>CM062297.1:443831263-443865040 GCA_031216915.1 Pictodentalium vernedei | reverse complement strand
AAATTTTTGTCATGGTGGGGGGAAGATATCCAGGCCTGGATATCTTCCCCCCCCCCCCCACCTCCCGTTCCAACCATCCCTAACTCAGTGTTTATTCGAAACCATTTTTAAAGTCCAAAATCTATTTCTCTCACCATTTCATTATCAATTGGTGTCAAATGTATGACAAAAACTTTTTGTCATGGTTGGGGGGGGGGGGGGGGGGGGAAGATATCCACGCCTGGATATCTTCCTCCTCACCTCCCATTCCAACCAACCCTAACTCAATGTTTATTCGAACCATTTTTAAAGTCCAAAATCTATTTCTCTCACCATTTCATTATCAATTGGTGTCAAATGTTTGACAAAAAATTTTTTGTCATGGTGATGGGGAAGATATCCAGGCCTGGATATCTCCCCCCCCCCCCCCCCCCCCCCACCTCCCATTCCAACCATCCCTAACTCAGTGTTTATTCGAAACCATTTTTAAAGTCCCAAATCTATTTCTCTCACCATTTCATTAGCAATTAGTGTCAAATGTATGACAAAAAATTTTTTGTCATGGTGGGGGGGGGGGGAAGATATCCAGATATCTTCCCCCTCACCTCCCATTCCAACCAACCCTAACTCAATGTTTATTCGAAACCATTTTTAAAGTCCAAAATCTATTTCTCTCACCATTTCATTATCAATTGGTGTCAAATGTTTGACAAAAAATTTTTGTCATGGTGATGGGGAAGATATCCAGGCCTGGATATCTTCCCCCCCCCCCCCCCCCACCTCCGATTCCAACCATCCCTAACTCAGTGTTTATTCAAAACCATTTTTAAAGTCCCAAATCTATTTCTCTCACCATTTCATTATCAATTAGTGTCAAATGTTTGACAAAAATTTTTTGTCATGGTGGGGAGTGGGGTGGGGGGGGGGGGGGGGGGAGATATCGTGCTATAACAACTTTTATTGTCTAAGTGCTATAACAAATTACATTGCTTTGTTAGGTTGTTGTTGTTGATATAGTCTGAAGTGAATAAAAATATCAAATCTTTTGTGGGTAGTTAATTTTCTCATTGTTTATATCCAGGCCTGGATATCTTTCATTATCAATTAATGTCTGGATATCTTCCACCCCCCACCCCCCCCCCCCCCCCCCCCCCCCCCCCATCTCCCATTCCAACCAACCCTAACTCAGTATTTATATCCAAAACCAATTTCTTTGCCCAAAACAGTTACACTTCATGTCACCTGACAACATGAACCAGAATAGTTGAGAAAATGTTGAAATGATTTTTTGTCACAGGTTTTCAACTGGATGAGAGCAAGATATCCAGGTCGAACATGGAAAAAAAACAACATTCTGCCCAAAAAAACATTTTTCTTGCCATTTCATCATCAAATAATGTTAAATTAATCCAAAAAAATTTTGTCAAAAAAAAAATGGTGGTGGGGGGGAAGATATTCAGGGTGGGGGGGAAGATATACTAGGATATCTTCCCCCCCGGAGGGGAAGATATCCTAGGATATCTTCCCCGCGGGGGAAGATATCCAGGGGGAAGATGACGTGAGACACCGGCAGTGACTCTGTGCTGCTGCCCTCTTCGCTCTGGGGTATTTGACCCAGGGCAAGGGGAAGGGGGTGGGGGGGTTGTTCCCTTAGGTCACCTGCTTTATAGTGAAAAGCAAGGGAATACCTCCCGTAGAGTCAGTAATGCTAGTCGGTACCAGGATGATTTTTAAAGTGTAAAGATAATTTTTTACTCATCCATGTAATATTTTTAAGTGTACCTCGGTGTATAGTATTTGTATATGTCACATATGATGCAGACGTTAATATACAATTATCGGTCACTTTTAATGAAGTTAAGAGTCTAATTTATCTGGACTACTTTATTTATCGGCTTTCCTTTAAAAATAATTACCATAATGGATTATACTGGAGGTTAATAGACATCAGTGATGTTATTATGCTCAAGTACAGAATGGTGTTGTGTCTTTCTCGTTTTGTTGCAGAATAGAAAGATACATGTAAAGCCTATTTCTCCTTTCTCCTTGAGGGATAATTCTGTATATATATAGTTGAGTTATTGGGTTGCTTTATGTCCTAGGCCCTCCAACCTTTTTACTATTCAGCTAAGTCTGGGTCATTGGTACAGTATAAAAATGTTAAAAAATTTATAGTAATTTATATATTTTTTATATTTACCAATGACCCAGATGGGGATGGCCCTCCCATGAGTTCGGAACTCATACCTCCCCGCTGAGTACATAACGCTTTTCCAGGCACTGCTTGTAAGAATGACTTTTAGCGCCAATTTCGAGACCTCCTTGACACTGCGCATGCGCAGTGGAGGAAAGGTATGGAGGACCATATAGGACATGTAATTTTCGGTTTTAGATGCAAATTTGGGGGATTGGGGGGTAAAATTTGTGTTTGGCCCTAGAATTTAAGAGTTAGCACCAGCTAAGTCTGGGTCATTGGTAAGTATAAAAAATGTATAAATTACTATAAATTTTTCAACTTTTCTGTGTTTATTACACTCCATCATGTCTATAAAAACAATTATTACAAGCACACTCAGCTATTCATTTAACAACTATCAACAAAAAGAATACATTTTAACCAAATTTGCGAGGGGGAACCTGTGTTGCTATTTCGTCCCCTGAGTTCCAATGTGTTCTATGTGTCTACTGGCTCATAGATCACATTGGAACTCCGGGGACGATTTTTTAGCTATCGCCAGCAGTTCAAATTGTAATTGTGGTGTACATTTTGTAGAAAATTCTGGTGAAATTTTGCTTTTTTATAAACATAGTCTGTCAATGATTTCTGTTCTACACATATGTGCAGAACAGATTTTCATTTCTGCATGGTTTAGTGTTGCTGTAGATGGGGATTTCATAGAACAGGCGTGTAACAAAATAAAAAACTGAATGCCTATATGCGATTTTACAAAAAATGGCTGAGAAACAGGATCTTCTTTGTGGGGCCTTTTACATCATTAATAAAAACATTCTTTTGCCAAGCTTTTAATTCATCCCTACCAAGACAATGAGTTTATGTGAATGTATGTGGTTTATTATCTTTTTACAAAGAGGTTGGTGCCGAAGGAAACTGTCTGCATCAGTTTGAACCCTTGCTGTATCATATGAAGGTTTTTAGTTATTTTGGGAAATTAATGTGGGTTTTGTCAGGTAGTCACATTAGGTGAAGGGTTCAATGTGCCCTGTGTACTGAGAATAAACCACCACAAAAAGGCAAAATTGATCCTTTGTACATAAATTACATGGACACAAAGATGTAATGTTCCAAGAAGACTAAAATCCTGTCCTCTGATTGGACGAGAGCTTGCTTAGTTTTTTTCTATGTTTATGGCTCCAGCGTCATATGTTACCCTCTGACGTCAATAAGTGAAATATTTGAAAAGATGATAACAATGGGAGGAGATTCAAAGTTCATACTGCCTATAAAATCGTAGTCCAGTGATCATTCTATGAATGTATACCCACAACCCTCCACTTGTTCATGACTCAAACTGAGATGGAGTAACCTTGACCTTTATCTAAGTTACTGATTTTTTGTTGTCCAGAGGCATCGTGGGGGTACACCAGAGGTTTATTTACTGAACTTGTTAAAGTTGCCTTGTTCACTTCACGATGTGGGTTTTGGGCTATGGGTAGGGTAGGGTAGGGTAGGGTAGGGTATTATTGGAACATATACCTTATTGTGATGAATTGACGATAACATGGTCTGAGGTTAAACATAAGTTCCAAGCCATAAACCTCAGACCATGTTACCATCAATTCACCACAATAATTTAAGATGTTGAGGCCTGACTTTCTGCTCATCAAGCTATCTCAGTTTGTTTCTTGTACACCTAATACTACCTAATCAGCATTTTTAGTTCATCTTGACAAAGTCAAGCTGAGTTAATCTAATTGCTTCCCGTCCGTCGTCCGTCATCCGTCAACACCATGTTTTGGTCTTCTCCTCCAAAGCCACTGGGCCAATTCAAGTGAAAGTTTGTGTGAATGATGGTCCCAAAGGGGCATTTCATTTTTGTTCAACTCAGTATGCCCGGCCCCATAGGGAGGGAGTGGGGGAAAATGCTCCAAAATATTTTTAAAATCTTCTTCTCAAGAACCAGTGTGTGCAATGACTTGATATTTGCTATGGAGCTTCCATATGAGGTGTAGAATCAAGTTTGTTCAAACGAAGTTCGTAAAGTAATATTTGGCTTTGTAATAGGAGGGGTAAGATTTTTGGCACCGCCCAAAATTTCTGTTTTCTGAACCGATGGTTCGGTATGAACCAAATTTGGTTTGTGGTAGTATTGGGTCATAAGTACTTGACCCATGCAAAAAAAAAAAATTCCTGCTTCCCCATGGGAACCCTGGGAGCTAAAAATAGAAATATTTTCAAACGCCCATATTTCCCAAACCTCACAGAACAGAGAGCTTTTGTATGGTGTGAAGTATCCTTATGACCAGTAGAATTGAATGGTAAAAAAAATTGCCATCGGTTATGTTAGGGTGTTCTGTAATGGGCATCGAAAAAATGCTGAGTCAGCATATTTGCAAAAATTAAAAAAATCTTTTCTCCAGAACCAATCATCAGAATCTTTTGATACTTGGTGTACAGCATTCATAGCGGGGTCAGATAAAAGTTTGTTCAAATAAAGCTCATTGGTTCATATTTGGGCTCTCTACAGGAGCCCGAAGTTTTAACATAGGGTAATAAGCGGAATATTCTTTAAAAATCTTCTTCTTCAGAACCACCAGTCAGAATCTTTAATATTTGGTATACATCATTGTTATGAGGGTCAGATTCTAGATTGTTCAAACCAAGTCCCTAGGTTAATATTTGGGCTTCCTACGGAAGCCCAAATTTTATCTTTGTTCAGTATGGAGGGTAATTTAAAAAAATCTTCTTCTTCAGATCCATCAGTCAGAATGCTTTGATATTTGGTATGCAACATCTCTATGGGGGTCAGATTCAAGTTTGTTCAAATCAAATCCCTAGGTATATATTTGGGTTCACTATGGTAGCCCAAATTTTTACTTAGTGCAATATGAGAAAATTTCTTTAAAATTCTTCTTCTTCAGATCCACCAGTCGGAATGCTTTTATATTTGGTATACAACATCTCTAGGGGGGTCAGATTCCAGGTTGTTCAATTCGAGTGCCTAGGTTAATATTTGGGCTCCATATGGGAACATGAAATTTAACTTAGTACAATATGAGGGAATTTCTTCAAAAATCTTCTTCTTCAGATTCACTTGTCAGAATGCTTTCACATTTGGTATACAACATCTCAAGGGGGGTCAGATTCAAGTTTGTTCAAATCGGATCCATAGGTCAATATTTGGGCTCGCTATGGTAGCCCAAATTTTTACTTAGTGCGATATTAGGAAATTTCTTTAAAAATCTTCTTCTTTAGATCCACCAGTTGGAATGTTTTCATATTTGGTAATTCGAAGAAATTTCTTTACAATTTCTCTTCTTCAGATCCAACAGTCAGAATGCTTTCATATTCGGTACACAACATCTCTAGGGAAGTCAGATTTAACTGTGTTCAAATCAAGAGCCTGGGTTAATATTTGGGCTCTCTATGGGAGCCGGAATTGGCCATTTTGCTGAAGGAATAAAAATTTTGTGTTCAATACCCTCTAGAGGTACTAAGATTAATCCACATAGGTTGTATCAAGGGCTTCATAGGGAAGCTCTGCATTTTACTATGATCAACTGAAGAAAAGGCATGATGCCCAGATTATTTTTGTCACTCCTGAGGGACTCAAGGATTGACAGTGTAGCCTATGGAGGTGGCTTGCTTAATGTAGACTCATTCTTGGACTCTGTTTAAATTTTGCTCTGTACAAGATGAGCGCTTCAGGCCCCGTGGGGCCTCTTGTTGTTAACACTTTATCTTACACCATCAGTAAATACAATCCAAAAAAATTCTTGAATAACAAAAAATGTTATTTATTGATCCCCTCATTGGAATGAAATCAACATGCATGTTTCTGTGAGGGGTTGTAAGCTATGTTTTAGAGTCAAATATTGAAATTGTGTGAGCTGGTTTGGGCCATAATGTTAAGTAAGAGTTGACTTGCAATGTCAAACTACTCTTTTATTTGCCAATTGGTGTTTTGTATAATAGTATGGTATGTCCCGCTTTGAGGTGTCACAAGAAGATACTAGTCGTATGGAACACATGCCTTTCATTCTGTTTTAGTCCAAGTGCATTGACATATTCAGACATGACTAAATTTTTTAACTTAATGAACTAGGAGGTAGGGCTGCACGATATTCAAAACTGAATACAGGTATCGATATTCAAAAAAACACTGCAGTATACTGTTATATCGAAAACTGTTCAGACATATGATCACGAGTACCACAATCGAGACTCGAGACATTACCCAACACAGACGATATCAATATTTATTATTTTCGAAATTAATTTATCAGATTTTCCCCAAAGATTTCAACAAAACTATATCACTTGACCCCTCACTGGATCGAGCTCAACGAGCTCGTTCCAATGAGGGGGTCACATGATATAGTTTTGTTGAAATTTTTTAAAACTATTTTTTCAACTGCTGAATTTGTATGTTACGAGGGCACAAGCAGGCGATTCCTCGGATAAAGGGATAATATTATTCATTCGGGGCTACAGTTAAAAAACTCGACATCTTGAAAATTAAATTGTGGGTAAATAAATAATGGTGATAAACCGATAGTTTTGTAATTACACCAGTATTCAATCGATATTGGTTTGAATACTGGTATATATCGGTTTATCGATATACTGTGCAGCCCTACTAGGAGGTTATTTCAACAATCTCAAATTGTAACATACAGGAACCTAGAAGGTATTCAGTCTTTCAAGAAGATCTCTAGTATATATTTGTTTTTTAGTGATCTCTTGGATGAGGCGAAAGATTACCACCTGATGCCTGAAAGAAGACCTTTACTACAAACATTTAAAACCAGACCACGATGCTGCACTGATATACCTGGGATAATATATGTGGTTGGAGGCCTCACACCATCAGGTACCACTTGCTTTTCTCCATTTGTTCAGAAGATTTGCTGTGTGTTCCTGCTGAAGCAAAAGTTCTTTGCAATTGTTTGCCAAGGAACACTTTATGAATATATTCATCACTGAAACATTTTGTACTTAACTGGTACAGTGCTAAATTATTTTTGGCCATCAAATCTTGTACACATGTCTTGGCTTTGTTACAATTTATGGGAGAGTGCCCATAGGCACTCTCCCATAAATTGTAACAAGGCAAGCCCTTATAGACTAAATAATTTCTTATCAACCTACTCACAATTGTTTACTACAGGCTTGCACTACAGTGGAAGTCCCTAACTCGGATAAAATACTCTCTATTTTTGTCTTTCCCAAGCAAGTTGGGAAAGAAAAGTGGTGCAAAAGCACCAATAAAAATAAGCCAAAACTGGGTCGAGTGCAACCGGCGCAGACCCAGTACGGGACGCTCTCTCCCAAGTACAACTCCACGACTTCCGTTGCCAGTGCGCATATACCGTCTCTAAAGACTCATTCTTTTTAAAATCCGCTTCGTGTCGAGATGTTTTTGCACGCTTATCAGTGTTCCACCAGCTCGATGTTTGATGATTCCTGATTCATTATACCACAGTGTATCCTTTGTATTCTCAGGAACAGTGTTTTATATATTCTCTTTTCTATTATATGTCCATAATGTATATTTATTTGCTCTCTCTCGAGTCGCGCGCCATTTTCGCGTGCCACGCGGTTCGGACTTAGATTTTTTCACAATTATTGTTAATGCTTTTTTTTGCAAATTTTTCTAATTGTGTTAGAGTTAGGTGTCAGCGGGGTACCACTCCTGCAGTGTTTCTTCTTTCTTTTGAGAGTTGTCTTCCTGTTGGGTGGTTCCCGGTCAACCTTCTGGGGTCTTTGTTTCTGTCACCTTTCTCTCTTCTTTGGGGGTGTTCTGTTTTCTCATCTCCACTTCTCTGCTCCTCTCACCTCTATCATGCCCAGGACAATTCCCTGTGGGCAATGTCTGCTGCCAAAGCATGTGGACGATGATGTACCATTCGTCTTGTTCCTCCTGTAATGGGTGTTCGGCCGAGCGGCCGTGTGGTGTCTGTGGAACATGGTCTTCCACCTTCTGGGCGTCAGTAAACCGTGTCGTTCGTTCTCGTGGCCGTGCCTCCCGCGGGAAAGGAGAACGTGGTCGTTCGGGGCCTCCCGAGCCGACTTTGTCTGGTGAGAGTTATTCCTCCTCCGTGGGGGATGTGCAGTCTTTTCCTGTGGTGGATACTGCGGGAGCCGTTGAGTGTTCTGGTGTAGAGATGCCTGGTTCCGGGACTACGGTCCCCCTCCAGTCGACATCTGAGGCTGTCACTAGGGTTGTGACTCCTCCTTCGGAGCCGAGCCGGTGTGCTCTCTCCACTTTTTCACCAGCCTCAACGGACTCTCGACGTATCTACTACTGCTGCTGGCCCGTCTGCTTCGTTATCTGTTTCAGCCGGCCTCGGCTTTTCGCTGCAGGGGACTGCAGGACTGTCCGATACTGTAGACGTGGGATATCGGCCTCAGCCTTCCCTGACTTCAACTCGGCGAAGTCGGAAGGGGCTGCCGGCCGAGCCCATCGCTGTGGTCTCTTCGCCGTCGAGCACCACAGTTATGTCTTTGGATTCGGATGTTCGTAGTGGAAACACTATGAACTCCGTGGCGTTTCCGTCTACTCACTCTGGTCACACGACCAGTTTTGGGGGACCAACGCTTTTTGTGCAGCCTGGACCTTCTGCCCCGGAGAGGTCCGCGGTGACTCTCATGAGTTCTCGCAATATTGATCCTCGGGGTGCATCGTACCCCTATACACGTCTGCCTTCAGATGTTTCGGCTGCCGCCCGTCGTCCCGCATCGGGTGTTTTGGAGGATCGTGACCCTTCGCTGGTTAAGAGGGTCAGAGGTGAAGCCACTTTGCCGGTTTGCTCCCCTGTCGAACCGGTCGGTACAGGCAGTGAGCTTAGGGAGGCCCTCTCCTTACTCACTCAGGTTCTTTCTAAGAGCCTTCCTGTTGCTTCCAGCGAGGCTATGGGTGGTTTCCAGGCGCCTCCTATGGCGCCGCCTCCCGGGATTGGAATCAGGCCGGTTTCCGATTCCTCTGGTGTCCCGACACCATGGGAGGCGTCGGCTGGTTTGCCCACGATGGGCTATGTGTCTTCCGACTCTGGGGAGGAGTCCGACATGCTTGAGGTCGAGGGCCAGCAGTCTTCGGACTTGGGGGCGGCTCTTGACTTTGTGTTTGGGTTTCTGCCTGAGCTCAAACCTGCTAACCAGCCGACAGTGTCAGCCTGGCCGCGATCATCGGTCGCGTGCCAACAGCCTATGGAGCAACCTGCTTCTGGGCGCCTTCGACCGTGCCAGTCGGTACAGGTGGTTGAGGCTTTTTCAGCATTGGATGCCAAGCTTAATTCCAAGGCTTTGAAGACTACGTTCTTCACCAGGGTTGACACCTTTTTGCCTCCTGTGCGTTATCGTTCCTACGCTTCCGCCAATCCGTCAGTCTGCCAGGCTTTGACGGTTCTGGATCAGGACTCCACTTCCCTCGGGCTTTCCAAGCCCAAGTCTGCCGTCATTCCAATGACGACTCTGGAGTCCACGTTGGGCTTATCTAGAGAGATGCTTGGCATGCTTTCTCTCTCAGATCACGTCGTCTCAGCTTTGGCTGCTTATCTGCCTCCAGATAAGTTTGACGAGGTACAGGCTCCTTTTGCGTGTGCTGTCCAAGGCGCTTATGCACCTTACTCACACGCATGCCTGTAACACGGCCAATTTGGAATTAGTTCGAAGGGACGCTGTGCTGGACACAGGTCGATCCCTTCCCGAGGAGCAGCGTGCTACTCTTCGATCTGCTTCTTTGGCAGGTCCGCAACTTTTCCATGGTTCCGTGTCGACGGTCCGGGATGACGTCCTACGTCATTCCAAAGATCAGCTGCTGTTTCGTCAGCTTGATCAGCCTTCTCGAGGAGCAAAAGGCTGGTCCTTCTGCCGCCGCCTCTACTTCTTACTCACGGGGTAAAGGTAGGGGTCGGCAGAATCGAGGGAAGTCTCAGTATTCTTCATTTAGCAGAGGAGGTGGTTTCTCCTCTCGCGGGCCTCGTCGGGGCTCGAAATGAAGGTCCTCACCTCGACTCGTCCCAGGTTGGAGGAAGGATAGCAGAGTTCGCAGACCATTGGACCACCATCACATCCGATCCATGGGTGTTAGATGTTGTTCGTCCGGGCTGCGCATATCCTTCCGACGGCACCCCACTCTGTCAAGGGTGCCTCTTCCAACCACAGTTCCTTCAGACGTTTTACGTCGGGAACTTTTGTCCACGGAGATTGCCAATCTCCTGGCAAAGGGGGCGATCGAGGTCGTCAAGAACGTTCAGTCAGTGGGTTTCTATTCCCGCCTGTTCTTGGTGCCGAAGAAGGACGGCCGACTCCGACCGGTTATCGATCTGAGTATCCTGATCCAGTCTATCATTGCTCCCAAGTTCAGCATGGAGACTTTCAGGTCGGTCCGCCAATCAATTCACCAGGGAGATTTCGCAGCCAGCATCGACCTGCGAGACGCTTACTTCCACGTTCCGATGCATCGGGCGTCACGGAAGTATCTCAGGTTCGCTTTTCTGGGGCGAGTTTACCAGTTCACGGCCATGCCTTTCGGCCTCAACCTGGCTCCTTGGGCGTTCACCAGACTGATGTCGCATGTGATAGCGTTCCATCGCATACAGTCCCAGGGTGACTACTTCGGCATATCTGGACGATATCCTCCAGAGGCATTCTAATGCTGCCTTACTGGAATCGGATGTCGCCACTCTGTTGAGCTTGCTCACGTCGCTAGGATTCAGAGTCAACGAGGAGAAGTCGGACCAGGTCCCTTCTCAGTCGTTTTGTCATCTGGGGATGTCTTTCCAAACCAAATTCAATTTGGTGGCTGTTCCCCAGTCCAAGGCTGTGAATCTCTCAGCTTTTGCTCTGACTCTGTCCCAGTCCAGGTCCGCGACCGCTTGGAGTTTTCTCCGGCTGATCGGTCTCTGCGGTTCGGTGACGGATCTCATTCCTCTAGGTCAGCTGCGTGTCAGACCTCTCCAACACTTTCTGCTCAGTCGTTGGAGACCGAATGTAGATTCTCTGGATCAGGTGCTTCCGTTTCCGGACTCTCTGTATCCTCACCTTCTTCCTGGACAGATGTTCAGTGGATTACGCAGGGTGTTCCGCTGGACTTACCCACGTCCGATCGCGTTCTGACAGCAGATGCCAGCGATCTCGGATGGGGTGCGACGTTGGATCCTTTCGGTCTTTCCCTACACGGGATGTGGGACCAGGATCAAGCAGCTCTACACATCAACCAGAAGGAGCTTCTTGCTCTTCTTCTGAGTTTCAGGCAGTGGATCCCTCACCTGTCGAATCGCCAGGTCCTTCTACTATCCGACAATTCGACAGTGGTTTGCTTACATTCGGAACCAGGGCGGCACGCACTCGCTTCCGATGTACGAGTTAGCTCGGGATCTTTTACTGCTCGCTCAGGATGTTCACGCCGGAGTGGTTTTTCGTCACATTCCCGGTCGTCTGAACGTCCTAGCCGACTCCCTGTCCCGACAGGGCAGGGTTATTTCCACCGAGTGGATGCTTCACTGGGCAGTGTTCCAGTCGCTTTGCGATCTCTGGGACTTCCCCACATCGACCTCTTTGCGACTCGTTGGAACCATCAGGTGGACACTTCGTGTCCAGATCCTCTGGCTTTTGCCGTGGACGCTCTGTCACTCGATTGGAACGGTCTAGTCGGCTACGCCTTCCCGCCGGTTCCGATTCTTCCCTCAGGTTCTCGCCAAAATTCGAACCTGCAGTTGTCGAATCAATTCTGATCGCTCCCCTGTCGCCTCAGCGGGTGTGGATCAATCAGCTCCGCTCGCTGATGGTGGCGGTTCCGGCACGTCTCCCGCTATGTCGCGACCTTCTTTGTCAAGGTCGCCCGAGGAGGTTTTCAGCTCGACCCGACTTCATTGTGCCTTCACACATATCTTTTGTCAGGTCGCTGTCTCCTCCGTAGAGGTTTTTCGAGACGAGCAGTGGAGTGCATTTCTCTTCAAGGAGGCACTCCACTGGTTTAGCTTATGCAGCTAAATGGAAGGTCTTCTGTTGATGGTGTGCTGATCACTCTGTTGATTATGCCAATCCTTCGTTTTCACAGATTGCGGAGTTTCTGGTATATCTTGTTTGATTCTCGGGGTCTCCAGCCTGTTACCATCAAGGTTACAGGTCTATGCTTTCAGAGACTTTTTCTTTATGTGGGGAAGCGTCGTATCGGCACTAATCCTTACCTCTCCAAGCTTGTTCGGCACTTTTCTTTGAAAAGGCCTCGGACTTTGCAGCTCACTCCACGATGGAATCTTTCGTGGGTGCTGCTTTGCTTGGGGGGGGGGGGGGGGGGGGGGGGGGGGGGGGGGGATACACCCTTGCGTAAACCTTTATCCCAGGTGGATATGCTTTTTCTCACATATAAGACGGCTTTTTCTGATGGCTTTTGCTTCGGCCAGACGGGTTAGTGAGCTTCACGCCCTCTCGGTTGACCCGGCCTTTTTTAGGAGCTCTCCCAACAGTGTTACTTTTACCACTGATTGCCTCCTTTTTTGGCTAAGAATCAGTACCAGATACTACTCCTCCTCCTATCTGTATCAGGGCTCTTCCCTCTGTTGAGGGTACTCGCCCTTTGCTCTGTACCGGTCTGTGCTATTCGCATTTATCTTGATCGACTCGCTTCATACGGAAGGGCAGAAAACGTTTTTTTTCTGTCTCTCATTCCGGGTCAGACAGAAGATCTCTCCTCAATCCATTTCTCGATGGATTTGTCTTGCTATTCGTACGGCTTATAGTCGTTTAGCAGCTGGCGATTGTATTACCAATCGTATTTCTGCCCACGAGGTGCGGGCACTGTCTGCCTCTTGGGCTTATTCTAACTCCGTCAAGTTGTCGGATGTTATGCAGGGCCAGCCTACTGGAGAAATGCTTCTACTTTCTCCACCTTTTATTTACGCCAGTTGCAGGAGCAGTCGGAGGACCTTTTTGCCCTGGGTCCTCTTTCTTCTGCTCAGGCTGTTGTCTGCCATAGCCATTAGGCTTCTTGAAGGTCAGTTTCAGCCTTGTGCTGTTACTGCCCTTTTTCTGTCTGTGTGTCACACAGGCTCATATGTCTCTTTTCATTGTCCTTTACAATGATTGCGACATTATGGTTGATAAGCCTCGGGACCTCTTCCTTCCTACTTCACGGTTCCAGTGGCACTAGGGTTATGTGGGGGTTGGTTATGCGATTCCCTCCAGCCTTTTGTCTATTCAGCCTGTAGTAAACAATTGTGAGTAGGTTGATAAGAAATCTAAATTTTATAGTAAATTTCCTTTCTTATTATACCTACCACAATTGTTTACATGGAGGCCCTCCCGTCTTCTTTATGGGTAAAGAATCTTTCCTCCCCGCTGATCACATAACTCTAACGTTTACGGGATTCAAAAAGAATGAGTCTTTAGAGACGGTATATGCGCACTGGCAACGGAAGTCGTGGAGTTGTACTTGGGGAGAGAGCGTCCCGTACTGTGTCTGCGCCAGTTGCACTCGACCCAGTTTTGGCTTATTTTTATTGGTGCTTTTGCACCACTTTTCTTTCCCAACATGCTTGGGAAAGACAAAAATAGAGAGTATTTTATCCGAGTTAGGGACTTCCACTGTAGTGCAAGCCTGTAGTAAACAATTGTGGTAGGTATTAATAAGAAAGGAAATTTACTATAAAATTTAGATATCACTTCGATGATAATGCACTGAATATGAGCCTTCAAGCTGTGGTACCTCCACTTCAGAATAAAGCCCAAATATGGGCTTCCAGCACTCTACCAGTTAAATAATGAAGCCTATGATTTGGTAGTAGAGATGGGTGTTATTGGAATATTAGTTTGGTAATGGTTTGGGTATTTTTAGGAGGTATACTGCTGTATCAGTTCTGCATTTGGTAACTGACTTGACTGATATTTGCTGCTAGAACCAAAGGGGAATTCACATCGGGAAAATACATTTTACATTTTTGCAACATAAACCAACATTAATACAGAGGAGCCCACTTATCTCTTAACTGAATAAACCTGTTAATTGAATATAATTTCACAACACAAAACCATTGCCCATACCTCCAGTACAAATTTGACCTGCTAATTGAATATTGGTTAAAGAGTAAACTCTGTTAATTGAATAAAAAATCTTGTAACCTCTTGAGAAATTACCCTAACTCTCCCCAGTTTTACTTTGTTTATAGACCTATTTGGCATAAGTACATCAGGGTTCCACTGTATTGTGATTTGTTCAAAACACCCATTATCCTTTAAAGGCCTTCTTCAGGCGTTTGCTATCTCCATAGCATGTACCTGTAATATACAAACATTAGGAGATCCAGCTGGCAATAGACAAATCACCTGGGCAGTGACTTTTAGTCAAGTCCTCGCTTGCCTTAACAGGATCTTTTATTTGAAGTTTGTCCTCTAACCACTGTGCTACTGTGCTCCTACTGGAGTATATAGTCTGTAATTGGTCGCTATGTTCATTTAGAACACAGCAGTCAAGATTTAATTAGGAGATAAATGTCTCTGGTTGAGTTAAACATTGGGGCGCGGTGGGCTCAGTTGGTAGAGGTGCAGGCTGCAAGCTGAGAGGTCCTTGGTTCGAATCCCACCTGCGGCAACCGCGTTGTGTCCCTTGGGGCAAGACACTTCACCCCCATTGTCCACGTGGGGGCACGGTGACGCTGTGTACTAAGGCGCTGCACGTTGTTAGTGCACCTGTCTTCAACCAATGCTAACCCTGCTTGTGTGGAGTTGGTGTTGTTGGGGAACTGACAGTTGCTCGGTGGTTCTCTCCGGGTACTCCGGCTTCCTCCACCCTTAAAACTGTCACGGTCATAGTTTGCCATTGTGCAGAAATATGTGACCTTAAACACCAATAAGTAAATAAATAATGAGTTAGACATTCGGGAACTTGATTATGGAAAACCATTTGTTAATGAGCCCGAGCCCCATAGTCCAAATTCCTGAATGTCTAATGAAACAAGAGACATTTGTAATTCCTGTCATCATTTGAAGTGAAAAATTCTCCAAACCTGTTTTATTTGGAAAAAAAACAATAAAAAAAAATTTAAAATGTAATTTCAATCTGGGTCTGTTTGCAATGATCAAATTTACAGAAAACAACTCAGGGGTGTATTCGATCTGTGAAAGGAGTGGATTTATGTGGTTACAGACATATTCTAATTGACCGGCTTCCAGCAATTAGAACACGGTAAGAGTGAATTTACCTGAGATTAGAGCACCCAAGCTGACTGGCATTCAGCCAATCAAATTATGGGTTTCAAAAGAACAATGAGGTCAGATTTAACTGATGAATTACAATATGAAATATCTAGACCCCAGAAGATTAATACTTTGAATATTTTTAATTTCAGGCGATTCCATAAGTACTGTGGAATGTTATGATCCAATTCTTGGTAGATGGCAGGTTGCAGAAGCGATGAGTACAATGAGAAGCAGAGTGGAGTTGCTGTATTGAGTGGTTTGTAGAATTTTATCCCAATATTGTTTACAAATTATGGTGATTTGTGCATACTCATATTACAGTATACCTCTCTGCTTATACTTCTGAGATGAGAGGAACACTTGAATAAACTAGTTGAGTATCCTGTACATTTAACTGTGATAAAGCGCCATAAAGTAGATCTGTTTCTCAGGCCATTTTTTGTAAAATTGCATGTGGGCGAGCATGTTTTTTTATTTTAATTTTTAGCTCACCTGAGCGAAGCTCAAGGGGAGCTTAACTAATCACTTTCTGTCCGTCGTCCGTCGTCCGTCGTCCGGCGTCCGTCGTCCGTCGTCCGGCGTCCGTCGTCCGTCGGTCCGTCGTCGTCCGGTCCGGGCGTTAACTTTACATTATCGACTTCTCCTCCTAAACCACTAGCCCAATTTTATTCCAATGTTGGCTAAATGTTTATTACCTAATGCCAATTCAGATTTGTTCAAATGAAGTTGCCCCTCCTCCTGGGTGGTGCCACACCCCAAGGGGCACCAAAATCTTTGTAAATCTTCTTCTCATGAACCAGCAGTAGCAGAGACTTGATATTTGGTGTGCAGCTTCCTTTTGAGGTGTAGACTCAGATTTGTTCAAGAGAAGTTTGTGGGGCTATACTTGACGTTGTTATGAGAGGGGCAAAATTTTTTGCCCCGCGCCCAAAATTTCTATTTTCCAAACCGAGAGGCTGATTTGAACCAAATTTTATGTGAGGGCTTATTGGGTCATGAGTACTTGATTTATGCAAAAAAAAATTTTCCCGCAGCCCCGACCGCAGGAGCTAAAAATAGAAAAAATTTAAAACGCCCATATCTCCAAAACTGCACGGCACTGAGAATTTTTATTTGGTGTGCAGCTTCCTTAGGACCAACAGAAAGGATTGGTAAAAAAAAATTGCCATCGGTTTTATCATAGGGTACAGTTTCGGGACTTTGAAAAAGTGCTGAGTCAGCACTTTTTAACACTGTAGGCAATGGGAAAAACATTAAAAAATCTTCTTCTCCAGATCCAGCAGGCAGAATCTTTTGATATTTGGTATGCAACATTGTAGGGTGGATCTGATTCAAGTTTGTTCAAATCGGCCCCCTGGGTTCATATTTGGGCTCAGTATAGGAGCCCGATTTCGAACTTAGTGCATTTCAGGCAAATTTCTTAAAAAATCTTCTTCTCCAGATCCAGCAGGCAGAATCTTTTGATATTTGGTATGCAACATTGTGGGTGGATCTGATTCAAGTTTGTTCAAATCGGCCCCCTGGGTTTATATTTGGGTTCAGTATAGGAGCCCAAATTTGAACTTACTGCATTTCAGGCAAATTTCTTTGAAAATCTTCTTCTCCAGATCCAGCAGGCAGAATCTTTTGATATTTGGTATGCAACATTGTAGGGTGGATCTGATTCAAGTTTGTTCAAATCGGCTCCCTAGATTCATATTTGGGCTCACTATAGGAGCTCGAATTCGAATTTAGTGCATTTCAGGCAAATTTCTTCAAAAATCTTCTTCTCCAGATCCAGCAGGCAGAATCTTTTGATATTTGGTATGCAATGTTGCGGGGTAGATCTGATTCAAGTTTGTTCAAATCGGCCCCCTGGATACATATTTGGGCTTACTATAGAAGCCCGAATTCGAACTTAGTGCATTTCAGGCAAATTTCTTAAAAAATCTTCTTCTCCAGATCCAGCAGGCAGAATCTTTTGATATTTGGTATGCAACATTGTAGGGTGGATCTGATTCAAGTTTGTTCAAATCGGCCCCCTGGGTTCATATTTGGGCTCAGTATAGGAGCCCGATTTCGAACTTAGTGCATTTAGGCAAATTTCTTAAAAAATCTTCTTCTCCAGATCCAGCAGGCAGAATCTTTTGATATTTGGTATGCAACATTGTGGGGTGGATCTGATTCAAGTTTGTTCAAATCGGCTTCCTAGATTCATATTTGGGCTCACTATAGAAGCTCGAATTTGAACTTAGTGCATTTCATGCAAATTTCTTAAAAAATCTTCTTCTCCAGATCCAGCAGGCAGAATCTTTTCATATTTGGTAAGCAACATTGTGGGGTGGATCTGATTCAAGTTTGTTCAAATCGGCCCCCTGGGTTCATATTTGGGCTCAGTATAGGGGCCCGATTTCGAACTTAGTGCATTTAGGCAAATTTCTTAAAAAATCTTCTTCTCCAGATCCAGCAGGCAGAATCTTTTGATATTTGGTATGCAACATTGTGGGGTGGATCTGATTCAAGTTTGTTCAAATCGGCTTCCTAGATTCATATTTGGGCTCACTATAGAAGCTCGAATTTGAACTTAGTGCATTTCATGCAAATTTCTTAAAAAATCTTCTTCTCCAGATCCAGCAGGCAGAATCTTTTCATATTTGGTAAGCAACATTGTGGGGGTGGATCTGATTCAAGTTTGTTCAAATCGGCCCCCCTGGGTTTATATTTGGGCTCAGTATAGGAGCCCAAATTTGAACTTAGTGCATTTCAAGCAAATTTATTAAAAAATCTTCTTCTCCAGATCCAGCAGGCAGAATCTTTTGATATTTGGTATGCAACATTGTGGGGTGGATCTGATTCAAGTTTGTTCAAATCGGCTTCCTAGATTTATATTTGGGCTCACTATAGAAGCTCGAATTCGAACTTAGTGCATTTCAGGCAAATTTCTTAAAAAATCATCTTCTCCAGATCCAGCAGGCAGAATCTTTTGATATTTGGTATGCAACATTGCGGGGTGGATCTGATTCAAGTTTGTTCAAATCGGCCCCCTGGATTCATATTTGGGCTCACTATAGAAGCTCGAATTCAAACTTAGTGCATTTCAGGCAAATTTCTTCAAAAATCTTCTTCTCCAGATCCAGCAGGCAGAATCTTTTGATATTTGGTATGCAACATTGCGGGGTGGATCTGATTCAAGTTTGTTCAAATCGGCCCCCTGGATTCATATTTGGGCTTAATATAGAAGCCCGAATTCGCACTTAGTGCATTTCAGGCAAATTTCTTCAAAAATCTTCTTCTCCAGATCCAGCAGGCAGAATCTTTTGATATTTGGTATGCAACATTGCGGGGTGGATCTGATTCAAGTTTGTTCAAATTGGCCCCCTGGATTCATATTTGGGCTTAATATAGAAGCCCGAATTCGCACTTAGTGCATTTCGGGCAAATTTATTAAAAAATCTTCTTCTCCAGATCCAGCAGGCAGAATCTTTTGATATTTGGTATGCAACATTGTGGGGTGGATCTGATTCAAGTTTGTTCAAATCGGCTTCCTAGTTTCATATTTGGGCTCACTATAGAAGCTCGAATTCGAACTTAGTGCATTTCAGGCAAATTTCTTAAAAAATCTTCTTCTCCAGATCCAGCTTCAGAATCTTTTCATATTTGGTAAGCAACATTGTGGGGTGGATCTGATTCAAGTTTGTTCAAATCGGCCCCCTGGGTTTATATTTGGGCTCCGTATAGGAGCCCAAATTTTAACTTAGTGCGTTTCAGGCATATTTCTTAAAAAATCTTCTTCTCCAGATCCAGCAGGCAGAATCTTTTGATATTTGGTATGCAACATTGTAGGGTGGATCTGATTGTGATTCATGAACGTATTTATTTGTAAAGTTGATAGAATCTTAGACAAAATTTGCAGAAAAGATCTACTATAGAAGGGGTGGTATCCAGGGTGAACCGTTTACCCAAATCTAGCAGTACTAATGCATTATTCACACAAATCTTCGTTCAAATTTTATGACCCCTCATTGGAACACACGCATTCAGCTCATTCCAACAAAGGTCATATGCCATGTTTTCGAGACAAAGGAATAAAAATTTTAGTTATTCATGAAATTTTTAGGCAACTGTTGTCTGTTATTCACATTGCTTCATGAAATTTCAGTACTTTAGAAGTTACCTCAGTAATCAAGGGTTAATTCCCCTTAATTAAATGTCGCCTCTAAAAAACAACCACTTTGCATATCTTACCTTTTTACCAGCATAACTGCCAAAACTTGTCAGCATTCTTCGCAAAAATCGCTATTCAAATTTTAATTTTTGTCTCTTAAACATACATGTACTTATCGCTTGTAAATACCCCATTGGAATGAGCTTTTTGAGCTCATTCCAATGAGAGGTCGCACACCATGCTTTTTGAGTCAAAAAAGCAATTTTTTTAGTTATTCCAGAATTTCGTACGTAAAACACAGCTTTATGACTTCACATTAAAATGAGCTCTCTAAGCTTGTTCCAATCAACATTCACGCACTATGTCTTTCACACAAAAAATAAAATTTTCCATTTATTCAGGAATTTTGTTTGCAAGAACACTCTTACCCCCCCCCCCCCCCCCCACAAACACACACACACAAACACACACACACACACACAAACACAGACACACACATCTAAAAGTTCGTCAGCAAAAAAACAGTTACTTCAATTTTTAAATGCATTATAGGAACAACTTGCCTAATCAAATTTAAATACTTTTGCATCATTCTGTATCTAGAACAAACCATTTACCATATCTTTACGCAAAATTCTCCAGCATCATTCACAAAAAAACACCATTATTTATATATTCACATTTCTGTCTCAAAAATATACCTGATCTTCCCATACCCCTATTGGAATAAGCTGTTTGAGCTTGTTCCAATGATGATAAAAAAAAATAAAATTTGTGAAAATTTTTGTTTTCTTGCATGCAAATATATACATGTAGCACATGGAAGATATCCACAGTTGGGGAGAGATGTCCAAGGCTATCTCTTCACATTCCTTGTTTGTGCTTCATGCTAAACCAGTTTGTCTGCAGAGATAAATTTGCTTTATTAAAAATCATTGGAGATTGGCCACACACCAATGATTTTAAATAAAACTAATTTTAGGTAACAAATGTTGAACTTCAAACAAAATCTATCACTCAACCAGTTAATGTTGATGAGGCATGACATGGTGAAGGTGACCTAAAATACTTCTTAGAGTCACTTTGTCAGGTGAGCGATTAAGGCCACGTGGGGCCTCTTGTTTTATTTTTGTATTTACTTCTTTTCCATCAAAAGTTCATATTCTTGGTTTGTTTTATGTTTTAGGCCTGATAATCTACAGAATAGCATGGGGGTGGTATGTATTTCATCCCTCGAGTGCAAGAAGGCTTTGCAAAAAGACCATGCAGGAGGGCCTGAGAAACAGATTTTTTAACTTTTTAAGCCTAAAGTCCTGAATTAAAGTCTTTGTAACGGTGACATTCCATGGATGTGTAAACCTTTATCTTCGGCACATTACATTTGACCTCTTTCAACTTGATATTCAAAAATGTTTTCCTGAAGGATGGCAGTCTTAAGTTTGAATTTTCAACTGTTAGAGTACTAAATTATTTTTGATTGTCAAATGTTTTTCACATCAGGGTTTGTACGGGTCATGGAGTCCTGGAAAAGACATGGAAAATGAAAGTATTTTAGTCTATTCCCCGAAAAATCACACTTAAAAATCCCGAAAATGAGAATGCGGTTGTCATACTAATGACGGAAAGGTCATGGAAATTAGGTAGAAAGTTTTGGAAATGTCTTGGAACTTGATGCTCAAAAAGTGTTTGAAACCAGTCACTTGTCTTTGCCTTGTAGGCACTCTTCCATAAATTGTAACCAGGCAATACCCTACAGGCCAAATAATTGTGTTTCAATTTTTTATGAAGCACATCCAAAGAATATGAAGCCTTTCAGTTTCTTCATCCATACGTTAGAATAAAGCCTAAATACAGGTTTCTATCTCTCTGCCAGTTAATGAACTATCCGTCAAATGCAGAATGTACTTCCCATTGGATTAGTGCTCTGTGACATTGAAATTGTAACTTAGTTTCAGCTGCAGTTTTGGCTTTGTTAATAAAACAGTTTTTATGCCTCTGCCATAACATGCTCAGGGGCATATTGTGTTACCCTTGACCATCCGTCATTCCATCATTCGGTGCTTGTTAGCATGATATTTTCAACAGATATTATCCGATTGGTTTTATATATGATGTGTGAGTCACTCTTAACACTTTTATGATCGTGTTCGAAAACCAGCCCTACCGGATGATCAGAGCAGAGTTATGGTTGCAAATTTGTCAATTTTAATGAATTTTTTTGTTAGTGTGATAACTTCGAACAAATATTCATTGATTGGGTCAATATGTGGTATTGGAGTTCAACTGAAGAATGTGCAGGTCAAGTTCGAAAACCGGCATAATCTGATAATTAGAGTGGAGTTAAAACCCCTAATTAGTCTTTAGTCTATTTTAACAAAGTTTTCATTCCTTATTGCGTTAACGTCAACAAGTATTAATTGATAGGGCCAATATTTGGAATTTGAGTTTAACCTAAGAATCTATAGCTCAAATTGGAAAACCAGCTCAGTCCGATAATTAGAGGCAGAATTTTACCCCCCCCCCCCCCCCCCCAATTTGTCGATTTTAACAAAATTATTGTTTGATAATGCGATAGATTCAACTAATATTAATTGATTGAGCCAATTTGGGTATTTGAGTTTAACCGGGGAATCGACATATCAAGTTCAAAAACCAACCCTGACTGATCATTTGGGGCAGAGTTATAGCCCCTAATTAGTAAATTTTATTATGCCCCTGCCAATTTTGGCATCAACAAATACATTGACTACATCAGTTCATTTAACATAGAAAGCTTTGCATGACTCAAATCATCCATATTATGTTACATGTAAGTATTCGCTCCCCTTCTTTTCATCCAAAAAATTACGAACAATAGTTATGAAAATATCGCACTACGCATGCGTTTGTCTTGCGATATTCGCCACAACATGTTGAAAATATCGCGTCAGTATTGTAGGAATATCGCCAAAATAAGGCACTAATATGGCATCATTAACAAAAGAATATCGCCTAAAAGTATTCTTTGTTGTATAGGCTGCACAGTACATACGCACGTATGTATGTTTGTCTGGCCTGAATATGGTTTCAGGGCGATAACTTTAGTTTGACTGAACGAAACAAAACAAAATTATTTGCACAGATTTATAACCACATGATGCAGGTTGGGATTGATAGTGGGCTTGATCTGATATTTTTTGGCAGAGTTATGGCCCTTTTCCAACTCAGAAAACATATTGATATTGGTTTCAGGATTGTAACATTAGTTTGACTGAAGAAAATGAAAGAGAATTTTATACATAGGCTTATAACCACAAATACAGGTTGGGATTGATAGTGGGTTTGGTCTGATATTTTTTGGCAGAGTTATGGCCCTTTTCTGACTTAGAAAACATGTTGATATTGGTTTCAGGATGGTAACATTAGTTTGACTGAAGAAAATGAAACAGAATTTTACACAGAGGTTTATAACCACAAAATACAGGTTGGGATTGATAGTGGGTTTGGTCTGATATTTTTTGCAGAGTTATGGCCCTTTTCTGACCTAGAAAACATGTTGATATTGGTTTGTGGATGGTAACTTGAGTTATAGGTGTCCGATTTAAATCAAACTTGGAATATAGCTTATTGTAGACAATATACCAGATAGTTTGATTTTGAGAGTGGTGTGGTAATTTTTAATTTGACTTATGGCCCCTTTTTGGACTTTGTTAACCACTAAATATAGTTTATCATAAAGTGGGTGCTTCAGTGTCCCATGGACACATTTGATGGCCTGCTGTATTGGTTTAACAGAGATAAGTTAAGACATTTATTAATTCAATATCAACAGATTTAAATGACTAAAAACTCATGCTTGGCAGTGGGGGGCAGGGGCATAGCCACCTTTGGAACACCTTGGCATTGCACTTGTTTTTGTTTTTGTTTACCTTCAGCTTTAATTTCAACATTTTTCACTGTATGCTGATTTTAGTATGAGCCTTTGTCATGAACACCTAATAGTGGAAATTAAATTTTACTGAGTTTGGTTGATGTTTTACAAAAAGTCACATAACTTCAATGTAAAGTAGAAAATACTTAGAATATCAGTATTTCCAGACTCTTGGAGATTGATATATTGCAAGTGGTTATTTATTTCGCTTATATATGGGAAATATTGTAAACTGTTAATTGTGCTACAAGCGGTAATTCCTGTGCTCAATTTTGCTATCCCCGCAAGGGCATTCGTTGCAAATGACACACCTAGTTCAGTTTTATTTTGTTTTTAAAACAACGAAAATAAATTGAATAAATTCTGCACATTTACAGTCCTTTGCATTGTTCATGGATGGACAAAGTAAATGAGATGTGTATTTTGTAGTAATGTTGCAAGTAATTTTTGATCGAGTTTTTTTCAGAAACTCAACCTATAGTTTGATGAAGTTGTTGCATGGGTTAGCGGGCAGATGGATGGGTGGGCATCACCTTTCTCCTTGGTGCTAACTTGAACAAATGTCCATGGATTTTGTCAATTTTTGGTATGCGAGACTTTCTTAACAATGTTGTGAATGAATTTGAAGACTGGTACAGTTCAGGCATACTGAGCAGTGTTATGACCCTTAATTAGTTAATTATTATATTGTGGTTGGGGGGGGGGGGGGGTATTCTGTGATCATCTTGTTCATCTGTCCAGGCATCTGTCCATACATGCATACGTCCATCCATAGACATAATTTTGTCCGGAGATTTTCTAAGATGTTTATGGACCAATCGGCTCAAAATTTGGTATGAATGTTTACCACAATGGGAACCTGTGCACCAGCGAGTATTGTTCCGGTCAGATTATTTTTGCCAGAATTATATCCCTTTACAGCTTGAAAAATCAGGCCTAGAATTTTGTCCAGACATTTTCTTAGATGTTTATGGGGCGATTCATTTGTAATTTACTACCATGGGAACCTGTGCACCTGTGATTATAGTTTTGATCAGTCTTCTTTTTTTTGCCAGACTTATGCCCCTTTTCATCTTAGAATGTCTGATTTATGTCCCCAGATTTTCTCAGATGTTTATGGGTCCATTCCTTTGAAACTTGGTATGGATGTTCACAACCATGAGATCCTGTGCACCTGTGACGTGACTATAGTTTCGATAGGACTTTTCTTTCCAGAGTTATGCCCCTTTTGTCTTAGAATGTCTGAATTTTGTCAGGAGATTTTCTCATATGTTCATGGGTCGATTCCTTTGAAACTTGGTATGGATGTTCACTACCATGGGAACCTGTGCACCTGCGATTATAGTTTTGACCAGACTTTTGCTAGACTTATGCCCCTTTTCGTCTTAGAATGCCTGAAAATTTTGTCCGGAGATTTTCTCAGATGTTTATTGGTCGATTTCTTTGAAAATTGATATGGATGTTCACTACCATGGGAGCCTGTTCTCCTGCAATTATAGTTTTGATCAGACTTTTTTGCCAGTGTTGTGCCCCTTTTCATCTTAGAATAATCATTGTGGCGGTGGGTATGGATAGGCCCATCTGGAATAGTCACACCTCTAATTTTTGCCTGTTTTCAGCTCGTTAGCATGATAATTTGAACAAATATTAATTGATTTGGTCAATAATTGGTATGTTAGACTTAATGTCTTGAATGAGTTTGAAAACTGGTACGGTTTGGCCACACTGCATAGAGTTATGGCCCTTAGTTAATTATGCCCCCCGACTTAAGTCGGGTGGCATATAGTCATTGAAGTGTGCGTGTGTCAGTCCGGCCGTGTGTGTGTGTGTCCGAGCCAATAACTCGAAAACTGTTAGGGCCACAGTCATCAAACTTCACACAATTATAAAGGACCATGGGAGGATGTGTCACACACCTTAGCCGGGTTCGTACCTTCAAGGTCAAGGTCACATTTCAAGGGTCACACTAAAAATAGCTCAATATTCGTGTCTCAGCCATAACTCAGAAGCGAATCATAGTACAATTGTTAAACTTTTTACAAATGTTAAGGACAGTCAGAAGGTGTGTCACATATAATAGTTTCCACCGCATCTGCAAGGTGAAGGTCACAATTGACTTCATATGTTCAGGGTCACAAATCGTGTCTCAAGCATAACTCCAAAACTATTAGGGCTACAGTCATCAAACTTCACACAATTATAAAGGACCATGGGAGGATGTGTCACACACCATAGGGCATGTGTTACCTTAGTAACATTCTTCTTGTTTATGCCTGTTTTCATCTCATTAGTGCGATAACTTGAACACATGTCAATGGATTTGATTTTTATGTGTACCCATACTATGTATGGTACACATAATGCCGGAATCTGTGGTGACCATCCGTCGATCGTCCATCCTTTGTCTGTCCGTCTGTCCATCCGTCCGTCTGTCTGTCCATCCATCCGTCCATCCATCTGTCCGTCCGGCATCCGTATCCATTTCTTTGGCATTCGATAACTTGAAAAATATTGCTTGGATTGTCAAGTTACTGTATATTTGTGTTCAGGTTACTGATGTGCTGAGCTGAAAAGTTTTTGGTGTAAATCGGATAATTTGATCCTGAGATATTAACCCTTTATCCTTCAAATTGAAAATTCCTCCAATCCCTTTGGAATTCGATAACTTAAAAAATATTGCTTGGATTGTCTAGTTACTTTATATTTGTGTTCAGGTTACTGATGTGCCGAGCTGTATAGTTTTTGGTGTAAATCTGATGATTTGATCCCGAGATATTAACCCTTTATCCTTCAAATTGAAAATTCCTCCAATCCCTTTGGCATTCGATAACTTGAAAAATATTACTTGGATTGTCAAGTTACTTTATATTTGTGTTCAGGTTACTGATGTGCCGAGCTGTATAGTTTTTTGTGTAAATCTGTTATTTTGATCCTGAGATATTAACCCTTTATCCTTCAAATTGAAAATTCCTCCAATCCCTTTGGCATTCGATAACTTGAAAAACATTACTTGGATTGTCAAGTTACTTTATATTTGTGTTCAGGTTACTGATGTGCCGAGCTGTATAGTTTTTGGTGTAAATCTGATAATTTAATCCTGAGATATTAACCCTTTATCCTTCAAATTGAAAATTCCTCCAATCCCTTTGGCATTCGATAACTTGAAAAATATTGCTTGGATTGTCAAGTTATTTTATATTTGTGTTCAGGTTACTGATGTACCGAGCTGTATAGTTTTTGGTGTAAATCTGTTATTTTAATCCTGAGATATTAACCCTTTATCCATTAGATTGAAAATTCCTCCAATCTCTTTGGCATTCGATAACTTGAAAAATATTGCTTGGATTGTCAGGTTACTTTATATTTGTCTTCAGGTTACAGATGTGCCAAGCTGTATAGTTTTTGGTGTAAATCTGATAATTTAATCCTGAGATATCAACCCTTTATCCTTCAAATTGAAAATTCCTCCAATCCCTTTGGCATTCGATAACTTGAAAAATATTGCTTGGATTGTCAAGTTACTTTGTATTTGTGTTCAGGTTACTGATGTACCGAGCTGTATAGTTTTTGGTGTAAATCTGTTATTTTAATCCTGAGATATTAACCCTTTATCCATCAAATTGAAAATTCCTCCAATCCCTTTGGCATTTGATAACTTGAAAAATATTGCTTGGATTGTAAAGTTACTTTATAAATGTGTTCAGGTTCCTGATGTGCTGAGCTGTATAGTTTTTGGTGTTAATCTGATAATTTGATACGGAGATATTAACCCTTTTTCCTTCAAATTGAAAATTCCTCTGATCCCTTTGTCATGAGATCATGAGATAACTCAAAAAATATCAATCCGATTGTCATGTTACTTTACATATTTATTCAGGTTACTGATGTGCTGTGCTGTATAGTTTTTTATGTAAATCTGATAATTTGATCCGAAGATATTAACCCTTTATCCATCAAATTAGACACTCCGCAATCCATTTCTGTATGTACCCATACCTTGTATGGTGTACATAATGTCGGCATCCGTGGTGGCCCCCTGTCATACAGCTTTCTACTAGTTGTGCGTATGGGTACACATCTGACGATTTCATCAGCCTCTTTTCTTATAATGACAGCCATTGCAGGTGTGAAAAAACTAGACTGTGCATCGACGATGTGTAATCCTTGTTTTGGATTTGAGAATAGCCAAACCTAAAAGCCAGAGGTGACAAATATGTCAAATGACTTTTAAAAATTCATTGAATGTGAATGTGACCAGCTTTGTGGGAGAACAAGTACATTTTAAAGGACACCTGTGTTCAGTTTTCTGTCACACTAATGGATTTGGATATTTTTTTGTATGGATGAAACTGATTTAGAAAACTGATAAACCACACAATTCTGCAGATGATCACTGTATTCTATACAATGAGGCCATTCCGGAATATTGTTTTGAAAGGGTTGAATGTTAATTGATAAGGGTTGTTGAATTTGATATGATATTCCACTCAGTGGCAGTACTCGATTTGGCAATCGGTGCTGAATATCTGTCGAATATCTCTGATTATCTTTTATTGGATATCATCAGGAGGAAAGCATATTTTAAAAATAGGCACACGTCTGCTTAAAAACTGATTCCATCTCACACAACTTCACATTCACAGCCGGCGAAGGATTTATCTTGCACTCAATACTTCTTACTCCATTTGCCGGCCATATGGAATAGGGAGAATGTGCAACATGGTTATGTTCCGGGCTGAAACACAATGTTTTTTTCCCAGTAGCGCTACCGGTAACCATGCTAATAAAGTTGATTCGATATTCGATTTGCAAATAGTGAGCAGTATTCAATTCGGTATTCGATTTGATCACATTCATATATTTGCAGGGCCCTACTGTATGTATATAAAATATTGCAACAAAATAGGCTTACATCTTATAGGCAATCACCACCATGGAACCCTTGGAACTGGTGCACTGCTTGCTTATTGTGGTAAACAAGTTCTGCTTTACCAGTAAAATAGGACCTGGGAACCAACACCTGGGGTGGAAGTCCTCAAAAGTTTGCAAGATTGATATAAACTAGGGGCCGTGGAACCGGAGGGTTGGGGGGGAGGGGGGATTGACTTCAGCCCCCACCTCCACCTTTTTTGCCTGGCCATGTTTTTTTATATGCATATATTTTAACACAACCAATGACTGGTAAAACAAGGGGTGGATCCAGAGCCTCCCTCATATTTTTGCCAGCTATGTTTCTCTTGTACTGGTTCAGTTTCGATAGATTTCGGATCAGTTTTTGCAGTAAGTGGCAGAAAACTCTAAAATGTATGCAGTCTGTTAAAAAATCGGTTAACTGAAATAGATCGTAATCTTACAGACAAACAAGTACCAAATCCACCCCCAGACAAGATAATCCGCAGACAGTATAATTGCTGTTAACATCTCATAAAGCATACAGGTGAGGTCTATTTATCAGCTTTGGTTTGTTACGACCAAAGCTGATAAATAGACCTCATCTGTATGCTTTACTGATGTTTTTAACGGCTCTCAAAGTGTGAAATATTTCAAATGCATTTCCTGAAAAATCTCAAAATATCCGCTCAGATGCATGGAAATGGGTGTTTTGGGACCCTGGAATTTAAAATTTTCTTA
Source organism: Pictodentalium vernedei (assembly GCA_031216915.1). Classification (NCBI taxonomy): domain Eukaryota; kingdom Metazoa; phylum Mollusca; class Scaphopoda; order Dentaliida; family Dentaliidae; genus Pictodentalium; species Pictodentalium vernedei. Next base: position 443,835,997 of record CM062297.1, on the reverse strand, counting down.
CAACGGGCCAAACCATGGTCGGTCCATCATACTGACCACCATCCATCATCCCATCCAGCCCCCCCCCCCCCCCCCCCCCCCCACTTTGAAAAAGGTTCCTCCGCCCATGTAAATAATTGGCTAAACTTGACTTCATACCCATGTTACAGTCATCATATAAACATAGATGCAGAAAGTAAACCTAACACACCAATAAATAAGTATAGGCAGTCAAATATGTTAACCATTTCAACATATGTTGCAAAAATATTTGAAAAACGAAAATGGTAGCATCTGATGATGTAATGGCATAATACACAGCCAATCAATAGGAGGATCAGAAATAATTTAACTCCTAATCCGATGAGTCTTTTCATCAAATCTAGTCATGGCTAGGGCTCTTGTGATTAGTCGATTAGTCAACAAACCTTCGACTACTTCGGCAGTCGACTGTTTTTATTTTAAGTTGATAGTCATTCATTTTCAAAATCAGTACAAGCCCTTTTTAAATTGCTTAGTAACGATCGTATAACCAGAGCAAGAACCTCAGTAACCAGTCCTTTTTGCTGATTAGTAGTTAATTCATCTACCTAACTCACGTTTTGCAACACCTCGCCACTTCACAGCTCTGCATAAACAAGGTTAACAGTCCCACTGTTTTTGTGTAATGATGACCCAGTACAAAAGAGTATTGCACAAATGGTGTTCGATAAGAATGATGGGAAGTTTCTGGAAGTATCGCAGAGGAGAAGGTAATTTCAAAAGTATGCTTGATTTAATCGAATGACCCCATTGGAATTTCGTTAGGCAACTTTCAGTTTGAGCCATTGTAACTTGTATAGGAATGGATTTGGGTGTTATACATACATGTATTCAAAATATGTGAAAGTATTCCACACAGGTTATTATGGAAACATAACACAAAGTGTGATGTCAATTTTTTATAGTTAGCAACAATCCACCAGTGCTACTTCAGTGTTGCCATGTTGTCACAAGTTACTCACAACTTACTTACAGGTTGGGGGGGGGGGGGGTGGCTCAGTTGGTAGAGGTGCATGCTGCCAGCCGAGAGATCCTTGGTTTAAATTCCTCCTGCAGTAACTGCATTGTGTCCTTGGGCAAGACACTTCACCCTCATTGCCCATTTGATGGCATGGTGACGTTGTGCTCTAAGGCATACTGCACGTCGATGGTGTAAATGTGTTCAACCAGTCCTAACCCTGCTTGTGTGGAGTAAGTATGTTTAGGAGCTGACAGTTGCTCTCCATGTGCAGTGGTTCTCTCAGGGTACTCCGGCTTCCTCCACTCGTAAAAACTGTCATGGTCATGATTAGCCATTGTGCAGAAATATGTGGCCTTAAATACCAATAACTAACTAACTAACTTACCTGAAGGTCTGTTATCTTGACGGCGAACAGTATGCATCCATACATGGCCAGTTTTAATTTTTAAGTGTCGATTAGAGGATTTTTGTTGCATTTATGGGAAACTACTATTAATCGACTAATTATCAATGAACATCGGCAATTAATCAACTCAAAAAATTGAGAGCCGTCACAGCTTTCACAGCAGCCATGACTAAATTTGATGAGAAATGACTCTAAATTTAATTCAACAAATCATTGGTGAAAACATTCGTGAAATTTGTGAAATTAGATTAAATGGGCACAAATTATACTTATTTCATTGACAAGAGAAATCCTGTGCTGGGCAGGAATATCTGCCAGCAGCATGTAAGGAATTAATCCTACAGTCCTAAAGGCAACTATTCCTTATTTCTGCAGCTTGATTCTTTGGATAAAAGGTATTTATTTGCCACTGTCTCCTTGTGAAAAAACATGAGTTACATCATAAAAAAATATACAAATTGGGAAGCTGATTCAATATTGATCACAAATCTGTCCCTCGATGTCGAAATTGAATTGAATCTTCAAAGGTTTGCAGGGGCCTATCAGATACAGTGGAACCCTATTAATTGAATAGCCACTTTACCAATAAAAATTATTCGATTAGCAGGAGTATTTTTTCCTGTATTCTAGAGATAAACTTAGCATTTATACTATTATTTATTTATATTATTATATCTTGTTTGACAAAGCTCCATGAGCTCTGTCAAACAAGATATAATAGATTAAATGCCTGTATTGGATGGACTGAGGCAAAATAGGTCTATAAACAAAGGAATCCTGGAGAGAGTCCATGTAATTTCTCGACAGATTACAAGATTTTTTATTCAATTAACAGGAGTTTACTCTATAACCCACATTCAATTAACAGGTCAGATTTGTGCTGGGAGGTATGGTAAATAGTTTTGTATTGGGAAATTATATTCAATTAACAGGGTTATTCAGTTAAGAGATATCCAATTAAGTTTGCTCCACTGTAATACCCTTGCTGTAAAAATGTAAATTTGATAAATCACAAAAATGATACCTTTTCCCATAAGTGATTCAAAAACCCCTGAATTTTTTATGTGTACCCATACTATGTATGGTACACATAATGCCGGCATCTGGGGTGGCCATCCGTCGTTCGTCCATCCTTTGTCCATCCATCTGTCCATCCATCCGTCTGTCCGTCCGGCGTCTGTATCCATTTCTTTGGCATTCGATAACTTGAAAAATATTGCTTGGATTGTCAAGTTACTTTATATTTGTGTTCAGGTTACTGATGTGCCGAGCTGTATAGTTTTTGGTGTAAATCTGATAATTTGATCCCAAGATATTAACTCTTGATCCTTTAAAATGAGAATTCTTCCAATCCCTTTGGCATGAGATAACTCAAAAAATATCAATCCAATTGTCATGTTACTTTATATATATCTTCAGGTTACTGATGTTCCGAGCTGTATAGTTTTTGGTGTAAATCTGTTATTTTAATCCTGAGATATTAACCCTTTATCCATCAAATTGAAAATTCCTCCAATCCCTTTGGAATTCGATAACTTGAAAAATATTGCTTGGATGTCAAGTTACTTTATATTTGTGTTCAGGTTACTGATGTGCCAAGCTGTACAGTTTTTGGTGTAAATCTGATAATTTGATCCTGAGATATTAACCCTTTATCCTTCAAATTGAAAATTCCTCCAATCCCTTTGGCATTCGATAACTTGAAAAATATTGCTTGAATTGTCTAGTTACTTTATATTTGTGTTCAGGTTACTGATTTGCCGAGCTGTATAGTTTTTGGTGTAAATCTGATGATTTGATCCTGAGATATTAACCCTTTATCCTCAAATTGAAAAATTCCTCCAATCCCTTTGGCATTCGATAACTTGAAAAATATTGCTTGGATTTTCAAGTTACTTTATATTTGTGTTCAGGTTATTGATGTGCCATGCTGTATAGTTTTTTGGTGTAAATCTGTTATTTTGATCCTGAGATATTAACCCTTTATCCTTCAAATTGAAAATTCTTCCAATCCCTTTGGCATTCGATTTCTTGAAAAATATTGCTTGGATTGTCAAGTTACTTTATATTTGTGTTCAGGTTACTGATGTGCCGTGCTGTATAGTTTTTGGTGTAAATCTGATAATTTAATCCTGAGATATTAACCCTATATCCTTCAAATTGAAAATTCCTCCAATCCCTTTGGCATGAGATAACTCAAAAAATATCAATCCGATTGTTCATGTTACTTATATATGTGTTCAGGCTACTGATGTGCTGAGCTGTATAGTTTTTGGTGTAAATCTGATAATTTGATCCTGTGATTATTAACCCTTTATCCTTCAAATTGAGAACGCCTCCAATCCATTTCTTCGGCATGCGATAACTGAAAAAATATTAATCCGATTATCAGTTTACTTTATATATGTATTCAGGTTACTGATGTGCTGTGCTGTATAGTTTTTTATGTAAATCTAATAATTTGATCCGGAGATATTAATCCTTTATCCATCAAATTAGGCACTCCTCCAATCCATTTCTGTATGTACCCATACCATGTATGTTGTGCATAATGTTGGCATCCGGGGTGGCCCTCCGTCATACAGCTTTCTACTAGTTGCGCGTGTGGGTACACTTCTGACGATTTCATCGGCCTATTTTTTTTTTATAATATTTCCTTATAACAGTTGTATATCCCTATTGTTATATCATATTAGCAGGTAGTTGTGAATTGGAATCAATTTGAATATTTTCTGTACTTTTTTTAACATTCAAGTCAATAACTATTACGAGAGTGACATTTAATCATAGTATATTATATCGTGCCTTTGTTCTTTAGTTAACACATCATGTTAACACTGTACCCAACATGAAAGGAAGATGACTCTTGCAAACAAATTTCTTGAATATATTTTTTTTTCATTTTTCATATCAAAAGTATAGCTTATGGCCCTCATTGGAACGATCTCAATCAGCTTGTTCTGATGAAGGGTCATAAGCTATATTTTTTAGACAAAACCTGAAAATTGAATGGTGATTTTTGTGAACTGCACTGGCCGATTTCGGCCGTTACATTGCATAAGGGGTTAAAAAGTCATGGATTTGATTCTGACTTCTGTAAGGTGCATTGTATCTCAGAGCAAGATACATTATAAACTTGTTTCAGTTTAGAACCGCAAAGAATGATGACAGGGAGTTAAACTGAACCCAATGCAAATACTTTCAGACAGGGCTTGTCGTGGTTAGTGGTATTGTACAAACCATTTCTTCCAGGTGAACCCTCTGCACTTTGATGTCAAAATATCACAGTTTTAGCAGCAAATATTTCTCATAATTTTGTTTTTATGAGAAAATAATTATTTAGCAT
>CM062297.1:443790712-443831163 GCA_031216915.1 Pictodentalium vernedei | reverse complement strand
CTGAAATTTAACTTAGTGCAATATGAGGGAATTTCTTAAAAGATCTTCTTCTTCAGATCCACTAGTCAGAATGCTTTCATATTTGGTATACAATATCTCTAGGGGTGTCAGATTCAAGTTTGTTCAAATCGGATTCATAGGTTAATATTTGGGCTCCTTATGGTAGCCCATGTTTTAACTTAGTGCAATATGAGGAAATTTCTTTAAAATTTTCCTTCTTCATATCCAACAGTGAGAATGCTTTCATATTTGGTCCACAACATCTCTAGGGAAGTCAGATTCAACTTCGTGCCTGGGTTAATATTTGGGCTCCCAATGGGAGCCGAAATTGGCCATGTAGCTGAAGAATTAGAAATTTTGTATTCAGTACTCTCTGGAGGTGTGTAACTAAGATTAATCCACATAGGTTGTATCAAGGGGCTTCATAGGGGAGCTCTACATTTTACATCATGATCAACTGAAGAAAAGGCATGTTGCCCGGATTATTTTAGTCACTCCTGCGGGGTTCAAGGATTGACAGTGTATCCTATGGAAATGGATTGCTTAATGTAGACACATTCTTGGACTCTGTTTATATTGTGTTCTGTTCAAGATGAGCGCTTCAGGCCCCATGGGGCCTCTTGTTTAAAAATGCCAGGCCTGGGTATTACAAGGTCATAAGTACTTATTTATGCAAAAAAGAAATTTTTTTGCACCCCCTTTTAAATCCCAGGAGCTAAAAGAATGCATTCCTTTTAAAGGGTCATTCCGAAGTCTTTTGATATCCTCTGCCAAATTGCCATTTTGGTAAGTACTTTTAATTTGTGATGATGTGGATTTAGTTTAAATAACGTTCATTAATGATGGTATGGCCAAAATAATCTATTGTTGGTCTTGATTCAAACCCTGTACAGGCTAGTGTGTTTCAGTGAGATGTCAAGGTCACACATGAGTGAATTTCCTTTGAGAATTCCTTTTGAAAAAATGAATAAGAACCCATGTGTGTCTTTTGTCAGAATGTTAATCTCATGTTGTAAAATTCTCAGTGGGGTGGGGAAACGAGGAATTCTTATAGCATAGATTCATCGCAACAGATGCAAAAAAATGAGACACTGCCCCCCTAAAATGGGAAAATTTGGGGTGTTTTAACCCTTTACCCAATGTAGAGAATATCCAAATTTATTATTTTAATTACTATTTTTTAGAATTTTTCCCAATATTTCAACAAAACCATAACATGTTACCCCTCATTGGAATGAGCCTGATGAGCTCGTTCCAGTGAGGGGTCACATGATATGGTTTTGTTGAAATATTTTGAAAAAGTTAATTTTTTTCAACTGCTCAATTTGCGGATGCAGGCGATTTGTTAGGTAAACGGTTAACCCATTTTCGAGCAATCAGTCAAGTGTATTTGAATGATACAGAGAAATTTTTCCATTGTGTGTTGTTATCTACAGGAAAGACCACACACTGAGAGCTTTCAGAAAATGTATTCATATGAGCTTTTGTGTCAAGAAGTACTTTGAACGCAAAAAATATCCTCAGTCGTGTTAATGAGAAATTATGAATTTCCTCAAAATCCAGCTGAATAACTGTAAACGGACGTGCACGGAACAGGGATTGTTATTTGATATGAAGTATCCTTTGGACCAGTATTTATTTATTTATTTATTTATTGGTGTTTAAGGTCTCATATTTATGCACAATGGCTAATCATGACCCTGACAGTTTTACAGGGGGAGGAAGCCGGAGTACCCGGAAAGAACCACCGTGCAACAGCAAGCAACTGTCAGCTCCACAACATACTAACTCCACACAAGCAGGGTTAGCATTGGTTGAAGACAAGTGCACCATTGACGTGCAGTACGCCTTAGTACACAATGCCACCATGCCCCCATGCAGGCAGTGGAGATGAAGTGTCTTGCCCAAGGACACAACGCGACAGCCGCAGGTGGGATTCGAACCGAGGACCTCTCGGCTTGCAGCCTGCACCTCTACCTACTGAGCCACCGCGCTCCCTTTGGACCAGTAGAATCAAATGTCCAAAAAAAATGTAAAATAGTTTTGTCATAGCGTTCCAAATGAGGGATAACCATTTTTAACATAACACTGTCAGTACAGTGAAGCCCACGTAATTGTAAATCTCTGAATTAAATAACCCTGTTAATTGAATATAATTTCCAAACACCAAACCATTTACCATACTTTCAGTGCAAATTTGCCCTGTTAAATGCATATGGGTTATAGAGTAAACTTCTGTTAATTGAATAAAAATTTGTGCAATAGATCGTAGAAATACCCTGAAAATGACCAAATTCTCTTTGTTTATAGACATACTTGGCATAAGTACATCCATTAAAGGCATTTAATCTGTTCTATATTGTTTGACAGAGCTCTTTGAGCTCTGTCAAACATGATACAATAGAATAAATGCTCAGTTTGTCTCTGGAATACAGCACAGTGACAAGTCCCTCTTAATTGAATACTCCTGTTAATTGAATAATTTTCATTGACAAAGTGGCTATTCAATTAACAGGGTTCTACTGTATTGGGAAAATTCTGAGTAACTTTCTTGTTTTTGAAAAATAAAAAAATCTTCTCCAGAATCAGCAATCACTATCTTTCAATATTGGGATACAGCATAGCTACGGGGATCAGATTCAACCACTCCCTCTCTTAGAGGTCAATTTGTGTGAAATTTGCGTTTGTTTGCGTGCACCAAATCACTTAAAATCCTTCAAAGCCAATCTTAAAGTAAAAAATAAAACAATTTACCCAAGGGTTGTTTTCTTCCATTAATGTAAAAGCTGTAAGTTGATTTTTAATGTACATCTTTGAGGATGTGCCACACCCCAAAAGTAACTGATGATCGGGGTGTCCTAGCTTGAACTAGTGTGCTCCAAGATGGCTACTCATTGCATTCTTTTTTTTTGATAGAGGGTATTCCTAAAAAGCCTGGGTTTTTGTTATTTTCAAGTGCAGTGAGCAATGTTGTTAACTCGTGTTCTTTTTAAGTTTGAACAGGTATATTTTGCCATGCTCTTGTCTGACCAAGCAAGCTGAAGATTTTTTTTCTTAGCCATGATAAATAAGTCCATTTCTCATATAATATATTTAGAAAAATTCTAAATTATTTTCTCTGTTTTAGTGCTCTTGGTGCTGTAGCTTTGAATAGCAAGCTGTATGTTTGTGGTGGTTATGATGGTGTTTCATCACTCAGGTCTTGTGAAGTTTTTGACCCATCCACCAATGTGTAAGTAAGCAATATAGATTAAATTCCTCCTCTGAATTTTCAGTTGGATGTGTTTAGGTTCAAGGTCTCACCTGTCTAGACGAAAGCTCATCCCATCCCCACCCCCACCCCCAAAAAATAAGCACTTCCCTACCTCGAAAAAATAGGCAAATAAATTGAGAGTGCTTGGAGTCGGTTTGTTACCCTTTTTTTTTTTTTTAATTTTAAAAAAAAAAATCTATATTCAGTTTCAGTATTGTTTTTCAATATTAATTTTCTCATATAAAATATGTTGTTTGTAGGGTGATATATACTGTCATTGATATAGGCCTTTTGATTGAATCATTGATGGGAGAGGGCAGGAGGCATATCTCTTCCACCTTTTAATCATCTGCACACTGTCAGAATATCCAAAAATATTCCATTTGTACATTTTCCCATAATGCAACTAGGAATTTAAACAATTCAGTTTTGTTTGATAGACCTCCTTGGTTAAATTCCTTTCTATTTGAAATTTTGGTATTTTGGCATGTAAATGTGCAGATTGGTTCCAGAAGTGGACAATGTACAGTTTATGCCATTCATTTTTATATGCCCATTTGAGGGGGGTGCAGTGGCTCAGTAAGTAGAGGTGCAGGCAGCAAGCCAAGAGGTCCTCGGTTCGAATCCCACCTGCAGCAACCTCATTGTGTCCTTGGGAAAGACACTTCACCCCCATTGCCCATGTGGGGGAACAGTAGCATTGTATAATGAGGCTCACTGTACGTCAATGGTGCACTTGTCTTCAACCAATGCTAACCCTGTTTGTGTGGAGTTAGTATGTTGGGAAGCCTGACAGTTGCTCGGCGGTTCTCTCAGGGTACTCTGGCTTCCTCCACTCGTAAAACTGTCCAACATGAAGTGACCCTGGCTGTTGAAACTGTTGTTAAACCTCAATAAATCAATAAATAAATTAAATAATATGCCCATTTGAAAAAATGGTCATATTATGTAAATGGTTTGTCTGTCCCTATGTCCATACGTCCGGATTGATTTTTGTCCGGAGCATTTCTTGGCCATATGTTGTTAAATCTTTTTCAAACGTGGCTCAAAAGTTGACCACATTAGAACCTGTGCAAGTGTGGTTTTGAGTCAGATTGGATTTTCTTAACCAGAGTTATTGTACAGTCTGACTTGAAAAGTACTTATGCAGTCTGCAGACACATTTTTATCTGGAGTGTTTCTCAGCCATTTAATGTCCAATCTTTTTCAAACTTGGCCCAAAAGTTTACCAACATGAGAACCTGTGCTAGTGTGATTTTAAGTTTGATTGGATTTTTTAACCAGAGTTATGGTACGGTCTGACTTAGAAATTATACACTCTGTGGACACATTTTTGTCCAGAGTGGCTCTCAGCCATTTGTTGTCTGATCTTTTTCGAACTTGACACAGAAACTAACCACCCTGAGAACCTGTGCAAGTGTGGTTTTGAGTTTAAATACAGGTTAAGTTTAAATTGGGGTTTGGTATGATGTTTTTGGTTGGTTCAAACAGTAGTCATGTACATTTCGAAAAAGCCTACCAGGCATATTATGCAATGCAAGGTGCTGCTCTTGTTATTGAAGGTAACACAGTGTATTTTACAAACTGGTAGACATGCAAAAAATAACCTGGTAGAGATGTAAATACTAATGCATTTACAAGATGGTATGTTGTTAATTGCTAGTGGTCAATTAATATCAAGGAAATTGAGCCTTTTAGGGGTTCATATTTTTTAAAATATTTCCCAAGTTGAGTGGGGAGATATTCTGTTTCAAGTTGGTTGAGACTAGAAAAAGTGTCAGCAAAAATTAGTGATGCAATGCATCATCACCTAAAATTTCACAGTAAGCCTAAAAAAAAGTTAAAAAATCTGTATTTTTATACTGTACCAATGACCTAGACATAGCTGGTGCTAACTCTTAAAATATAGGGCCAAACACAAATTTTGCCCCCCAATCCCCAAAATTTGCATCTAAAACCAAAGAAAACATGTCCTGAAAGGCCCTCCACACTTCGCCTCTACTGCGCATGCGCAGTGTCAAGGACGTTCCGAAATTGGCGCCATTAATCATTTCTAAGTTTGGCCCTTCATCAGTTAACATCTGACTGATCTTTGTGCTTGTAAATCTCAGTTTAAATGATGCCAGACACATAAATATTAGTGAAATGGTGATTCTAAGGAGGATAGAGAAGGAGGAGAGGAAAAAATGTGTGACAGAATATTATCAGTGCTGTAACTTAAAATTTTTTAATGAAATTATGTTAAGTTACCTATTTTCGAGGCAGCAGCCATTTTGTTGTCATTCTGATTATTTAGTTACACTGTTTTTTAAGTGTTTTCCTCTCTCCCTGTCCTTTAAGTCCCCCCTTGCTATTCTCCCATGCTTTTGGCATAGTTTTTGTAATTATTATTACTAAATTTTCTTGGGAGTTTTAGCTGAATAACAGAATGAATTCTGTTCTTTTCCCCATGTTTACGTCTTCACCTACGGGTGGTTAGGCGTTGTGTTCTGCATCTACCATCTGATTTTCTGCAGTTTCTTCCCTGGAAGTCTCTGTTTTGCATCAGATAGTGTATTTTTGGTAACTGATTTCGGGCCTGGGTGCCTGGAGTCTTATTTTAGTGTTTTTACACTCATTGTTTACATTTACAACAGCCCTCTGTGTGAGGGGGGGATTTCTGGAAAATAATATCTTGATGTTATTTTAATCATAACTAGATACATTATTATTGTTCGTAAGTGTTGAATAAATTGTTTAAAATATTTTTAAAATTTTTGTCCACACTTAGGCTTGGGATCCATTGGGGCTCAACGTTACTTTTCAGAAACTTGGGCTGTTCTGAAAAAAAAAAAAATTTTCAAAATATTTTGATTTCATTTATTTTTTCTATATTAATGGATCATATTATTATTATGTATTTTGATTGCCAGGAGTTAGTGCGAGTACCAAGACTTGTTTTCTTTTCACATTGAAAGGATATTGATCAATTGTATTAAGAGGAAGTCTTCCTCTGACTTTATAATCATTCTATATGTGGTCAGTGTACTCGCATTAACTCCTGTTCTGTATCGTATGATTTCGATGACAATATGGGAAGCGTATGTCACGGTATGTTATTGGGGAATTGGACACTCCGGTCCTTTCCCCGCAGGGTCACTCTACTTTATCAATTTCTATTTCAGACGATCAAGATTAGGGTGATGTATCTGTGATGTCTTCCAACAGTGTGCCTCCATCGTCACAATTAATGAAGGGCTAGCGGAAAAGTGCTCATGTAAATACGCCAATTGCCTAAGAGGACCCTAGTAGGTTCGACGGCCTTTGACGTCCGCTAGCTCGCCCGGTGTAGCATCCATTCACCGAATGGTTCGGCAGCCGGGTTCGTCCGTTGCGGTCTAGAAGGAATTTTGGGGTGATGCGAGCACTATAAATCAACCTAATGCACACCCAGTGACGGCAGATTGGAGGGAGAACGGAGGAAGCCTTTTAGTTCGGTTCATAGCTCGTTCCGGTCCATCCGGACGGCAAGCGAGAGAGGCCCCTCTCTCGTTCAACAACATCTGGCCCCAGATGTTGTGGTACAAAATGTGTCGCAAGCGGAGCATACGTCCGTCGCTCGGGACGCTCCGTTGTATAGGCAGTCTGCGGAGACTGCTAAGGCTTCCTCTTCTCGTCAGCGCACACAACCGCACCTTGGCTGCGTGACCGCCGATATATTACCAGCTTCGCCGATCAAGGATTCTTCGGCGACCAGGTCACACCATCCGGTAGCCAGGGACACGAGGCCTGCAGACTCCGGACGTTCGCATAGGAAGTGTGCGGGAGTCAACGTACACGGAGCTTCCGGCGGCAATGCATCGTAAGACCGCTACTGCACAGGCCTCGGGAACGGACGTGCTTTCCTAAATAGCACAGTTTATCGCAGCATCCCTGCATCAACTGAATCTGTCGCATATTTTTTATCCGACGATGCTGGGTTGGGTCGGGACGCTCCGCGGAAGCGGGTACGGACGTCCGAAAGTTTCATCCGGTCCGACGGGATACCGAAAGGGATTTGGAGGATTTCGAGCCTTCCCTTTCGGAACAACATATGCTGTTGTGTATGTCATCTGACTTGGTCTTCTACAGCTTCTTTCGTCGGACCAGAATGCTGCGATGCCGGATAAGAAACTGATAGCGTCGGTGGACTTAGAAATTTTTGGTTCGGTTCAGGGACATCGTCCCTCAGTTCTGACATAGTCCAATAATGTCACACAAACTTTCGAATTATTGAACGACGCTATATATATTATTATTTTATGCTTGCTATAACCAAGCATTTCTGGTTTCTTGTTCGCAAAGTTACGGAGATGTCTTTCAAAAGTGTGCCTCTGTCGTCATAGTTAATGAAGAGCTAGCAGCAATAAGTGCTCATGGAATATGTCTATCGCCTACGGAGTGACATTCGCTAGCTCACCCGGTGTAGCGTACATTCATTGAATGGTTTGGCTGCCGGGTTCGTCCGTTGCGGTCTAGGAAGGAGATTTGGGTGATGCAAGCACTTTAATTACTTTAGTACTCACCCAGTGACGGCAGATTGAGGACAGATCGGAGGAAGCCTGTTAGTCCGGTTCCTGGCTTGTCCAGGTCCGTCCGGGCTGTGAGCGAGAGAGGTCCCTCTCTCGTCCAACAACATACGGGACTGCATGTTGTGGTTCAGATATTTTACATTCGGAGCATATGTCCGTCGGTCGGGACGCTCCGTTATATTGACAGTCCGAGAGACTGTCCTTAATGCTTCCTCATCCTCACAGCAGGGCACACGACCGCACATTGGCTACGTGACCTCGAGTATCCGATCAGTTTCGTCATTCAGTGATTCCACGGCGAATAGGTCGCGCCATCCGGTAGCCAAGGGACACGAGGCCTATACACTCCGTTCGCTCTCATATTGGTAGTATGCACGGGGTAACGATCACGGAGCTTCCAGCGGCAATGCATCGTAAGACCGCTTCTCCTCAGGCCTCAGTGACGGACGTGCTATCCGAGTTAGCACAGTTGTTTCGCAGCATCCCAGCAATTGACAGTTTCTCGGTCGAATCAGGAATTATCCGACGGCGCTGGGTCGGTGCGGTCCGCGGTTGCATCAGGTACGGACGACCGAACGCTTTATAGGGTCCGACAGGATGGCGAAAAGGATTCGAAAGATTTCGAGTTTTCCCTTTAGTAGTATCGGAAGCTGCCTTTCATATCTTCTGGCATTATCTTCCAGTGATTGTTATTTCGGACTTCATTGCTGCGATCTTGGATAAGAGACTTATAGCGTCATTGGACTCGGATTTTTCGATCGGTTCAGGGACATTGTCCCTGACTTACCGACACAGTCCAATATTGTCATTACAACATGTGTTTTATTTTCGACGCTATATATATATATATACAAGCCTGCTACCAAGCATGATAGTTTAGTTTCTTGTCTGCGTTGCTCATTTCTGCCATTTTATCATTTATACGAATAGTTTATTTGGGCAGAGCAGGGCATACCGAGAGTTCATATGCGTCTAGACTGTGTGGTTAAAGACTGGATATATTCTTTTTCGCCATTTATGTCTTTTCCAACTTCAATGTTGGATACGACATGATGTATAGTAGACTTAACTTAGATGCTTTATCATACGTAATCCGCCTTACTGAGGCGTTATCATTACGTCTTCAAGAAAAGATTTACGGGATATTATTCTCAATGTATTTCTTTTGAGGGCAGTAGTTTGTTCACGTATAACTCCGCCCTTCAGTGGCTGATTGGAGTTGGTTAGACGTGATGCAGCCCTAGCTACATCCACACGCGTGGATAGTAAGGTTAAGAACTCTCTCAGAGTCGCTTCGTTCTCGGAGGAGCTTCTCTTTGACGGCAACTTTTCGGCAATCCATGAATTGCTCGATTTACACGTTCTCTTGTCTATCTAGTGTTACAAGAGATTCAGACTGGGGCAAACATTCGGTGGTTGACTCAGAGAGTGCCACCACAGTTGCCGGACCCGAGTGTGGCTGTTATGACGGTTGCCAGTCAAACAGATTGGGATATAATACTGATCCCTACGGATTCGAAGTGCCAGGGTCTTTGGGTTCCGCAGTCTCTTAGCAACCAGTTTTCTTCCGCGGAATACTGTTTTTTAGGCTTGCTTTATGTCATTGCATGAACATTATTCAGAAACGCATGCCCAAATCCTGTCCTTTAATTCGACAGTAGTGGCGTATCTCCGGAACCAGGGAGGCACTCTTTCGTTTCCGTTATTCAATTTAATGGAAAGAATCCGTCTGTTGGTTATAGTACACCAAGTTCTGTTTTGGTCCGTCATATTCCGGGTCGTCTGATTGTTTTACCGGACTCCCGTTCTCTTACGGGTCGCTTGTTGCTGTCAGAATGGACTCTCAACAAACAAGTATTCAATCAGATTTGCTATCTATGGGAGCGCCCAATGATGATTTATTTACGACACAGCTTGCTAATCAATTGCAGACGTATGTGTTGGCTTGTCCAGATCTCTGAGCTAATGTTGTTAACGCTCTATTGATCTATAGGACGGAATGATAGGATACGCGTATCCTCCGGCGCTGTTGTTTCAGCAGGTATTGCTAAGATAAACAACCACAATACATTTCTGTTGATAGCATCTCTATCTTCACAGAGATCATGGGTAATTTACTCTCTTGTCTACTGTGGGTCTTAACGTGAAATCTTCCTCTATGTGAGGATCTTTTTTCACTGGGTAAATCGTGTCATCTTTATCACAACCCGCAAGGTCGCAACCTTCATGTATTCCGTTGTGTGGTCCGTATTGCATTGTAAGCACTGCACTGGACGAGCTTTGGACGCGATTTCTTACTATAGGAGATCCTCTTCTTCGCTATTCTATGCGGCTAAAGTGGAGGCTCTTCCGTCGTTGGTGTAGGGATCATTATGTTCATATTGTTGATCCCTCCATACTACTCATTGCAATTTTTTAGTATACTTGTTTCACAAGATCTACTGCAGCCTGTTATTATTAAGGTTATAGGTTTATGTTACCTCATACCTATGCACTCTACGATAGTTTACAATTGAGTCTTATGTCTCTTTATCTAAGTCAGTTAGTAACTTTTTGATAAATAGACTTAGAATCTTTAGATTAAATTCCTATATGGATTTTAACTTCGGTTCTTATTTAGCTAAGTAATCATTTGAGCCTCTGGAAACAGTAGTTTTCAAATTCTGACCTTTTAGACAGTAATTCTGTTGGTTCTCTTTTACTGTAGAGTCAGTGAGTTTCATGCACTATCGATGGATGATTTTCACTTTCGTAGTTTCGCAATCACTACTTCCGTTACTATTTAGGTTGGATTTTTGCATAAGAGTTAGGCTCCTATTATCCGGAACCTATTATTTTTAAGGTCCTTCCGTCTTCGTATGGGCATAGGCCTTTACTCTTTCCGGGTAGAGTTTATGTATTTATAAACAGATATCTGTTTATTACTATGGGCGTAAGCTTCTTCTGTCTTTGATGCCTAGTAGAAGGACGTTACGCTCCATTTTATTGTTAATGGATTCTATTAACTATCGGTACTGCTTATGGTAGATCATTGACTTAGCAGTTGTGCTTAAGATTTCGGCTCATGAAGTAAGAGTTCTTCTACTTCTTGGGCTTACATTAATAGTGTCGCTATTATAGATTTTTGAAGGCCGCTCATTGCGCTCAGCCATCCACATTCATGAATTTTTATCTCAGAAATATCGAGTCCATTTCTGGAGGCCTCTATTGTTAGGTCTATTATCTACTGCTCAGAATGTCATTCACTTAACAGTTGCTACTATAGCTAGGTAGGCTGTCTGTTTCGGCAGTGTCTCCATTCTGCTGCCCTCTTCGCTCTGGGCTATTTGACCCAGGGCAAGAAAAGTGGGGGGGAGGGTGTTCCCTTGGGTCACCTGTTTTACTATGAAAACAAGGGGATACCTCCTCCGGAGTTAGTAATTCTGAGCTGTTATTGGGATGGTTGTTTAGTGAGAAGTTTAGGTTTTTAAAATTCATTCAAGTCTTAGTTTTTAAAGTATAGCTTTTGAATATTGCATATGTCAACGGACATGATTATGCAATCCTCAGACACTTTCAGGAGTATAAGAGTCTCTATTCTCTAGACTTACTTTATTTATTGGCTTACTTTAAAAATTATTAGTATAAGGATTATATTGGATATTAATAGAGTACATGGATGTATGAAGCTCAATTTTGGAAGGTGTTGTATCTTTCTAATTTATCATAAATAAGAAAGATACATGTAAGGCCTATTACTTCTTTTTCCCTACAGGGGATGACTCTATTTTATTTTATTGAGCGTATTCCATTTTGCTCTATATCCTTGGCCCTCCAGCCTTTTTACTATTCAGCTATGTCTGGGTCATTGGTACAGTATAAAAATGTTAAAAAATTTATAGTAATTTCTATATTTTTTATACTTACCAATGACCCAGACGGGGATGGCCCTCCCAGGAGTTGGGAACTCTTGCCTCCCTGCTGAGTACATAGCGCTTACCAGGCACTGGTTATTAGAATGATTAATGGCGCCAATTTCGGAACGTCCTTGACACTGCGCATGCGCAGTGGAGGCGAAGTGTGGAGGGCCTTTCAGGACATGTTTTCTTTGGTTTTAGATGCAAATTTTGGGGATTGGGGGGCAAAATTTGTGTTTGGCCCTATATTTTAAGAGTTAGCACCAGCTATGTCTGGGTCATTGGTAAGTATAAAAAATATAGAAATTACTATAAATTTTTTAACTTTTCACTCCCTCCTGCATGGTCCTTTTGGCTGCCTGTTGCTCTCTTTTTATAGCCAATGCAAACTTGAAAAAATAAAAATGAAATGGTTTATATCAGATATTTTACCCAAGTTAATAAAATTGATAAATTTGCTTTAGCATTGCAAAGCCTACTTGCACTCAAGGGACTAAATACACCATCACCTGTGCTATTCTTTAGATTATGAGGCCTAAAACATAAAGCAAACCAAGAAAATGAACTTTTAAAGAAATAATTACAAAAATAAAATAAAAAAACACCCGCCCACATGCAGTTTTACAAAAAAATGGCCTGAGAAACAGAAGATCTACTTTGTGGGACCTTAGCCATGCTTTGTTAACATCTTTTATGGATTGCTATTTTCTTGTCCCCATTCTCTCTAATAAGTCAAGGTTATTGCCAGATTTGCATATATGATTAACCATATCTCCATAATATCAACTTAACATGTTTTGAATTCAGTCTTCGAATTTAGGAAGGAAAAAGTTACAAACTGAATTTCACAGATAATTACTATTCTTTGCCACTCATGGTGACAGGTAGCACATATTACTTTGGTTCTAGTAATGGTAAAATGCTCAGTTGGGTCCAAAACGGGTACCAAACTTGCAATGACAGGCAAAAAACTGTTGGTATCTGTCACAATTACAGGTACCCTAAAAAATTGTTTGCAGGCTTGTGGTAAGCACTATTTACAAAAATCACCTTTCACATATCATTATTTTTATGCCCCCCCATGAACGAAGTTCAGGAGGTATATAGGAATCACTTTGTCTGTCTGTTTGGTCATCGGACTGTGTGAGTCGTTTCCTGCTCAGAACTTTTGATGGTCTTGAGGGACATTAATGATACATGGTATTAATGTTACCCACCACCAGAGAATGTGTCGTGAATAAAGTTGGTATGCCTGTCTATAAGGTGAAGGTCACAGACTTAGTTCATGTTCACACATACCCCCTCCCCATTCAAATCAAACTATAACAAGTCGTGTCCACTTCAGAACATTTGATGGCCTTGAAAGATATTAATGATGCTTGGTATTAATGTTGCCCACCACCAGAGGGTGTGTCAGAAATAAGGTTGGTATGCCTGTCTACAAGGTCAAGGTCACAGATATAGTTCATCTTTACATGCCCCCACATCCAAATCCATTAATAACAAGTTGAGTCTGGCTCAGAACTTTTGAATGTTTCTAAGAATATAATGGTACTTGGTATTATTGTTACCCACTATCAGAGAGTGCCCCCCGTGGGAACCCCGGGAAGTGAAGCAGTGCTTGTTTACTGTGGTAAACAAGCTCTGTTTCACTGGTAAAATAGGATTAATGCTTGGGGAACAAGTCCTCTAAAATAGGCAACATGGGGTATAAACGATTGACTGACCTTGACTTTATCCCCATGTTGTGGTCATGATTAACCATTGTGCAGAAGTATGTTACCTTAAACACCAATAAATAATAATAATAATCAGAGAGTGTGTCACAGGGACAGGCCATATCCAGTTCAATTTTTGTCTTGAGAACATACATGATGACTCCTCAACGAGCTCGTTTGAATGAGAGGTCATAGCTATGTTTTCAAGGCAAAAAATGATTTTTTTTTTAGTTATTCATGAACTTTGTTTTGCAAGTGTGGTTTGGCATTCATGGTGAGTATTAAAACAAAGAGTTGTGAGAAAGAAGCCAGATTAACATTTTATTCTGATATAAACTTTTATAATTACACTTGTAACTTCAACATTTCTTTCAAAAAATCCATTGATTAATCATTTGCTACTACCATGAATAATTTTTGTAATACAGATCAGCACTCCTAAATGTTTTCTCAAATTGCCTGTTGTAAATTAAATTGCCAACTTTAGTACATTATATATAGCAGTATGAAAGTGATACCTTGCCATCATTTGTGATAAAAAATTTCAATATTTTGGCCATACAATTTTTCGCAGAAGTTTTTGATAAAAGTATGAAATTTAATCATAAAATTGCCATGGCATAATCATGGTATACCTTGAAAATGATTGACTGAAATCTGTGTAAGTGTTCTGTATGTTAGGAATGAGTCCAGTTGTGGTTTTCAGCGTTTGACCAGTTCAGACAGCAGTGTGATTTTTGATTACAGTTGGAGTGTGATGGCAAATATGTTGAAGCATAGAAGTGCAGCAGGAGTTGCTGTTCTTGATGGTGAAATATATGCTTGTGGTGGACATGATGGTCTTTCAATATTTGATTCAGTAAGTCATATATGTATATATATATTTATCCCTTTACTTAACAGCTGTATCCGATCTGTGCCAGTCACAAAAATCACACTTCAGATTTTATTATTTTTCCAATTTTTGCTCTCCCGAGAGGGGTTATACGCTATGTTTTGGAGGAAAAATGAAAACTTTTGATCCTCCAAGAAATCTTTATGCTCCTGCCAATTTGCCGAAAGGGCATTAAGTGTTAGCCTTGTCCACCCATATATCCGTCCGTCTGTATGGATGAACATATGCATGTACGTTCCAAAATATGGTTTATGGGCAAACACATATAAACATAACTATTATTTTTTATGCCTTACGAAAAAAATTTGTGATTTGGTAAAAAATTACTTTGCTTTTCAATCCATTCCCAGCACTTCATAGACATTTCTGGTCTCAGAAGTTCCATTTTCAGCACTTGAAGCCATGCAAAGTAAATCTAATTTTTCTCAGGCCATTTTCGGTGATATTGCATGTGGGTGGGCAGTTTATTATTTCATTTTTTGCTTAACTTGACAAAGTCAAGATAAGCTATTGCCGTCATACAAGCGGAAGACTGTGAGTCTGTTCACATTCTCCTTTTGCACAGGCTACACACCGTAGTTCTTGTCTGATCATCATGGAATTTCACATACAGGTTTGAGGTCATGTCTTCATGAGAATGTCCCCTTTTGATCGCTATTGGTCACCAATATGGCAGCCCGAGCTGAAAACCTTTAGCACAATCTACAGGTCGTATTTATGAAGGGATTTCAGTGTAACATGGTAAGTGACTTGGTATAATGTCTAGATGAGAACGTCCCCTTTTAATCATGATCTGTTAACTGTGAAGACTTTGCAAGCCCGAAACTCAAAAACTTTTAGGACAGTCTACAGGTCATATTTAATATGGAGGGATTTCATTGTAACTTGGTAGGATGACTCCGAATGATGTCTAGATGAGAACTTCCCCATTTGGTTGCAATCTTTCGATCGTGATGGCAAGCGAAGCCCAAAATCCAAAAACCTTTAGAATAGTTCACAGGTTGTATTTGTGGAGGGATTTCATTGTAACTTGGTAGGTTGACTGTGTATAATATCTAGATGTGAACGTCTCCTTTTAGTCATGATCTGTCAACTGTGATGGCTGCCCAAGCCCAAAACCCAAAAACCTTTAATACAGTCTACACGCTGTATTTATGAAGGGAGGATTTCATTGTAACTTGGGAGGATGACTCCAGATAATGTCTAGATGAGAATGTACCCTTTTGGTCACAATTGTTCAACTGCGATTGGTGTATGAGCCCAAAACTCTAAAACCTTTAGCACAGACTACAGGTCATATTTATGAAGGGATTTCATTGTAACTTGGTAGGATGACTCAGTATAATGTCTAGATGAGGACATCTCATTTTTGTTTGCTACACAGACTCTAGCCCAAAAACCTTTACCACAGTCTACAAGCTGTATTTATGAAGTGATTGCATTGTAACTTGGTACAATGACTCGGTATAATATCTAGATGAAAACGTCCCCTTTTGGTCGCGATTGTTCAACTGTGATTGGTGCCAGCACCCGAAAACCTTTAGCACAGACTACAAGACGTTTTTATGAATGGATTTCATTGTAACTTGGTAGGATAACTCAGTATACTGTCTGGATGAGGACGTCCCCTTTTGGTTGTGATCGGTCAACCATGATGGTTACACAGGCCTGAAGCCCAAAAAACCTTTACCACAGTCTACCGGCCGTATTTATGAAGGGATTTCATTGTAACTTGGTACGATGACTCTGTATAATGATGTCTAGATGAGAACGTCCCCTTTCAGTTGGGATTGGTCGACAGGGGCCCGAAGCCCGAAAATCTTTAGTATAGTCTACAGATCATATTTATGAATGGATTGGGGGGGTGGGGGGGGGCATGGTGGTTCAGTAGGTAGAGGTGCAGGCTGCAAGCCGAGAGGTCCTCGGTTTGAATCCCACCTATGGCAACCATGTTGTGTACTTGGGCAAGACACTTCACCCCCATTGCCCACATGGGGCCATGGTGACATTGTGTACTAAGGTGTACTGCACGTCGGTGGTGCACCTGTCTTCAACCAATGCTAACCCTCATGTGGAGTTAGTATGTTGGGGAGCTAACAGATGCTTGGTGGTTCACTCCAGGTACTCCAGCTACCTCCACGTGTAAAACTGTTGAGGTCATGATTAGCAGTTGTGCAGAAATATGTGACCTTAAACACCAATAAATAAATAAATATGAAGGGATTTCATTGTAACTTGGTACGATGGCTCTGTATAATGTCTAGATGAGAATTTTCCCTTTTGGTCGTAGTCTGTGAACCATGATGGCTGCCAGAGTCTGAAATCTGAAAACTTTTAGCACAGTCTACAGGTTGTATTTATGAAGGGATTTCATTGTAGCATGGTAGGATGACTCAATATAATGTCTAGATGAGAACATCCTGTTTTGGCCGTGAACTGTCACCGTGATCTCCGCACAGGTCTGTGACCTAGATTTGTTTAGCACAGTTTGCAGTTCATATTTATGAAGTGATTTCATTGTAACTTGGAAGGATAACTCAATATGAAGTCTAGATGAGACTTTCCTATTTTGGTCATGATCAGTCAGCCGTTACTGCCACCTGGTCACGTGACCTGGATTTATTTAGTACTGTCTACAGGTTCTTTTTATATAGGGATTGAGTTGTAACTTGGTAGGATAACTTAGTATGATAGCTAGATGAGACTATCCTATTTTGGTCATAATCAGTCAACAGTGACTGCTGGGCCGTCATGTGACCAAGATTCCTTTATCAAAGTCTACGAGTTATATTTATGAAGGGATTTCATTGTAATTTGATAGTATGACTCGTTTTGGAATAATTTCACTGTAACTTGGTAACTTTGGTTGGCATACATTAACTGTGGGGGCCACATTAACCCACCCTCAGTTCTTTTGTGCTGTCAACACCTCAGATTATATTTTTTGAAAACATAGCATACAGGCAACAGAAATTAACATATTCTCAATTATCACAATTCTTGTCATTTCATAATCCTTTCATAAACATTGAACGTTATCCTTTTCATCAAACACAACACACAGTCAAGTTAAGCTACATTGTCATTGACACTTTCATTTATTTTTGTTATTTTCATTTCTTTACTCTCAGATGTTCATATACTCGGCCTGTTTTATGTTTTAGTCCATCTGTTCTATAGATAAACATGGACTGTGATGTATTTTATCCATTTTATTAACTTGGGTAATATTATAGGACATAAACCAATTAATTTTTATTTTTTTCAATTTTGCGTTACTATTGCAGTGAGAATGGCAAAAATGAGAAGCAGATTTTTAACTTTATTAGGCCCAATCTAATTTTATTTAAGGCCTCATAAAGTAGATATTCTGTTTCTCAAGCCATTTTTTGTAAAATTGCATGCAGACAGGCATTTTTTAATTTTTTTTTATTTATTTTTTGTCATTAATTCTTTGCCATCAAAAGCTAATATTCTTGGTTCTTTTATGTTTTAGGCCTTATAACCTGCAGTCCAGAACAGCATGGGTGGTGGTGTATTTCGTCCCTTGGGTGCAAGAAGGCTTTGCAATGCCAAAGCATTGCAAACCCTTGTTGCACTTAACGGACAAATTTATCAATTTTATTAACTTGGGTAAATTATCAGACATAAACAATTTAATTTTTATTTTTTGAAGTTTGCATTGGTTACAAATAGAGAGCATGCGATAGCCATAAGGACCATGTGGGAGGGCCTGGGCCTGAGAAACAAGATATTTTTATACTGTACCAATGACCCAGACTTAGCTGGCTGGTGCTAACTCTAACAAAACCAGGGCCAAACACAAATTTTGCCCCCCAATCCCCAAAATTTGCATCCAAAACAAAAAGAAATCATGTCCTAAAGGACCTCCATACTACGCCTCTACTGCGCATGCGCAGTGACGCAGACGTCCCGAAATTGGCGCCAATTATCATTCTCTGTTTGGCCCTTCATCAGTCAACATCTCACTGATCTTTGTGCTTGTAAATCTCAGTTTAAAGGATGCCAGACACGTAATTTTTGGAGAAAATGTGATTCTAAGGAGGATAGAAGGAGGAGAGGAAAAAGAAGTGACAAAAAATAATCAGGGCTGTACTTAAAATTTTTTGATGAAATTATGTTAAGTTGCCTATTTTCGAGGCATGGCCTCTTGTTGTCATTCTTGCTAATTGTTGCACTGCTTATTCAGTGTTTCCTCTCCCCTAGCCTTCTAAAGTCCCCCCTTGCAATTCTCCCATGCTTTTGGCATATTTTTGAGAAATTTCATTTCTAAAATTTCCTGGGAGAGTTGCTTGGTTACAGAATGTTTTCTGTTATTTTCCCCATAGTTACGTTTTCACCCATGGGTGTATAACGTTTGTGTTCTGCATCTTCCATCTGATGTTCTGCAGATTCTCCCCTGGGAGTGTCTGTTTTGCATCAGATAGAGTGTAATTGATGACTGATTACGGGCCAGTTTTTTCAGTGCCTGGAGTCATGTTTTCTGGTGTATTTACACTGTTTGTTTTCATTGGCAACAGCCTTTTTTGAGGGGGGCTGTTTGCCTTTGCTGTAGTTTATCTCACTATAAGATACATTTATATTATCCGAAAGTGTCTCATTAATTATTTAATATAAATTTAAAATTTTTGACCACACTTTGCCATCGGATCCATCGGGGCTCAACGTTACTTTTCAGCAACTTGGGCTTTGCTGAAAAAATATTTTTTCAAAATTATTTGGTTTTGCAATTGTTTTTTCATTTATTAATGGATCATGTTATTATGTATCTTTGTGTCAAGGGTTTTTGCGAGTAACTAGGACTTATTGTTGTTCTTTCACAATGAAGGGACGTTGTTCAAATTGTAATAGGAAGAAATCTTCCTCTGACTTTCATGATCATTGTATTAATTGTAGTCAGTGTTCTCGCATTAATCCCTTTCCTATATGTGAACATTGGGATGAGAAACATTGGAAACGTGTGTCACGATATGTTGTTTCTGGAGAAAGAGCGATGCCGGCTCTTTCTCCGCAAGGTCACTCTACTCTCTCAGTTTCTATTTCAGAGGAACCAGAACAGGGTGATGTTTCCATGTTATCTTCTTCAAGTGTGCGTCCGTCGTCACAAATGAATTCAGAGCTAGCGGCAAAAGTGCTCATGGAGATTAGACAAATGTCGTCCGCTAGCTCGCCCGGTGTAGCGTCCATTCACCGAATGGTTCGGCAGCCGGGTTCGTCCGATGCGGTCCAAGAGGAAATTTTGGGTGATGCGAGCACTATAAACATAATAGATGCACACCCAGTGACGGCGGATAGTAAGCGAGAACGGAGGAAGCCTTTGAGTCCGGTTCCTAGCTCGTCCAGGTCCAGCCGGGCCGCGAGCGAGAGAGGCCCCTCTCTCGTACAACAACATCTGGGACCAGATGTTGTGGTACAAAATTTGTCTTTAGCGGAGCATACGTCCGTCGCTCGGGACGCTCCGTTGTATAAGCAGTCCGCAGAGACTGTTAAGGCTTCCTCTTCTCGTCAGCGCACACGACCGCACCTTGGCTGCGTGACCGCCGATATATTACCAGCTTCGTCGATCAAGGATTCTTCGGCGACCAGATCACACCATCCGGCAGCCAGGGATTCGAGACCGATGGACACCGGACGTTCGCATAGGAAAAGTATGCGGGAGCCATCTGATGCGGAGCTGCCCTCGGCGAAGCAGCGAAAGACTGCGCCTCCGCAGGTCTCGACGCCGGACATTCTTGTGCAGATAGCACAGCTTATCGCAGCATCCCAGCAGCCGACAGAAACGGTGTCGGATCGAGAATTATCCGACGGCGCTGGGTCGGTATGCTCCGCCGAAGCATCGGGGGCGGACGACCGGGAACATCATGAGGTCCGACCGGATGGTGAAAGGGATACGGATGACTTGGAGCTATCCCTTTCGGAACAACATAAAGCTGCCGTGGACTTCATCCGGCACTTTCTCCCTCAAGTTGTTCCGTCGGGCCAGACTGCTGCGCTTCCGGACAAGAGAATTATAGCGTCATTGGACTCTGAATTTTTTGAGCGGTTCAGGGACATCGCTCCCGAGTTTCCGTCGCAGTCCAATAATGTTGCAAGAACATTTGAATTATTGAACGACGCTATATATAAACTTGCTTCCAGGACGGGGAAAGCAGGTTTCTTGTCCGCTAATACTCTCAACCTGCCTTTCATTAATGCAAGGAATAAATTCGATACGGCAGGACAGGGTATACCGAGAGTTCCTCTGCGTATGGACGACGAGGCGGAAGACTTAGAGCTATCATTACCGTCGTCAGCTTCTATTCCAACCGCGGTGTTGGAAACAGCTATTGCGTCTAACAGAGCCAATTTAGATGCCTTATCTTATGCAGATCACCTTACTAAGGCGTTATCACTGCGCCTTCAGGGGAAAGAGTTTCAGGATATACAATCCTCTTTAAGACTTCTTTCAAGGGCAGTAGCTTATTCCACGTGTAACTCCGCCCTTTCAGTGGCAAATCTGGAGTTGGTTAGACGTGACGCAGCCCTAGCTACATCCACACTAGTGGATTCTAAGGTGAAGAACTCTCTTAGAGTCGCTTTGGTCTCAGGAGAACTTCTCTTTGACGGCAAGCTTTCCGCTATTTATGATAAAATTACAAAGAAAGCTAAGGATTCTCTGTTGTTCAAATCTGCTCCTAAGAAGTCAGATACAGCAGACACGAATAAGACAGGCACTTCTGGGTCTAATGCGCCCAAGAGAGGTTCCTATAGAGGTTCCGGTGCGTCCTCTTGGTCTTATTCGAGAGACCGTCAGGATAGCGACTCTCGTTCGGGACGTCCTTCAGGCCGGGACAATCGGTCGGACGCCCCGAGGTGCGGGTCGTGGAAGACGTGGTTTCTCCTACCGCAGGCCTCGCAGGTCCAGGAGGTGATGGCTTAAACCTCTATCGCGTTCCGGTTGGCGGAAGGTTGTCGAGCTTTTCACAAGAATGGGCGTCGATTACGGACGACCCTTGGGTGAGAGGAGTGACTTCGGAAGGTCTGAAGATATCCTTCAAACGAAAGCCTCCATTAACTCGAAGTCCAAAGTGGACTCATCTTCCGTCAAATCCGCAGAAAAGAGACGCTCTGTTATTAGAGGTGCAGCCTCTTTTAATGAAGAACGCGGTAGAGGTCGTAGAAAACCAGGAATCTCCGGGATTCTACAGCCATCTGTTTCTGGTTCCGAAACCAGACGGCTCGTTCCATCCAGTCATAGATTTGAGCTGGATAAACAAGCTGATCGTCGCTCCGAAGTTTTATATGGAGACGATTCGATCGGTCAGAGCGAGTATTCGGGTGAACGATTATGCAACGAGCATAGATCTCAAAGATGCGTACTTTCACGTCATGGTACATCCGACATTCCGAAAGTATCTACGCTTCGCAGTCCTAGGCGTGGTGTATCAATTCCGGGCGATGTGCTTCGGATTGAATCTAGCACCCTGGGCTTTCACTCGGGTAATGAACTCGGTAATGATCTACTTCCGAGCTAATTCGTCTGCGGTAACGTCGGCCTACCTGGACGACATTCTTCAGAGGTACGGCAACGAGTTAACGCTTCAGAACGATGTTCAGAATCTTCTTCTATTGCTCCGACGTCTCGGTTTTATAGTAAATGAGGAGAAGTCGGATCTGGTGCCGTCCAAGTCATTCACTCATCTGGGAATGAGCTTCGAGACGCACAACAATCTCGTTCGTCTGCCGTTAACCAGAGCGAAATTAGTCAGTTGTTACGCTCGCTATTGTCTGCACGCAGACAAAGTCACGGCGAGAGAATTTATGAGACTGATAGGTCTGTGCGGAGCCGCCGCGGATCTCATTCCGATGGGGCGGTTACGCACACGTCCTCTTCAAATTTTCCTGACTCAGAATTGGAGTGTGAAAATTCATTCGCTCGATGTAGACGTTCTCTTGTCAGATCAAGTGAAACAAGAGATTCAGACTTGGGCAAACATTCAGTGGTTAACTCAAGGAGTTCCGCTGCAGTTGCCGGATCCGAGTTTTACCGTTATGACAGATGCCAGTCAAACAGGTTGGGGTGCATCATTAATCCCAACGGATTCGAGATGCCAGGGTCTTTGGGATCCGCAATTCCTGTGCAAGCACATAAACATCAAGGAAATAATGTCAATTTGGCTTGCGTTACGTCACTGGATGGACATTATTCACGATGCTCATGTCCAAATCCTATCCGACAATACGACAGTAGTGGCGTATATATGGAATCAGGGAGGCACTCATTCAGTTCCGTTGTTCAATCTAACGGAAAGAATCCTTCTGTTTGCGTTAGAACATCACGTTCTTCTTTCCGTCCGTCACATACCGGGTCGTCTGAATGTGCTAGCAGACTCCCTTTCACGAAAGGGTCGCTTGTTGCCGTCGGAGTGGACTCTCAACAAACAAGTATTCAATCAGATTTGCTACCAATGGGAACGGCCAATGATAGACTTATTTGCGACACATCTCAACAATCAGTTGCAGATGTATGTGTCTCCGTGTCCGGATCCAAGAGCATTTGCAGTAGACGCTCTGTCGATCCCTTGGGACGGAATGATAGGATATGCGTATCCTCCAGCACCGTTAATTCAACAAGTATTGCTAAAGATAAAACAATCTCAATGCAAGATTCTGTTGGTAGCATCTCTGTCGCCACAGAGACCGTGGATAAATCTACTCAGGTGTCTGTTGTGGGACCTACCGCGGAAGCTTCCTCCACGGGAGGATCTTCTTTCGCAGGGGAAATCGCGCCAACTCCATCACAACCCGCAAGGTCTCAACCTTCACGTTTTTCCGTTGTGCGGTCCTTCTTGCATGGCAAGCACTTTACAGGACGAGCAGTGGACGCGATTTCTAACTGTAGGAGGACCTCCTCTTCGCTAAACTATGCGGCTAAGTGGAAGGTTTTTCGTCGTTGGTGTAGGGATCATTCTGTAGATATATTCGATCCCTCTATACCAGACATTGCAAACTTTCTAGTATACTTGTTTGACGAAATCAAACTGCAGCCTGTTACTATAAAGGGTTATAGATCTATGTTATCTGATACCTATGCACATCATGATAGTTTACAAATTGGATCTAATGTCTCTTTATCGAAGTTGGTTAGAAACTTTTCGATAAATAGACCCAGAACTCTTAGATTAATTCCTAAGTGGAATTTAGCTTGGGTTCTTCTTAAATTGAAGGAAAAGCCATTTGAACCTCTTGGGACAGTAGATTTCAAATTCTTATCTTATAAGACAGCTTTTCTCTTAGCTTTCTCTTCTGCTAGAAGAATCAGTGAGCTTCATGCACTATCGGTGGATGATTCTCATTATCGTAGTGTTGGGAACACTATCATCTTCACTACTAATGTGGGTTTTTTAGCTAAGAATCAGGCTCCTAATAAATATCCGGAACCTATTGTTATTAAGGCTCTTCCGTCTTCAGACGGGCGTAGGCCTTTACTCTGTCCTGTTAGAGCATTACGTATCTATAAACAGAGATCTCAGTTTATCAGAAAGGGACGGAAACGTTTCTTTCTGTCTTTGATGCCTAATAGAAAGGACATTTCAGTCCATTCTATTGCTAGATGGATTCAGTTAACTATCCGTACTGTGTATGAAGATTTATCTTCTTCTCAGCAGTCTGTGCTTAAGATTTCTGCTCATGAAGTAAGAGCTCTTTCTACTTCGTGGGCTTATGCTAATAGTGTTGCTATTACAGATTTAATGAAGGCTGCTTATTGGTCTCAGCCATCCACATTTACGAATTTTTATCTCAGAAATATTGAGTCCATTTCTGGAGACCTGCATTGTTTAGGTCCGTTATCTGTTGCTCAGAATGTCGTCCACTAAACAGTTGCAACTATAGTTATGCAGGCTTTCTGTTCTGGCAGTGACTCCGTCCGGCTGCCCTCTTCGCTCTGGGCTATTTGACCCAGGGCAAGGGGAGGGGGGGGGGGGGGGCAGGTGTTCCCTTAGGTCACCTGCTTTATAGTGAAAAGCAAGGGAATGTCTCCTCCAAGTCAGTATTTCTGAGTCGCTTCCGGGATGGTTTTAAAGTGTAATATTAATGTTTAAATTCATTCATGTCTTATTTTTAAAGTGTAGCTCGGTGTGAAGCATTTGTATATGTCAAGTGTCAAACGGGCTTTAATATACAATACTCGGACACTTTTAAATGACTATAAAGAGTCTCAATTCTCTGGACTACTTTATTTATTGGCTTGCTTTAAAAATAATTAGTATAAGGGTTATACTGGATGTTAATAGAGAACATGAATGTTTTTGTGCTCAATTATTAAGGGTAGTGTATCTTTCTAATTTAATATTAAATAAGAAAGATACATGTAAAGCCTAATACTCCTTTTCTCCTTAAGGGGTTACCTCTTTACTATATAGTTGAGCTTATTGGATTTTCCTCTATGTCCTAGGCCCTCCAGCCTGTTTTCTATTCAGCTAAGTCTGGGTCATTGGTACAGTATAAAAATGTTAAAAAATTTATTGTAATTTATATATTTTTTATACTTACCAATGACCCAGACGGGGATGGCCCTCCCTGGAGTTGGGAACTCTTGCCTCCCCACTGAGTACATAGCGCTGACCAGGCACTGCCAGTAAGAATGATAATTGGCGCCAATTTCGGGACGTCTGCGTCACTGCGCATGCGCAGTAGAGGCGTAGTATGGAGGTCCTTTAGGACATGATTTCTTTTTGTTTTGGATGCAAATTTTGGGGATTGGGGGGCAAAATTTGTGTTTGGCCCTGGTTTTGTTAGAGTTAGCACCAGCCAGCTAAGTCTGGGTCATTGGTAAGTATAAAAAATATATAAATTACTATAAATTTTTTAACTTTTAACTTTTTTAGGCCTAATCGATACAATATTTGAAATGGAAGTTTTAATGAAAATGTTTTTTGATAAGTTGTATTGCATCATTTCAGGTTGAAGTATTCAGTTTAACAACAAATTCTTGGAGAATTGTGAAGCCAATGCAGTCAAAGCGTTGTCGACTGGGTGTAACTGCACTGAATGGCAGATTGTATGCTGTTGGTGGTTATGATGGTGCTTTATTTCTGAAAACAGTGGAGTGCTATGATCCAGTGACTCAGGAATGGAAATATCTCAAATCAATGAACATGAAGCGAAGTCGAGTTGCACTTGTTTCCACATGTGGTAAACTTTATGCTATTGGTGGTTATGATGGTGTATCTAACTTGAATTCAGTAGAATATTATGATCCAGAAACTGATACGTGGACATTTGTGGCATCAATGTGTGCACATGAAGGAGGTGTGGGAGTTGGTGTAATACCAGTTGACGTTGATCTTGGATGAATGTGAATTATGATTAAATTGGCAGAAATTGAGTCTTCAGGTTAAACAAAAAAAACTGTAGGCATGTGATGAACAGCATCTCAAGAATTAATTTGGCTTGCCCGATTATTACCTAGAGCACTGATTTTTAGTTCTTCAAGGGCTAATTCTGACTTTGATCACTTTTTCCTACACAGAACTGGTGCTCCAAGATGTAGTCTGGTTAAATTAGCAATCTTACATTCTAAGTACCTTAAAAGTACACAGCCAACCAAGACTTGCCTAGAAATGATTCAGAAAATATCCAGGCCTTTACAGGTTAAAAGTTGTTCAATTCAGCTGAACCACGAAGATGTTCAAAAATATGAGAAAGAAGTAATAACTGTGTGTTTAGTTTATCACCAATGAGATGTTACTCTGACAGGCTTGGAAATGAAAGGTTTATACATGTAAAGTTAACCAGTCAGCAGGTTACACTATATTGCATTGATGGTAACCCACAGGAAAGATGTGTTGCTTCTCCACTTTCTCTGTTTTCGGTACATCAGTCATGTTGTTTTAAGTCTTAACATGATTTCCACCAACATAAATAGCAACAACTAATGCAAGATCGTGCGTTAGTTGCTGCTCTTTATTTTAGCTGAAATTCTTTCAAAATGGAAACATGCCATTCTGTTCATATGTGGATGCAACACTCAAGCTTTGAACATACATAATTAGCAATTTAATCAGTTGTGTTGCATTGTTTTGTCATAACCTGCATTTTGTTTGTGAATTTTACAAGTGACATAACCTTCATGTAACCTAAATAATTGTTCATGGGTTATTTATAGGCCTGCTCTGGGATGATCATAAAAATGGGCATAAAATTAACACCAATCTGGTCGGAATTTATTGTTTGGTTTTTGTGGTCACAGCACTGTAATGTGTGTGAAGCAGGTTGTATAGACAAGAAAGCAAATTCATCACTTTGGATGGGCATTTCATGTTTCCCATGGGATCTCTGGGAAGTGAGATAGTGCTTGTTTACTGTGCTAAACAAGCCCTGTTTTACTGGTAAAATAGCACCCAGTCAACAATTCCTAGGGTGGATAGTCTTTAAAATGGGCAACATCGGAAAAAGCGATTTGCTGGACTTGACTTTATATCCATGTTGCTTTCACGACTCACCATTGTGCAGAAATACATGACCTTAAACACCTATAAATAAATAAATATTTCATGTGCTAACACAAATGAGCCATTACCCATTGTTAAAGAAAGTATGTGTTGCCCAGAAATGGATTTTCTGAGGTGCAAGTTTTACAATGCAAGCAAAAACATTTAAATTTAAAGGAGAAGTGAAGTGCCAGTGCTGTTGTGCACCTCAATTTTGAAGGAAGGCTTGAGAAATATAAAGAGAGGTTGAAAGATCATTCTGCATTGTGGAACACATTTGAGCATTTTCATAAAAAGAATTTCTTTGAAAGTGCTTCAGCATTAAATGCCTGGATGTACTTTCAATTCCATTTGGTAATTCTTTATAGCAAGAGACTGCTGTTGTAGTAATAATATCCCATGGTGCTGCCAAGTTATACTTATAGAACACCCGAGCTGTGAACCTACCTTTTGCTCAAAGGAAGGTTCATGTTTACTGCCTTCGAGATGAGCAAATTGAGGCAGAGCAGACTGGTATTTAAGTGGAGGGAGTGCCATACAAGTAACCATCACTCATAGCAATATAAGATCCAGTGAAAATCCTTAAAATATAGTTCAGTTTTCTAATTTTATATAAAGATTTTCAAAAGAAAATCTTTCAATCATTGATGATGAGCTTGTTCTACTGGCTTCCAGATTTGTTTTTTTTAAGTTTTTTTTTCCAGTTCACCTGATAGTGGAGCTTAACTCTTAAAGGCCTAATTCTGACTGAAATAATTTTTTACTGCAACAAAACAGGTTCCCCAACATGTATTCTTTTGGTAAACTTGAAAGTTAGATTCTAAATAACTTGCTGTTGTTTAGTCACTAACTGAAGTTTAATTGTGATATTAATACAAAACACTTCTCTGAGTACAGGGGACAGGAATCTATTACCTTTGTTGGGAGTTTTATTTCTATTTCACTTGCACCTATACTGCTCGTAAAACTCTTGAAAAACTCGGAACTCAGGTTGTTGATTCCTGCCCCCTTGCACCGCCCTTGTTGTGTTCTGTCTGAATATGTGATTGTTTGGAAACAATCTGACAGTTACTGTCTCACAAAAATGGCCAACTGCATGGAATATTTTGCAAGGAAATTGTTCTGATGACTAAAAAAGGATTTTTTTTTCTGCATGTATCTAGATGGGTATTGAAAACAGACACAATAATAATTCATCTAGAAATGGATGGTCAGCTGGATCTTGAAGGTGTGGTAAATGGTTGACAGACTTAGTTCCAAGGCTAATTTATGTAAACAAGTAGGTTGGAGCTCATCAATGAAGATTATCTTATAAAGTGAAGGATACCTTATGTTTCACACAGTCAGAATGGGCAAAGAGATGTCTTTCTAACACTGAACACTGGTCTGATGCGTTATTGTGGAAGCATCCTAGCATAGTGTGATGAAACATATGGCACATCTTTTGTAGACTTGCCTTCAACCACTGCTCCATTTCTGATGTGCATTGTAGTGGTCACACACCTATGATGCACCAAATTTACGACAGAATTACACCGTTTATCATACACCTAAGGTCACTGTAAAAAAAAATCCGAATTTTCATCCCCACTGGCCCCTATTTTTTCAACCTATTCCAGTGTTTTTTTATTAACATTTTAAAAAATTTTGTCATACCGACTCCTTTTAGGATAACCAATAGAAAATTACCATCATAATAATTTTCCCTTTGTTGATAATTTCAACCTTTGACATTTCTTTGGAAGCTCTCCCCAAAAATGATGTCAAGGGTTGGAACTATGAACTGAATGAAATGTGATCAAAATTTTTTCATGGTTATCCTACAACTTATTTCTGCCGGTACTGTTTATATGACCCAAGTATTTTTTGGAGCCATTCATGGGAGTCTTATTCTCAAATTTTATTCCCATTTAGCTGAGTAATCTCTTGTTATAGGTTTTAGACCCATATCCCCACCCCACCAGTCCCAAGGGCTGTTCCAGATTATCCAGTCTCTGTGTGAAATAAAAAAATAAAATTCACCCGCCGGCCCCAGTTTAAAAAAAAAAAGTTGGATGAAAATCTAGGAATTTTTTTATTGCGGCCTAAAATATCAGCAGTAGCATATATCTATGGCATACTCCAAGCCTGCCTGGGCTTAGGGCCCAGGTAGGTTTGGGGTGTGGCATGGGAATTATTAGATACATTCTATTGCTGATATTTTAAGAGTGCAAGAACGGGTAGGCTTGAGGATGAGGCGCAGTATTTTTGAGACTACTCTTAATAAAATAGACTCAGTGATGTGGTTGCTTTGAACTGCATTAACTCTGTGCATGCTGCTGGCAGATATTCCTGCCCAGGATAGGACATCTCTTGCCACTGAAATAAGAATAATTTGGATATATTTAGGCCAATTTTCTCCCCGTAAATTGAATGGATTTTTTCACCAAAGATTTCTTGTGTTAAATTCAGATTAATTTTTCAAATCTGGTCATATATATATGTGATAAAAAATATCTTGAAAATACTCAGCAGGTTAAGAGTTAAACCCTTCACCCAGTGATAACAAAATTTATTTTTATATTTTCTTTCCAAATTTTTCCAAAAAATTTAAATAAAACCACTTCATGTGACTGCTCATTGGAACAAACTCACCAGGCTCATTCCAACAAAGTTCCACATGGTATGGTTTTGTTGAAAGTTTGTTTAATCCTTTACCCAACATACACAATATCAAAATTTGTTAGTTAACTTTTTTGTTCAAATTGTTTGTAAAATATTACCCCTTTATCCAACGCACGATATCAAAATTTATTATTTTAAATTTTAATTTTTTCAAATTTTTCAAAAAATTTCAACAAAACCATATCATGTGACCCCTCGTTGGAACAAGCTCGACGAGCTCATTCCAACGAGGGGTCACATGATATGGTTCTGCTGAAATTGTTTGAAAAATAATATTTTTTCAACTACTGAATTTGCATATTACGCGGGCGGGTGAGGCCGATTCATTGGGTAAAGGATTAGCAAAATCAATCATAGCACGTGGCTCCTTATTGAAATGAGCTCATTCCAATGAGGGGTTACATGATATGATTTTGGAGATTTTTTTCTATGAGACCGAAAAAATTTTGGAGGGATATAATGTATATCATTTCAGTCCATCTGTCTGCCCATCAGGAAGATTTACGAATCTGCTCCATAACACTGAGATGCTTTGTTGGATTTTGTTGAAACTTGGCATACATGTTGCTTATGGGGAGACGATGTATCGCACACAAAAATTTTTTTGGTTTGATGGAGGTCAAGGTCACAGATCAAGGTCATAGTTCAGGGCATCCGTGGCCGGGTGGTCACGGTTAGTCTTGTTTAAAAAATTTTCTACTGCTCAGTTTGTGAATTATAGTACAGTTTCCATCGACTGGTCGTAATCCATATCTGCGGCGTGATATCTACCAGGTAATAACAATCATCAGCAGCAAAATTTTTATTAATGAAGCACTAGGTGCTTCATTAATTAATTTTTTGATGATTATTCCCATAATTAGTGTTTTGGAATCTGATATTATTGTGTCCGTGAAAATATTGCTCACCTGTGGAATGTGACTAGTCTACAGTGGCTGTACTGTACGTGGATGGATGGATGCAGCCGATTTGTTAGGTACACGGTTAGTACATTATGTCCCTGTCTGATTAAAGAGGCATTAAATTTTAATAAACTACTTTTTGTTCTAATTGTTTGCAAAATATCAATAAACCATATCATGAGAGGTCACATGATATGGTTTTGTTGATTTTTTTTGGATTTTTTTTCTGCTCAGTTTGGAAATTATGTGGATGGCTGCAACTGATTTATTTGGTAAAGGGTTAATTCATCTTGTCCCATTCTGTTTATAGTGGCATTAAATCTTAATAAACAAAACAATTTACAATAGCTTTGAGAAGCTTGATATTTACTGTGATAGGAGGATTTTCTCATGTGTTATTTCAGTGACTTGTATATTGTTCAAACTAAATGTGATATTTTCATTATTATTATTGTATTTGATCTCTTTGATCTCTGATTATTCCAGTTTGTATATTATATTACCTTTTTTACCAGTGCAAACCAGAATATAATTATTTAACTGGTAGAGTGCTAAATTATTTTTGGCCATCAAATCTTGTACACATGTCTTGCCTTGTTATAATTGATGGGAGAGTGCCTATGGGCACTCTCCCATAAACTGTAACAAGGCAAACCCTTGCAGGCTAAATGATACCACTTCAAAGATAATACAAAGCAAATGCACTGAACATAAGCCTTCAAGCTGTGGTACCTGTACTTCTAAATAAAGCCCAAATATGGGCTTCTAGCACTCTACCAGTTAAACGATTAATTCTGTTTAAACAGGGTTTCTGCAGGGCCTTGGATTCAATGAATGGCTTTGATTTTGACTAAGGGTCATTCAGTGCCTTGAATATTCCAGAAATAAAAATGCCGATGAAGCACGTAATCACAGCTATGTAGTTTTATATACCATAGTTCGTGAAGACATAGTTCCAACTATGACCCTCCGGTCATTACCCCCTCCTCCCACTTCCCTATATATGAAGTGGGAGGATGGGGGTAATAACCAGAGGTCCCAGTTAGGACTACTGAAGGCAGGGCCTTAAAATCCTTCAATTTGTCTATTTTAGGGCCTTGAAAAATGCAGATATATAACGAGAAACGGCCTTGAATGGCCTTGAATTTTATTTTATCTTTCCTTGCCTACAGGAATCCTGTTAAAGGAAAATTAATGTTAATTAATTAATGAAATACTTTACCCACAAATGTGTACAAGAGATAATACTTTCTTTTACGACATGATCTGACACTTTGTCCAACCAATAAACTTGTATTTAAGAAGTGGTAAACTACAATCTTTCAATATCTTTTTAGAAGTAGACTGAAGTGTTTGAAATGGTATTATTGTATGGTATAATAATTATTGAATGAACTAAAAACATGATCAGTGACATATTTTAATGATTTTTCTATACCCCTGCATTAGCGTGGAAATATAGGGAATCTCATGTCCATCCATCCCACACTTTTATCTGCAGCTAGTCTCACACTTTCCATCAGATGTTTAAGCGTGCAGAATAACTGTGATATGAACTTGCGTATATCATTATGCCATACTACAGCACTAGAGCTGAAACGGTTAAAGGGTTTTCTTGATCGATTAATCATATTGATTAACCTTGGTTTACCGATTAATCACTTGTTTTAGTAGGTAGCTGAATTATTGCCGTACCGTTGATGATTTATAGCATTAACCCTTTATCCAAAGTAACGGACAAAACCAGCAAGCACTGTATATAAAAATCTCCTTCAAATTTTATTATGTTTTCAATTTTTGTCTAAAAAACATATCTTATGACCCCTCATTGGAATGAGCCAGTTCCATTGAGGGATCATAAGCTATGTTTTTGAGACAAAAATTGAAAATTTTTAGTAATTCAAGAATTTATTTTGCAAGTATCATCTGCTGTCTGCAACGGGTAAAGAGTTAAGAATGACCATTTCCAGCTACTGATACAGTACAATGATCATGCAAGTGAACAAGTATGTCTGAACATAACTTGTAAGCTTTAATCTGTCTCATAATAATTGATGCAAGTTAGTGTGACAGTGTTTGCCTGTTTTAGAGCAAGTTTGTTCCTTTATAAACCCATATAATACAGTAGTTTAAGGCAATGATTAATCGATCAGTTACTTTTTTTGATTGATCAAGACATTGATTTTTGGTTAACCGTTTCAGTTCTCTACTGCACCTTATTTTTCAGGAGTTATTGACCTTTTTTCACTCAGATTATTCAACAAGGCCATCTCAAACATTTATACACAACTTGTCTCACACTTTCCATCAGATATTTTTTATATTTTGTATGTTAAATGACCATGATTTGAACTTCACCCATCAATACACCATGTTCCTCTACTTTATTATTCAAGAGTTATTGCCCTTTTTCACTTAGATTATTGAACAAGTCCATCTCTGCCCATCTCAGAACATTTATCCACAACTAGTCTCACACTTTCGTCAGACATTTTCTTATACTTTGCATGATGAATAACCATGATATCAACTTACTCATATTGTTAAGCTATGATTCTGCACTTTATTTCCCAAGAATTATTACCCCTTTTCAATTTCATTACTGAACAAGTCTGTTATGACTCTGTGTCTGCAACTAATCTCAGAATTTTAATCTTATTGAATTAATATTTTGGTATATTTGGTGGGATGGGAGGGTTATTTTTTGTGTCATCCTGAGATGAAATTTGGTAACGGGTCTTGCGGTTTGCTAATTGATCACCTCTGAAGAAACAGGGCGACTGATTTTTTATTCAGCTAAATTATTGAACCTTAGACAATAGAAATAAAGTTTACATGATTTATGTTTGGTATATACAGTGAAAACCCAACTGACTGAATGGTTGCTTTGCCAGTGAAAACTATTCAAATAATAGAGGTAACTAATTAACAGGGATCTGGTTGCTTTTCTGTATTCTAGTGGCAAACCGAGCATTTACTGTATTATATCTTTTGACAGCTCATTGAGCTCTGTCAAACAAGATATAATAGATTAAATGTCTGTCAACATTAAGCCTTTGAATATGTAAGACCGATTTTTAGGTCCAAGACATAATTTCATCCCATCTTTGTTCTGTTAATAGAGGTCTATATAGGGGGCATTGATGATAAAATAATAACTGCAGTCTGCAGCCAGATGGCTGCAGACTGCAGTTATTATTTTATCCTCCCTGTGTATTGATATTGGACTGACTGATCTCACTGTAAGTGTACACAAAGGCAATACCATTCCAGGAAATGAGGGTTCAAAGGGATAATACCCTTATTCCTTGTAGACAACTTGATACAGGTGAGTGGTTTAGGCTCTTGATATTTGGCTTTCCAGTTACCTTAATTTCTAATTTGCTAGTATTTGTCTCTTTCTCTTTTCAAAAAGTCAGCATCAGTTTGATGTGAGATATTGTGATCGTACAGCTTTTTTGTACAGTTTAACTGACTTAGACAGAATATATCCTGTTGCAAATTTTCAAACTATCTGACTCAGTTATTACACCCGAATAACAAACAAATCCCCTTTCCATCCCCTCTTTTTTACATAAGAAATATTTGTAAATAGAAAAATATGTAATAGTTGCAAGCAACCTGTTATTTGCAAAATGGGGTCCCCAGAGGGTGAATTTGCTGATGTTATCCCATACCGTGAGCCAATTTATCCTCTAGGTACATCTTTCTGTTTTGGCTTGAGACCTTGATTCAGACATGTTCACAGAGGATAAATTTTCAACAAATTAACCCTCTGGGGACCTCATTTTGCAGATGACAGACATGTATTTTGATGTTAACTGTGTTTAACTTGTGTGAAAGGACCAGAATATTAGTATGATAAAATACCCAGGTAATTTTGTTTTTCATGGTGCCAGTGGTTGAAATTCAGTTTGACCAAGGGCAGTCCTTAGAGAGAGACAAAAATGGCTATTAACTAAAGTCTGTGATATGATTGTATGCTTTTTTCAATTTACACTCTTTTTTTATATATGTGTGGGTATCAACTGGTTCAGTGCTTTTCATTCATTTTTGCCTGCATTATTAGATGACCCAAGACAAATAGCTAGAATATTTACTTGCATAGAAACAAGCTATTAATTAAAAATAGAATATGTTTCCATTTTTGGAATTTACTAAAAAAAAACTTTGCATAAACCAATCCAATGAGGGGTGATGAGCCGAGTTCAAATGGTTTTTGAGAATGTTACTGGCTGTTTTTATGCCCTGACCCTCTAGTTATTTCCCCGACCCTCTTGAGTTTTAACCTTGTCTTTCTGGCCATCTGTCCATCCATCGACCGTCATCTATCTGTTAAATTTTGGTTTCCGTCCAATAACTAAAGAACCACTTATTTGATCAAATCATAATTTTAGGAGTCACTAGTGGATGACTGGACAACACTTCCTTTTGATCTTGGTCCAGCTAGCAAATTCAGTATGGCCGCCATAGTGGCCATATTGAATTTGGTTTCCGTCCAATAACTAATGAATGCTTAACTTGGCAAAAGTCAAGATAAGCTATTGCCATCATGCGTGCAGAAGTCTGCTAGTCTGTGAGTCTGTTCACATTTTCCTTTAGCACACAGTCTACACTCCGTAGTTCTTGTCCGATCATCACAAAATTTCATATGCAGGTTTGGGGTCATGATCTGTCAACCGTGATGGCTGCCCGAAACCCAAAAACTTTTAGCACAGTCTGCAGGTCATATTTAATATGGAGGGATTTCATTGTAACTTGGTAGGATGACTCTGTATGATGTCTGGATGAGAACTTCCCCATTTGCTCGCGATCTGTCAACTGTGATGACTGCCCGAGCCCAAAACCCGAAAACCTTTAGCACAGTCTACAGGTCATATTTATGAAGAGATTTCATTGTAACTTGGTAGGTTGACTCCAGATAATCACTAGATGAGAACGTCCCCTTTTGGTCGCAATCATTCAGCCGTGATGGCTGCCTAAGCCAAAAACCTTTAGCACAGTCTATAGGTTGTATTTATGGAGGGATTTCATTGTAACTTGGTAGGTTGACTCCATATAATGTCTAGATGATAACGTCCCCTTTTGATCGTGATTAGTCAACTGTGATGGCTACAGGGGCCCGAAAACCTTTAGCACAGTCTACAGGTCATATTTATGAAGGGATTTCATTGTAACTTGGTTGGATGACTCCAGATAATGACCAGATGAGAATGTCCCCTTTTGATCGTGATCATTCAACCATCGTGATTAGTCAACTGTGATGGCTACAGGGGCCCGAAAACCTTTAGCACAGTCTACAGGTCATATTTATGAAAGGATTTCATTGTAACTTGGTTGGATGACTCCAGATAATGACCAGATGAGAATGTCCCCTTTTGATCGTGATCATTCAACCATGACGGCTCCCAAGTCCAAAACCCGAAAAACTTTAGCACAGACTACAGGTTGTATTTATGAAGGGTTTTCATTGTAACTTGGTAGGATGTCTCAGTATAATGTCTAGATGGGGACATCCCTTTTGGTTGCGATTGGTCAACCGTGATGGCTACACAGGCCCAAAACCCAAACGCCTTTAGCACAGTCTACAGGCCGTATTTATGAAGGGATTTCATTGTAACTTGATAGGATGACTTGTTTTGGTAATAATTTCACTGTAACTTGGTAACTTTTGTTGACATACATTAACTGTGAGGGCCACATACATTAACTGTGAGGGCCACATTAACCCACCCCTCAATTCTTTAGTACAGTCTACACCTCATATTGTTTTTATTTAAAACATAGCATACAGGGAGCAGGAATTAACATATTCCCAATTATCACAATTCTTGTCTTATTTCATAATCCTTTCATAAACATTGAACATGATCCTTTTCATCAAACACAACACACAGACAAGTTAAGCTACAGTGTCATTGACATTTTCATTTAATTATGCATTGTTGGTGTCTAGAAGAAGCTTCCTTTCAATGTTGGACCAGTCAGCTGAACCAAAATGACCACCAGTTGCCAGTTCATTACGGCTTCCATGGTGGCCATTTTGAATTTGGTTTTCTTCCAAATACTAATGAATACTGACTCAAATCAATTTCATTTTATGGTTTTGCATTATTGGTGTCCAGAGGAAGCTTTCTTTCGATTTTGGTACAGCTAGCCAATTCAATAGGGCCACCATGGTGGCTATATTGAATTTGGTTTCCATCGAATAACTAATGAATGCTAACTCAAAGCATTTTTATTTTTTAATAATTATGCATTGTTGGTGTCTAGAGGAAACTTCCTTTTGATTTTGGTTATGCACACGACTGTCTTTTCACCCGGTCCATCATCCATCCGTTAACTTTTGCTTTCCGTCCAATAACTAAAGAACCAGTTATTTTTTATTTTTTAATTAT
Organism: Pictodentalium vernedei; assembly: GCA_031216915.1. Lineage (NCBI taxonomy): Eukaryota > Metazoa > Mollusca > Scaphopoda > Dentaliida > Dentaliidae > Pictodentalium > Pictodentalium vernedei. The sequence continues at coordinate 443,794,393 of CM062297.1, read as the reverse complement.
GCATTCTTGGTGTCTAGAGGAAGCTTCCTTTGCCTCCGGGGGCATTATGTTTTCACCATGTCTCCATCCATCATCCATTCGTTAACTAAAGAACCACTTATTTGATCAAATAATAATTTTAGGGGTTATTTGTGGATGACTAGACAATGCTTCCTTTCAATTTTGGTTCAGCTAGCCAAATTAATATGGCTGCCATGGTGGCTACCCAATTACTAATGAATGCTGACTCAAATCATTTTTAGCCCGACTGTTTACAGTGAGGGCTATAGTAATGACTTTTGTCCATCCGTCCGTCCGTCCGTCCGTCCATCTGTCCGCCTGTCCTTTTCTGTTAACATTTAGAGTTTTGGTTAAAGTTTGTGGTTAAAGTTTTTTACTGAAGGTTCAAGTGGGTTTTTTTTTTCTTTTTCCTGTTTAGTTGACATTTGGAGTTTTGGTTAAAGTTTGTGGTTAAAGTTTTTTATTCAATCTTCAAGTACAGACTTTTCCCGGTATTTCTTGTCTGATCGTCACGAAATTTCATATGCAGGTTTTAGGTCTTGTCTACATGAGAATGTCCCCTTTTGGTCATGATTGATCAACCGGTATGGCTGCCCAAGCCCAAAACCTGAAAACCATTAGCACAGTCTACAGGTCGTATTTATGAAGGGATTTCATTGCAACTTCATAGAATGCCTCTGTATAATGCCTAGATGAGAACGTCCCTGTTTGGGCATGATCTGTCAACCGTGATGGCTGCCCAAGCCCAGAACCCAAAAACTTTTAGCACAGTCTACAGGTCATGTTTAATATGGACGGATTTCATTGTAACTTGATACGATGACTCCGAATGATGTCTACATGAGAATTTCCACATTTGGGCATGATCTATCAACCATCACGACTGCCCGAGCCCGAAAACCTTTAGCACAGTCTACAGGTCATATTTATGGAGGGATTTCAGTGCAAACTTCATAGGTTGACTTTATATAATTTCCACACATCAGAAAGTCCCCTTTTGGACGTGATTGGGCAACTGTGACGGCTACAGGTGCCCGAAGCCCGAAAAACCTTCAGCACAGTCTACAGGTCATATTTATGAAGGGATTTCATTGTAACTTCGTAGGATCAATCCACATGATGCCCAGATGAGAATGTCCCCATTTGGTTGCGATTATTCAACCATGATGGCTGCCCGAGCCCAAAGCCCGAAAACCTTCGTCTAGATGAGAACGTACCCTTTTGGGCAACTGTGACGCCAACAGAGGCCTGAAGCCCGAAAACCTTTCGAATATTCCACAAGCCATAATATGAAGTGATTTCATTGTAGCTTGGTAGGATGACTCCAAGTTTGTGGTTAAAAACCCAGACAAACACCACCCCCCCTCCCCACTCCCCCCCCCCCCCCCCCCCATTAGGCTTTTTTTTTTCTTTTCTCCAATATGCATTTTGAACTATTTACAGTCACTACATGCGGAACCTTTTTTTAAACTTATGTACCCCCCCCCCCCCCCCCCCCCCCCCCCCTCGGGGGCATTTAGGCACTTTTTTTTTCTTTCGTCAAAAAAGCATTGTTTACAGTTTTGGTTACAAACCCAAACACCACTCCCCCCCCCCCCCCCCCCCACCCTCCAATTAGGCATTTTTTTTGTGTGTTTTGTTATTTCCCACAAAATGCATTTTGAACTATTTACAGTCACTACATGCAGAACCCTTTTTTTCCTTTTGACAAAAATACTTTTTTACAACAGTTTTGGTTAAAGTTTGTGGTTAAAAATCCAGACAGAAATTAGAAATTAACACCCCCCCCCCCCCCCACTGCCCCCCCCCCCCCCCCAATTAGGCATTTCTTTTTTTTTCTTTCCTCGAATATGCATTTCGAACTATTTACAGTCACTACATGCGGAACCTTTTTTTAAACTCATGTAATCCCCCCCCCCCCCAGGGGGGGGGGGGGGGGGGGGGCAATTAGGCACTTTTTTTTTCTTTCATCAGCAATGCTTTTTTACAGTTTTGCTTAGACAAGCACCACCACCCACCCCACCCCCATGGTGCCAGTTAGGTATTTTTTTTTCTCTGCTCAAACTGCATTCTGAGGGATTCAGACTGACCACATGTGGAGAAAAAAAATGAACTCCCCTAACACACCCCCAATCTCCCTCACCCCACCTCCTCCTCACCCAGGGCCTTCCATGCCATATTTTTTCTTTGGTACAAAATGCATTTTTAGCCTGACTGTTTATAGTCAGGGCTATAGTCATGACTTTCGTCCGTCCATCTGTCGCTCCATCCATCTGTCTGTAAACAATTGGTTTCCAACTGATAACTCCAGTTTGGATTATTTGCTTTCAACCAAAGTTGATATGTGTATTTTCCAGCTAGTAATACAGGCTAGGTTTCGATATAGGTTCCACAACTGCCCCCCCCCCCCCCCCCCCCCAACACACCCCACACACACACACACACAAATTGTCACTTAGGCAATTATTCCCAAAATGCATTTTGAAGGATTGGGAGTTATTACATGTAAAAAAGAAAATTGACTCATATAGCCCAACATTTCTTTATGTACTGCATCTTTAATCCTTTACTTTGCTTTGCACAAGTTGAAGCTAACTGTACAAATTATTTTTCTGAACTAAACCTCAGATTTTTTCATTTTTTATTTACTTCTAACCATGGCTTATTACTCCTTATTGGAACAAGCTCATCAAGTTTGTTCCATTAATAGGCCATGAGGTATGTTTTGAAGTAGAGAAATGAAAAAATAAAATCTGAATAGCAAATTTTGTATATCACGAGTGCAGAATATGGCAGATTCGTTAGGTAAACTGTTAACAAAAAATGGCTCCGACTATTTTGCGTTTAAGCATTGCCATTCCTGGGACAGTCGGGCTGCATGTGTGATATCACTCTAGTTATTTTTAGCGTAACTTGACAAAGTCAGGATAAGCTATTGCCATCATGCATGTGGAAGTCTGTTAGTCTGTTCACATTTTCTTTAGCACAGGCTACACCCTGTAGTTCTTGTGCGATCATCACAAAAATTTCATATGCAGGTTTGAGGTCATGTCTAGATGAGAATATGCCCTTTTGGTCTTGATCAGTCAACCGTGATGGCTGCACAGGCTCGAAACCCGAAAACCTTGAGCACAGTCTACAGGTCGCATTTATGAAGGGATTTCATTGTAACTTGGAAGGATGACTCTGTATAACATCTAGGTGAGAACGTCCTATTTTGGTTGGGTTCAGTCAACCGTTATGGCTGTTGGGGCTCGTTGCCTGGATTCCTTTAGCACAGTCTACAGGTTGCACTGATGAAGGGATTTCATTTGTAAATTGGTAGGATGACTCTGTATAATGTCTAGATGAGAATGTCCTTTTTTGGCTGTATGATAGGCCGCACAGGCACATGACCTAGATTTCTTTGGCACAGCCTGCAGTTCATATTTATGAAGTGATTTCATTGTAACTTGGAAGGATAACTCGGTATGATGTCTAGATGAAACTATCCTATTTTGGTCACGATCGGTCAGCCATTACCACTGCATGATCACATGACCTAGATTTTTTCAGCACTGGGTACAGGTTGTTTTTATGACAGGATTTCATTGTAACTTGGTAGGATAACTCGGTATGATATCTAGGTGAGATTATCCTATTTTGGTCACGATCGGTCAGCCATGACCACTGGACCAGCAT
>CM062297.1:443416253-443790612 GCA_031216915.1 Pictodentalium vernedei | reverse complement strand
TGCATTGTTGGTGTCTAGAGGGAGCTTTCTTTCAATGTTGGACCAGTCAGCTGAACCAAGATGACCGCCAGTGGCCAATTCATTATGACTTCCATGATGCCCATCTTAAAGTTTTGTAACTTATGGATGACATGAACAGGGTTATTTGATTACATGCTACATAGGGTGCAGGATGCAATGAACTAATGGAAATACTTATATTTGATTTTGGAAATTTTTTAAAGTGAATTCCAAAATGAGAACATTAACTATTTTCAATTAATGCCTTGTTTAGAATAGTATTTATTTATTAACTGGTGGAGTGCTGGAAGCCCATATTTTGCCTTTTTTCATGAAATACAGGTACCACATTCGCTCGCATAATATGCAAAATCAGCAGCTGAAAAAATACTATTTTTCAAAAAATTTCAACAAGACCATATCATGTGGCCCCTCTTTGGAACGAGCTCATCGAGCTCGTTCCAACGAGGGGTCACATGATATGGTTTTGTTGAAATTTTTTGAAAATTTTTTAAAAATGATATTTAAAATAATAAATTTTGATATCTTCTGTGTTGGTAAAGGGTTAAAAGCTCCATGTTTTTTAATCTGCTACATAATTATTACAGGGCCCTGAGAAGCTTGAAGATTTGATTCGATTTTGAATCTTAAGTTGATATTCGGTTCGGTTTGAAATTGGTTGCTCGATTCATTTCCTCTTGAATCTTTTTCATTGGAATATAGCTTGGTATTAGTCCTCGCCATCATCTCACAAAACGTATAGTTCAGATGAAAATTGTGCATAAATAATGTTGAAATAAAAGAATGAGTGTTCCTTCCGCTATATTTATATTTAGATAGATTTATTTAGCAGTATGTACATTTTACAGAGTGCGAGATACTATAATGTTGGAAAAAAAGACATACAAAACATACTGCTGGGAGAGGACATAACCAGATTGGTTGTCTACCTGTTGTTTCCCACTGAAGATGCATGTTATATAACATTGTGTCCAGACCAAGCAATGTCGACAATGAACTATAATCCTTACAGGGTAATATTCCAACTGCATTAGCATGCCTTGATGATGTAGTTGAAATATTTTATCAGTCTGGATATGAGCCATCACAGTCAGAACAAATTACGTTTATAGCGCCTAGGAGCATGGTGGCTCAGTGGTAGACTGTTGGACTTCTATGCTAGAGGTCCCGAGTTCGATCACCATCCGGGACGACCCGCGTTGTTGTGTCCTTGGGCAAGGCACTTTATCCTGGTTGTCTACATGGGGGGGGGGGGGGGGGGGGGCGGCTCGATGACGCCGTGTACTAAGACATACTGCACTTCAATAGTGCACATGTCTTCAACCACTGTTTCACTGCTTGAGCAGAGCTTGAACAGAGTTAGAATGTTGAGCTGACAGTTGCTCGTCGATGCTCTGTGGTTCTCTCTGGGTACTCCAGCTTCCTCCACCCATAAAACTGACATGGTCACGATTAGCCATTGTGCATAAGAATGTGACCTTAAACACCAATAATAAATAGAATAAATAAATTATAGCGCCCAGCCCTCATAGTTATCTCCAGTATGCCACTGATCCGATTCAAGGTTTGATTTTGATGTTAAATAATACGCGTTTTTCTATTTGAGATTCGATTCGAATCGAAAATGTGTGAAATACTCATGATAGAAACTAAAGTATTCAGATCTACTTATCTCAATCATAACACTAACAATTATTAATGTATCAGAAATAGCTTTGTATTTCTTCTGCTTAACACTTAAACCTTAAAGGCCTATTTCAGACTTTTACGACCTCAAGAGAAGATGCCCTTAACATGCCATTGTGAGGAAATGCTTACAATAGACAAATTGCCTAGGCAATGGTTTCTGGTTAAGTCTTGGCGGCCTAAACAGGCAACCAACACTTGACTAAAAATCGCTGCCAAGCCTCTGGACATGTGCTGTGGTCAGGTGTATATTGTCCAGACCCTTGAGGTTAAAGGCCAAATTTGCTCACGTTTTACTGCAAGAAAGTACCCCAACATGCAGTTTTTAGGTGAACTTGTAAGTAACATTCTAAGTTCCTTGGTTGTTGTTTCTAAGCATTTATACCATGATTACCTATTCTACTATATGTAAAATGCCTATGACATAAATTTTAGCTTTACATACCAACCGTGGTGAACACGCCAGCAATGGAATTTCAATAGTTACAATTTACATCTACAGTGGAACTACATCCAAGTTGACCTTTGGTGACATCGACCTGAATGCGAACTTGTCTAAATTTATTGCACATCGCCTTGCGAAGAGTGAAATGAAAGTGGCAATTATTTATTACGTTTTTAAATGTGTTTACCTCATAAGATGCCAAAAATTAACAAACATACATTGTCTCATGTTAATAATGCATCCAAAATTCGAAATAGTATGTTATTATGTTATTAAAAATGAAAAAGGCTCAGTTTCTTTTTCCATTTCGTTTCGGCGATAAAATTGCCAGCATAAGTACACCCTCCGATGCTCATGTAAACAAAAACAGATTCTCACGTATGTACATCCGCTGTTCAGTAAAATCAAGAAAAATAATAGCGACTCTTAATAATCTGACTTTCATGGTATAAATAAAATATACCCAAAGTAGCTTGGTGTACCAAATGTTCACCACTTGTGGTTCAACGATTGACTAAACTTGACTTCATCTCCATGTTGTGTCACGATTAGTCACGGTGCATAAAAATGTGACGTTAACCACCAACAAACCATCACCACTTGTGGTGAAGTGGTGTTAACCGCGCTCCAAAGGCTCGTGGTTAACAAATGTTCACCACTCGTTGTGAACATTTGGTTCACCAAGCTACTATGGGTATATTCTATATATATATTTAGTATAGTAGCCCAAATTTGCCTAGGAACACTGCAAAGCTATTGGATGTACATGGTCAAAGTGAAGCAAAAATGTTTAAAAATCTTCAGATCTTTAAAGTTAAAAAGATGTGAAAAAGGTTTACTTGAAAAAGGTAGGTTTCACTAACCTGAGTTATCGTTGTACTCTACCAGTTAACTTTGGGGGTGGGGGGGGGGGTGTCAGTTTCAATATCAGTTTCAAGCAATTTAACCCTTTAACCAATGCACAGAATACCAAATTTATTTATGTATGTCCGTCCACAATTCCTTTTGCACACCCTACAGGCCGCAGCTCTCACCCGATCAGTTCCAAATTTCGTATATGGCTTTGGGACCATGTCTAGATGGGAGCTATCGATTTTTTTCTAATTTCGTTGAAAGACATTGCCGCCAGTGGCCATCTTGCATATGGATATAAATTGTCCAACACTTCCTTTAGCGCAGTTCTCACCTGATCAGTCCCAAATTCCATATGTAGCTTTGGGACAATGTCCAGATGGGAGCTATCAAATTTTTCCGAATTTCGTTGAAAAACTTGGCTTCTAGCGTCCATCTTATATTTGGCATATAAATTGTCAACAATTCCATTGGCACACCCTACAGGCTGCATCTCACACCCGATCACATTAAAATTTCATATGTAGCTTTGGTGTGATGTCTAGATGGGAGCTATCAGATTTTTCGGAATTTCGTTGAAACCATCACCGCCAGCAACCATCTTGTATTTTGCACATAAATTGTTAACAATTCCATTAGTACATCATACAGGCCACATTTCGCACTCAATCTTTTTCAGATATAATGTGCAGCTTTGGTGTCATATCTAGATGGGAGCTGTTGAATTTTTCTGAATTTCGTTGAAAAACATGGCCACCAGCAGCCATCTTGGCTTTGGAATATAAATTTTCAACAATTCCATGAGCACACCCTACAGGCTTCATCACTCGCCCGTTTTGTTCAAATTCCATATGTTGCTCTGGTGTGATGTCTACATGGTAGCTATCAAATATTTCTGAATTTTGTTCAAAATCATAGCCGCCATCGGCCATCTTGGATTTAGTATAGAAATTGTCATCAATTCCATTAGTACACCCTACAGGTCGCATGCTTTGGTGTTATGTCTTTTCTGTAGAAACTTGATTAAATGACTTGACATTACTGGAGCTTTCTATTTTGATCAGTCCCTTCAAGGACAAGTTGAGCTACAGTGTCATGGACACTTTAATTTTTAGCTCAACTTGACAAAGTCAAGCTGAGCTATTGCCATCACTTCTCGTACGTTAGTATGTTAGTACGTTAGTACGTTAGTACGTACGTCCACAATTTCCTTTGGCACACCTCACAGGTCGCATTTATGATCAGATTACTTTGAAACTTGGTATGTTTGTTTGGGGTGACCTCTAGATGGGAGCTATCGATTTTCTCCAATTTCCGTCAAAAAATGTTGCCGCGGCCAACGTTCTTAGAACTTAGTTTAGTCAAACCACAATATTTCCCTTTGGCACACACTACAGGGCACATTTATGATTTGATTGCTTAGAAACCTGGTATGCTTATTTAGGGTGACCTCTGGATGGGAGCTATCGATTTTCTTCAATTTCCGGCAAAACATATTGCCACGGCCAACGTTCGTAGTACTTAGTTTAGTCAGACCTCAATATTTCCCTTTGGCACACCCTACAGGGCACATTTATGATCAGATTGCTTTGAAACCTGGTATGCTTGTTTGGGGAGACCTCTAGATGGAAGCTATCGATTTTCTTCAATTTCTGTCAAAAAATGTTGCCGCGGCCAACGTTCTTAGAACTTAGTTTAGTCAGACCACAATATTTCCCTTTGGCACACCCTACAGGGCACATTTATGATTTGATTGCTTTGAAACCTGGTATGCTTATTTAGGGTGACCTCTAGATGGGAGCTATCGATTTTCTTCAATTTCCGGCAAAAAATGTTGCCACGGCCAACGTTCATAGAACCTAGTTTAGTCAGACCTCAATATTTCCGTTTGGCACACCCTACAGGGCCCATTTATGATCAGATTGCTTTGAAACCTGGTATGCTTGTTTGGGAAGACCTCTAGATGGGAGCTGTCGATTTTCTTCAATTTCCATCAAAAAATGTTGCCGCAGCCAACATTCTTAGAACTTAGTTTAGTCAGACCACAATATTTCCCTTTGGCTCACCCTACAGGGCACATTTATGATAAGTTTGCTTTGAAACCTGGCATGCTTGTTTGGGGAGGCCTCTAGATGGGAGCTATCGATTTTCTTCGGTTTCTGTCAAAAAATGTTGCCACTGGCAAAAAAATGACATTGGTACCAGTGATCTTCAATTTTGCCATTTCATTTATAACTTGCCAAGTTCAAGTTTGTCAAGTTGAGCTACAGTGTCATTGACACTTTCATTTAAATATTCTTAAAAAATTTCAACAAATCCATGTCATGTGACACCTCATTGGAACGAGCTCAGTGATATGGTTTTATTGAAACGTTTTGAAAAATATATTTTTCAACTGCTAAATTTGAAAATTACGCAGGCGGATCCTGCCGATTCGTTAGGTAAAGAGTTAATGTTGAACCCCCAAAAGACTGCTGCCAAAATTTCAAGTAGCATTTTTCCCCCATCAATGCCACGAGGAATTTAACCAATTCAATCTTGTTTTGCAGACTCAATATGCTCTGTCACACAAGTTTGAATTTGTTAAATTCCAAGTTGAATTCTGGGAAAAATTCCTGTTTGAAATTTATATATGTGTGTAGGGGTTAATTAATAATTATTTTACCGTTATGGAAGAACCTAAGAGAGCACTTAACATTGTGGTATTTATTGTGACATGATAAAGAGTGTACGGCTCAGTGGTTATTGCATTGGGCTTCAAACCGAAAGGTCCACGGTTCGATCCCTGCCAGGTGTAACTGTTGTGTCCTTGGGCAAAGCACTTATTCCCAATTGCCAACGTGGGTACGGTGATGTTGTGTACTCAGGTGTACTGCATGTCAATGGTGCACTTGTTTTCAACCAATGCCAACCCAGCGTTACTACATTGGAGAATATGACAGTTGCTCGGTAGTTCTTTCCGATACTTGGGTTTCCTCCATCAGTAAAACTGTCTGACACGACGTGACACTGGCTGTCAAAAGTGTCATTAAGCCCCAATAAAATAAAAATGTCATGATAAAAAAAAACTGCAGAAGAGATTGGGGGATTTAGTTTGACGCAAATATTTGCTTCAGTTGTTCAACATCAAGCTTTTTCAATAAACACATCCCGCTTTTAATGTCTTGGTGCAATATATTTTACAGATTTCTGTGCCTCCATATGTGTTACATGTGTGTGTGTATATTCTGTGCATATGTTCAGTTTCATTTACAGTGTATGTTGATTTTTAGATTTGTATATTAAAAGTAAATAAAAATTGTCTTAAGTGTAATGTTTTATCCACTCTGAGCAGAGTTATTTCCCTTAATTAGTTAATTTTTACTTGTTATCGGCTTGTTAACGTGGTAACGTGAACAAATATCAGTGTATTTGGTCAATATTTGGTATGTGAAACTTTTTAATGTCTTGAATGAATTCGAAAACTGGTACGGTTCAGACATACTGAGCGGAGGTATGGCCCTTAATTAGTTAATTCCTTTGTGCATCGTCGTACACCCCCATTGCCCACGTGGGGGCACGGTGACGCTGTGTACTAAGGCGTACTGCACGTCGATGGTGCACCTGTCTTCAACCAATGCTAACCCTGCTTGTGTGGAGTTAGTATGTTGGGGAGCTGACAGTTGCTCGCCGTTGCTCGGTGGTTCCCTCCGGGTACTCCGGCTTCCTCTACCCGTAAAACTGTCGTGGTTATGCTTAGCCATTGTGCAGAAATATGTGACCTTAAACACCAATAACTAAATAACTATCGTCGTACACCGAAACATAATATTAAGTGAAGTTTTTAGGTGTGTGTGTGGGAGGGGGGTCATGCAGGATCCTCATTAACAGAAAACGCCTGAAATTTTCATTTCCTAAGAAATATTTTTCCGATTGTGTGAAAATAGGGCTAATACCGCGCCGAACTACATGGTCGTACTCGGGTGTGTAATTAAAGGTTAAAATCATGCCCGGGGAAGGGAGTCGACGGAAGACTTCTTCTTTCTGAAAATGCCAGAAATTCATTTCTTGGTTACAGGAAAAATTAAAGAATGTTCGAATTGAAAATCATCGACGAACGCGACAGAAATGAAAGTGTAATTAAAAGTGAATGTTTGTAGGTTTTTGGGCGCCTCCAGCCACTAAACGCCAGGAATGTACAACTTAAAATGGATTTTCTTCAATAGTTTAACTGATCATAACTACTCATAATTTTAAAAGTTCTTTTAACAGCACAAGATTTTAACGAGGTAACTGGTTTTAACCTGTACATAAGTGCACCATACATATAGGGGCGTGTAAATACATTTTACGGTCACTCCGGAAGGAGGTTGCTCATATGTGAGCGTCAAGAAGAAGTAAGTAAGTAAGGTGGTGTGCTGGAAGCCCATATCTGGGCTTTACTAAACACAAAAGACTTGTCACTATACCATCTACACTTTGCTGAAGGAGATTTCATATTGACCATGCAAGGAAATCGTTTCGCGCCCCGAAGACGCGCAGGGACAGTGTGGGACGATGGTCACCAAACAGTGTATTCCGAGGAAGACGCCGGGTTAAAAATCTGCCGAGGTGAAATGACTGTTCACTCCAACTCATAAAACACAATGAATCGCGCTAAATTTTCTCCTGTTTATTGAACTTAAGTTCCCCTTCCGACCCTCTTTGACGATAGAAATTTTTTCAAAAGGTTTCTCAACTCTCAAGGTAATGTCCAGGCCAGGTAAAGGAGCAGAGCTTCAAAGTACTTCATCGCCGTTTGTGTCTCTGGAGGTTTGGGTTTTTTGTTTTGGTTTTTTTTTTTTGAGTTGAGGGTAGAGATGGAGAGACTAAGATTGTTGTTGGGGTTGTAGAGTCTGCCGACTGATCCAGTTGGTACTTTCTTGTCCTTGCCAACGCCTCTAGTGTTGGTTCCTTTTTAGCTCACCTTGCCTAAAAGGCCATGTGAGCTTTTCTCATCACTTGGCGTCCGGCGTCCGTAAACTTTTCACATTTTCATCTTCTTCTCTGCAACCGCTGAGCCGGTGTGAACTAAACTTGGCAGGAATGGTCTGTGGGAGGTCCTCTACAAACGATCCTCATTTTGTTCCCGTCGGATGAAAAGCATGGCTTCCAGAGGCATTCTTTGATTCTGGTTGGTGGATTTTCAAAAATCTTCTCCTCTGAAACCACAAGGCCAAATGTTTTGAAACTTCACATAAATGATGACTGGGTCCCCCACTACCAATGATCCTCATTTAATGTTGATTGGGGCACAAACATGGCCGCAATTGCGGCTTATAGTTACTGTAGAAACCCCAAGGGAAATCACATTTTCCTCTTCTCTGGAAAAACCGAGGCGACGTGAAAACAAACCTGGCAGGGATAGTCTATGGGAGGCCCTCTACAAACGATCCTCATTTTGTTCCCGTGGGTTGAAAAACATGGCCGCCAGAGGCACTCTTTGATTCTGTTTGGAAGATTTTCAAAAATCTTTTCCTCTGAAACCACAAGGCCAAATGTTTTGATACTTCACATAAATGATGACTGGGCCCCCCTCTACCAACGATCCTCAGGCTCATTTAATGTTGATCGGGTTGCAAGCATGACCACAATTGCGGCTTATATTTACTATAGAAACCCTATGGGAAATCACATTTTCATCTTCTTCTCTGGAACTACTGAGCCGACGTGAACCAAACCTGGCAGGGGTGGTCTATGGGAGGTCCTCTACAGACGATCCTCATTTTGTTCCCGAGGGTTGAAAAACATGGCCGCCAGAGACATTCTTTGATTCTGATAGGTGCATTTTCACAAATCTTCTCTGAAACTGCCAGGCGAAATGTTTCGATACTTCACATAAGTGATGACTGGGACCCCCTCTACCAGCGATCCTCATTTAATGTTGATCGAGTTGTAAACATGGCCACAATTGCGGCTTATAGTTACTATAGAAACCCTATGGGAAACCACATTTTCATCTTCTTCTCTGAAACTACTGAGCCGACGTGAACCAAACATCGCAGGAATGGTCTATGAGAGGATGAAAATATGTGGCCACCAGAGGCTATATTCTAATGCTTAACCCAATGCCTCTCCTGTCTGCACGAAAATCGGTACTGTCAGCAAAATACTTGTTTTTTGAGAATCTGGTAAGGGTTGGTTCCAGTTTTCTCCACTGAGAACTGGGGGGAAAAAAACCCAAAATATTGTGTATACAGTACAATTCAAAATAAGCTGTAGCATAACTGCAATAAACTAAGTAAACTGCTGCTCCTGCCCTGACAAGATCAGAATCTTGACATTTTCTGGAAAGGTTTCCAGAAAATGATGTCAGCTTCTGGTCTTATCAGTGTAGGAAGAGAAAAAAGATACATAGTTTATAGGATTATCCTACACAACTTATTTTGACTTTACTGTAAAACCATTGCAACTGTATCTTGATATATGCATCATTAGTCTCCTGGTTTTCCAAACACCTGTCATCATCAATCAGTATTTTCTGATGAGTAACATGAAAGTTTTTTGTTTGTATTCTCTTGCAATCATGTCAGCTTAGATGACAGTAATTGTTGTATATTTTTTTAAGATTTGACAAAAAATTGGAGTAAATTGTGTTTGACTGTAACCCCTTTACCTATCCAAAGCTATTTTGAAAAGAGAATACTATCTGAGAAAATTGTAAATTTTCAAAATATTTAACCTTTTACTGATTTTTTTTTTGTTGAAACAGAATTCATAAATGTGTGCATTTTCAAGAAAATCTTCGTTGAAAGTACAAGGCCAAATGGTTTGAAAAACTTAGTGTGACTGATGACTGTAACCCCCTCTACCAATGATACTCATTTTAATCTTCATCGGGTTGCAATTATGGCTGCAATTGTGGCTTATAGTTACTATAGAAGCCCTATAGGAAATCACATTTTCATCATCTTCACTGAAAGTACTGAGCCAATGTGAACCAGACTTGGCAGGCATTGTCTATGAGAGGTTCTCTACAACTGTTACTCATTTTATTCCTGTTGGGTGAAAACAACGTGGCCGCCAGAAGCATTCTTTGATTCTGATTGGTCAATTTTGAAAACTCTTCTCTTCTGAAACCACAGGGCCAAATGTTTTTGATACTTTGCATGGTTGATAATTGGGACATCCACCACGACGTTCCTCATTTTAATGTTGATCGTATTGCAAACATGGCCACAATTGCGGTTTATAGTTACTATAGAAAAAACCTATGGGAAATCACACTTTCATCTTCTCTCTGGAACTACTGAGCTGACGGAACCAAAAACTTGGCAAGAATGGTCTATAGGAGGCCCTCTACAAAACGATCCTCTTTTTTGTTCCCGTTGGTGGGAAAATATGGTCACCAGAGACATTCTATGATTCTGTTTGATGGATTCAAAATGTTTTGAAAACTTCACGTGATTGAAGACCGGGACACCTTCTACCAATGATCTTCATGTAATGCTGATGTAATGTTGCAAACATGGCCACAATTCCAGCTCATAGTTACCATGGAAAGCCTATGGGAAATCACATTTTCATATGTAGTTCCAGGAGAGCGATTACAGGCTCTGTAGAGCCCCTAGTTCAGTCTTGCTGTTACATCTTGTATCTCTCTGTGTAGATTTAGCGTATTTTTTCGGTACTCTCTCGTGTTTTTCACCCAACGTTTCCTCTGGCGGCGAATGAAGAGCGGGGAGAAAACAGCTTCCACTCTACCTCAGGCTCTACAGGACGTTCCGCATCCACCGGCTCCGACGGGGAGCCAGCAGTTGGATGGGTTGAGCTGGAGGAGTAGTAGTCGGTGTTCCGCGTCCAACGATTCCGACGCGGGAATCGGCAGTTGGATGAGTTGTGTTGCTGTAGTGGGAGGTGAAGTGGTGTCTTTGCCTCTTTCCTTTCTTTTTGTTCTCGTTTTCTCTTGCAAAGGCTCCAAGCACCGGGCGTCCTGGATAGATGGACTCTTCTTTTTCTTGTACCGTCTTACTTCACCTGCATGAGTTGTTCATGTCTCCTTCGGGTAAGCACCAGTGCGAGGGGCGTTCTCACGAAAGATGCTCTCTTTCCCCGAAGAGGGTAGTGGCTGATCTTCCGTCACAAATTCTGCTGTTAGATGAACTTTCTCGGCTTTTGCTTTGGAGGGGAGGGGGGGGGGGGGTGGTCCACAAAAGAGAACAAGAGACGTTCAGTGCTAGCAAGGCTCTCTCGATGTTCGCTGGGAAATTCAAGCTGGTAATCAGAGTTTGTTGGTGCGTCTTGACACCTCTGAGTCCAGGGTGTGAAATGACGGGAGAAGAATGGTTTCAGCACACATAAGGCGCGCAGGGACAGTGTGGGGTTATTTAGACCCTGAAGGTGGTGTTGAAACAGCGACAGAGGCTATGGCTTGTGGGAGAGCCCTAATGTCGTTGGCGCCCATTCCGTTTCTTCCTGGCTTTAGGTTGCTCAGGCTTGGCGGTCGTAACTTCTGGTGGGGGTGTGCTGTTCGAGATCTTGCACAGGTCTCTTGAGCTTGCTTTCGTATCTCCAGCATTATTGTTTGCAAATCCTCTTCAGACTCTTTTGGTTCAGAAGGAGCGACGAGTGAAGAACAGAGAGCGGGGAGAAAGTACCTACCCACTTAAGGAATAGTACTTTCAGAAAAACTTAATTTTTGGTATTTTTTTCTGTCCTCATTACAAAGGGCACATACATATGATATAGCTCAAAGTGCTTTCCACAGCTCTATTCAGGATATCTGGGGCAACAACTTTTCTGTGATATGCTTTGGTGTTTCGCTTGATTCGCTATCTGTTTTGGCTGCTTATAGGATAGTACTGTAAGGAAAAACAGTTAACTTACAGTTACCTCTACATTTTCTGTATTCATTTGCCCCCATATCGAAATAAAATAACGCAAATCGCTTCCTGTGGTTGTATTCGGTATTAATTCTATGATCGTTTGTGTTTTAAACCAATACCTGTTTTGGCTTTCAAAAATAAAGACGCTCACAAAAGCCTGTTTTCAACAATTTTGCAATTTTCTGTACTCCTCTCTCCCAGAAAAAAACAAACAGCAAGCCTTTGCACATTTGTATTCAACATTCGGGGAGCAAGAAAATCTAGGTTAGGCTTAAAAGCATTAAAATATGTTTCTCAGGCCCACCCGCATGGTCCTTTTGGCTGCCGCATGCTCTCATTTAAAAAACCAATGCAAAAGTAAAAATATTTTACCAAGTTAAATAAAATTAATAAATTTGTCCCTTAAGTGCAAGAAGGCTTTGCAATGCTTTACAAAGCCTTCTTGCACTCAAGGGCCGAAATACACCACCACCCATGCTATTCTGTTGATTATGAGGCCTAAAACGTAAAACAAACAAAGCATATGAACTTTTGGTGGCAAATAAATAACGATAAAAAATAAAATAAAAAACCACCAGCCGCATGCAATTTTACAAAAAATGGCCCGAGAAACAGACAATCCACTTTGTGGGGGTCTTATCAATATATTCGATTTTCGGACGTGCTCGGTAGCTTGAAAAAGAGTAGACCCCATGCCAGAGAGACTTCTAGTTTTTTGCAATTCTTTTATCCAATTTCTCTAACTGAAAAAAAAATAATTAGAAATGCATCGCATAGCCACGTTCAGTGATAAAGGGACAATTTTCCGCTGTATTTTCCTCGTCGATCCCGTTCCAATGAGGGTCACATGATATGGTTTTATTTATTTTTTTTTTAAATTTGAAAGAAGTAATTAAGATAATTAATTTTGATATCCTGTGCGTTGAGTAAAACCCATTACCCAGAGTGTGGTCATAGAAAAAAACGTTTTCTTTTAAGTTATTATCGTCCACAGTATGGCATATATGAAGTATTTGGCGTGAAATGAACTATTTCAAACTCCAGAACTTTTTCACCAATCACCATTTTCCAGAAATGAAAATGTTTTAGAGTTATTTCCCTTGGATTGTGATATGAACAAGTGATACAGTGACGACAGCATTCAATAAAATTCACAGTGCAGGTCCACAGTTTACTGGGTGTAAACTAGCCTTTCCAGTGTTTTTTGCCACACGTAATCTCTGATGAGATAATGGCCAGTGGGACACATTCATTAGAGTCAAATCAGGTTGCCTCTTGCATGACTTGTGTTCTTCTGAAAGGAAATAACTATCTGACACGCCTCACTCCAGTAGTACAATAGGAGGATAAGTAGATCAGTGTCATTTACAGCGACCATAACGCCTTTTCTCGGAGCTGTAAACTTGAGGAGAAACGATACTATCATTGTTTCTGCATCTCCAGTACTGTTGAATACGGTTTGCCCATCAGATTCCAGCAATCGGCGCAACAGTTTGATGCTCTGCGTTTTATATTTCTTATCAACCAACCTCATAATTGTTTACAACAGGCTTGCACTAGAGTGGAAGTCCCTAACTCGGAAGTATACACTCTATTTTTGTTCTTTCCCAAGCGATTTGGGAAAGAAAAAGTGGTGCAAAAGCACCAAGAAAAAATAAACCAATGTTGGGGCGAGTCCGGCTGGCGCACACCCAGTAGGGGATACTCTTCTCTGTACTAATTCACGGTTTGCCGGTACCAGTTCGCAGACGTATCACCAAGGTGTCATTCTTTTTTGTTTAACTTGACAAAGTCAAGATAAGCTATTGGCATCACTCTTGTGGAAGTCTGTGAGTCTGTTCACATTTGCTTTAGCACAGGCTACACCCCGTAGTTGTTGTCCGACCATCATCAAATTTCATATGCGGGTTCGAGGTCATGTCTAGATGAGAACGTCCCCTTTTGGTCGCGATCGGTCAACCTCGAAGGCTTCCCGAGCCCGAAACCGGATAAACCTTTAGCACAGCCTACAAGTCGTATTTATGAAAGGATTGTATTGGAACTTGGTAGGATGACTCCGTATAATGCCTAGACGAGAACGTCAAATATTTGTCGCGATCAGTCAACCGTGACGGCTACGCTGGCCAGAAGCCCGAAAACCTTTAGCACAGTCTACAGGTCGTATATATGAAGGGATTTTATTGTAATTTCGAGGGATGACTCTGTATAATGTCTAGATGAGAACGTACTTTTTTGGTCGGGTTCAGTCAACCGTGACAGCCGCAGGGACACGTTACCTAGATTCATTTAACACGGTCTACAGGTTGCATTTAGGAAGGGATTTCATTGCAAATTTGTAGGATGACTCAATATAATTTCCAGTCGAGAACATCTTATTTTAGCCGGTCAAGCGTGACAGCCGCTTGTTTACCACAGTCTACAGTTCATATTTATGAAGCGATTTCATAGTAACTTGGAAGAATAACTCGATACTGTGTCTAGATGAGACTGTCCTATTTTGGTCATGATCGGTCAGTCGTTATCGCGTGACCTAGATTCCTTTAGCACTGTCTATAGGTTGTGTTCATGAAAGGATTTCATTTTAACTTGGTAGGATAACTTGGTATGATGTCTAGATGAGACGCTCCTATTTTGGTCATGGTCGGTCAACCGTGATCGCCGAGCCGTCATGTGGCCTAGATTCCTTTAACAAAGTCTACGAGTTATATTTATGAAGGGATTTCATTGTAACTTGGTAGGATGACTCGTATTGGAATAATTTTACTGCAACTTGGTAACTTTTTTTTATTTGCATTAACTGTGAGGTCCACATTAACCCAGGCCTCAATTCTTTATTACAGTTTTTTCCCCAAATTATTCTTATTGAAAACCAAGCATGCAGGGAACAGAAATTAACATAGTCTCAATCAGCACAATTCTTGTCGTATTTCATAAACATTGAACATCATCATTTTCATCAAACACTACACACAGTCAAGTTAAGCTGCAGTGTCACTGACACTTTCATTTCTTCCGCCATCTTATGAAGATGCGTTTGAATTTTGCTCCGTCAGTGACTCAGTGATACCTGTTGACTCAATTTTCAAGACGTTCCTGTGCTGTATAATGGATTTTAAGCTCTTGTACAGGGCTGTGCTTTTGTTGTATATTCTCTCTTTTTTCACCATGTGATATATATTTTCTTCTCCGTGCCGTTTTCGCGTGCGATTTTCGTGTGTCGTGCTGTTCGGTTTTTGTTTAATTATATATGCAATCCTTTGGGATATTGCGTATATTGCATTTAGGTGTTAGCGGGGAGAGGGGGGGGGGGGGGTGGGTGCATTCCACCCTTCCGTTGAAGGGTCGAATTTCTGCCTGTTTTGCCCTTTTTGGCTGTTTGGGGTCTTTTGTATTCCCACTGGGCCATTCTTTCCATCCACCTTCCTTTGGTAGTGTTCTGATATTTATTGTCTTTGGGTTCGCCACCCCATCTACTGCTCTCTCGCTAGATCTGCCCAGGACGGTTCTTTGTGGGCAATGCTTGTTTCCGAAGCATGTTGAGGACTCTCATGCTTCATGCTCCACGTGTAATGGGTGTTCGGCTGATAGACCCTGTGAGCGCTGTGGTTCTTTGTCATTCAAGTGAACCGTGTAGTGTGGGCTTCAGTGAACCGTGTAGTGTGGGCTCGTGGCCAACCGTGCCCGCGAGAAAGGGTAACGCAATCGTTCGGGACCTTCCGACACGACTCTGTCTGGAGAGAGTTCTACCCCATCCGTGGGGGTTGCAGTCTATTCTTGCGGTGGATACTGTGGTAGCTGTTGACGTTCCGGTGAAGAGATTCCTGGTTCCGGGACAGTTGTTCCCCTCCAATCGACATCTGAGGCTGTCACTAGGGTTGTGACTCCTCCTTTGGAGCCGAGCTCGGTTGCTCTCTCCTCTTTTCTACTGGTGTCAACAGCTACCGACGTATCTCATGCTGCTCTGTCGGTGACGTCTTCGGTCTCCGCTTATCACTGCAGGGGTCTGCAGTGATATCTGCACATTTGGACGTGGGATGTCGGCCTCAGTCTTCCCTGGCTTCACTCGGCGAAGTCGGAAGGGTGGCCGGCCGATTCCTTTGCTTTGGTCTCCCAGCCGTCGGACCAAGCAGGTTTTACATTAGATTCAGATGCACATGGTGGGATCACCATGGACTCTGTTGCGCTTCCGTCCGCGCACTCTGACCCTTCGGCCAGTTTCGCGGGACAGGCGCATTTTGTGCAGCCTGAACCATCTGTCCCTCAGAGGTCTGCGGCGACTCTCCTGAGTTCCCGCACTCCAGATCCTCGGGATATTTCATACCCCTATAAGCATCTACCTTCGGATGTTTCGGCTGCCACCCGTCGTTCCGCGTCAGGCGTTCTTGAGGATCGAGACCCTTCGCCGCTGGTTAAGAGGGTCAGATGTGAAGCCACTATGCCTTGTCCTTCGTTCCAACGAGGGGTCATAACCTATGTTTTTGAGACAAAAAATGAAAAAAAAATAGTTATTCAAGAATTTTTTTTGCAAGTGTCGTCTGCTTTTCATGTTAGGTAAAGGGTTAAGACCAACAACAGCATTTTCGTCGTACTGTAGCCAGCGCGTTCCACACTTTCATGCTGCTGTCGAATGGAAGATGAACCAACTAATCATGAGGACTTCATCTTGAAGCTAGATTCCAACCATCGTTTTTGACGGTGTGCAATGGTCTAGTGGTTTAGTTGTTGGACTCTTGAGTGCCAGGCGGGGTTACGGATGGTCCGACTCCCGGTAAGGGATCAGAAACCAACATTCTAAATTCCTCTAAAACATGATTGTGTCCTTCGAAAAACACACAACACACGCGCACACACACACACACACACACACACACACACCACACACACACACACACACTCCCCTCTCTCATCTAATTCTGGAAAAACTTGGATCACGTGCCCCATCCTCTGGTTCCTGCGTCTCTGACCAAGAAGACCACAGAATGAAAATGTTAATTGATCTATTTCTTACATCACTGTCCAAGAAACTCAAAGTTGAACAGCAGCATTCAATATTTTTATCCTGCACTCATGAAGCTACAAACTAAAAATATGGATTGATCTCTTTCAGACACACAGTGCTAGAAATTTTTTCCACTAAAGTTTTGAAAAGATTGTCAAATGTTTTTCCTTTTCATTTCAAACAATGTAAATCTATTTATCGGGAAATGCCCACGTGGGTAAGTGTACCTAGACCGAACTGTCATGAAAGGATTGTCCTGGGTGGTCGGGGAGGTTGTCTGTGACAATAAATTTCCTGCACCCCAAAATTACCCATTCATTTGCAATTGTTTCACACTGCAAAACACTTGAGAAAACATCATAATTATCTTGTCTGGAAGATCGCAGAGATCATGTCATACAAGATAAAATTGGTTATACAGTCGAACCCAGTTAATTGAATAGCCTCTCTGCCAATGAAAATTATTCAATTAACAGGGTATTCAATTAACAGGGACAGTGTCACTTTCCTGTATTCTAGAGATAAACTTAGCATTTATTCTATTATATCTTGTTTGACAGAGCTCCATGAGCTCTGTCAAAACACGATATAATATATTAAATGTCTGTATCGGATGTATTGAGGCCAAATAGGTCTATAAAGGAAGGAAAGCTGGGGAGTGTCAGGGTAATTTCTCAACAGGTTATAAGATATTTTATTCAATTAACAGGAGTTTACTCTATAACCTATATTCAATTAACAGGTCATATTTGTACTGGAAGTATGGTACATGGTTTTGTGTTGGGAAATTTTATTCAATCAACAGGATTATTCAGTTAAGAGATATCCAATTAAGTGGGCTCCATTATATTTCCAAGTTCTCCAAAACAAGATATGGTTGTTGGTGGATTAGGAAGGAATTTAGTTACAGCGATTGTTTTTTATTAGAATTATCCTGAACTTCGATTGTTTAATACTTTGTCTGCTTATTATCTTAAAAATATGCACAACGTGACAGCACAAAGCATTCCTGGTGTTTTTTTTTAGCAAAACAAAGCCTCTACAAACATTCAAAATTTCAGAGGATGCAAAAAGGAAAAACTTTATCATTTGGCATTTAAATTAATCTTGCAATGGAATATAATCAAACCAATTTCCAGTCTTGCGGCTATAACTGAGCAACTTTATCAATAGCTTCGTGACGGTACTGATGTCACAAGACAAGACTAGCAATTAACTGGACGATTGAAGTTTGTATCTGGGAGAATATGACCTTGATACATTTCCATAATTAAAAGACGTGGCTGTGTCGCCTCAGTTACAGGAGTAATAACCCATTATATGTCGCTTCGATAATCATAACATTTCTAGCTGTTCAGATATCAGAAGTTAACCATTTGAACCCGAGAGGCCTTTTTTTCGGGCCAAGAATATGATACGTTATAATTTCATTAAGTAGGATGTCTGCTAAGTGATTGTGTGGGGTGGACCAATCAGCCTTAGGTCCGCACGTTGAAAATATGAATTGGCCTACCTCCAAATAATGAATATGAACTCTTCCAATTGCTGCCATTGAACCGACAGGGAAGACACCACCGTGTTTTCAAAGGGTTAACGAAGCTTGAAGTTTCATACGAAATAAGTGCAAGTGAAACAAAATCGTCAGAATGTTTTTTCTCGATGCAACTCGGGCCCATGTCTTCGTTTGGGGACGAGGGATGGGGGGGGGGGGGGGGGGGGGGGGGGCTTCCAGTCGATATATATTTCTATTCACTCTTGCTAGTAATCGAACTTACTTTACACATACAGTCGGTCATACAAATGGAGATCTGTGCTACCCGATTCGGATTAAGGGTGGGGTTGGGGGTGGTGGCAGCATGACCAATTTGGAGTACCGGTTCGACACGTGTTAATTAAATATGCAACAGAAATATTTCTTCCTTTTTCCTTCTCTTGTGGGGGTTATTGTCCTCTCTGTTCTTGCGCTTTAAGGTAGTTTTAATATTCTATTCACTACAAAGGTCATTCTCTCGTTCGGAAACCTAACTTAGGCCAAATATAATTAGACGGCCGTGGAGAAAGTCGCACAGAAGCCGCTTCTTAATGGAATTGACAGAATAAAATTCGAATCATTTCACAAACTACATTTTCATGTGGAGCGGTACAAAATACAGAGGCTGGCTTTACAATTTCCCCCGAGTTCGATTGATTGTTATTCTCTGACTGTTGAAACCCATTTAAAATATGAAAACAACGTTTTCACCATTTTTTATGTCTGTATCTTTTTTTCAGTTTATTATATCAACAGTGTACACGTCATGACTAGTAATACAGACACTGTCCTTTTCATTAATATAAAAGTCTTGGAGGCGAGGTTTGCTAATTTTTTTCCAGAAAGAATAAAAAACATTGCGAATTTCCATAAAACACACTCGCTAAACAAAGAACCCAATGGGCTTGCCATAAAAGCCAAGTGTCCATTTGTTACTTTTAATAAATGGGTGCAACTATAAAAAAAAAAAAAATCCCTTGACAAGCCTAGTGCCATCAACGTCATAAGCTTGCCACATGTTCAGCATCCGTCCCTTTCGGCGAAATTAACTCAGTTGAGGAAGTCTCCGTGGAGGCTGTCGAGAAAATCATTATGTCATCACCTGCCAAAAGCTGTCCTTTGGATTGCATCCCTACAACACTTCTTAGGGCATGTCTACCACCCATCATTGCCGTTCTTTCCACTATATTTGCTGAATCAAAGTGTTCAGGTTACCTCCCAGCAACCCCCCCCCCCCCCCCCCCCCCCCCCCCCCCCATACAGCACTGGTAACAACTATTCTTTAAAAAAATCATCACTGGATCTCACTGTTCTTAAAAATTACCGGGGACGTTACAATCGTTACTTATTCCCAGTTCCTAATTCGACATTCGTCGTCAACCGATTTTATGTAGTAACGATTGTCACGTCCCCCAAAACACCGGTCTGTTTCCAATCTTCCCCTCATTTCGAAGCTCATCGAGAAATGGATGGGAATTGCCTTATAGATCCTAAACAGTCCGCATACAGGCCCTGTCACTCAAGAGAATCTGCTCGTTTGCAGGTGCAAAATGACATTCTGAAATCCATAGATAACAGGAGAGCTGTCATGTCATCTTAGTTCACCTCGATGTTTCAGCAGCATTTAACACAATCGACCACGAACTACTCTATGACAGACGAACCCAACTTGGTACTGACGGATCAGCACCATGGGCGTACGGGGCTTTTGTGATATGGGGGGGGGGGGGGGGGGGCAAACCTTTTGATTTGCCCGAAATCCTGCATGGATGGAGTACAAATATACATGACCCTCTCTCTCTCTCTCTCTCTCTCTCTCTCTCTCTCTCTCTCTCTCTATCTCGTTCCTTGCCCGGATTTTTAAAGCTGGTTTGCCCGAATCCAACTCCCCCCCCCCCCCCGCCCCTTGACTCGTACGCCCATGATCAGCACTGAGGTGGTTTCAGTCCTATGTAAGTGACAGGGCGCAGTGTATTACTAATGATAGAACGCAATCGGAATTGGCGCCACTAAAATTTGGCGTGCCGCAAGGATCTGTACTGTGCCCTATTCTATTTACACTGTACATTCAACCGTTGGGTGCCCTCATTCGCTCACACTGAATTAACTATCACTTCTATGCTGATGATTCTCGGATATATGCTAAATTCAGTCCCACTGAATCATGTGATACGAGCAAAACATTAAAGTGTCTTGGAAATTGTGTCAATGATATTAGATCATTCATGGCAGCAAACAAACTGACGAAGGATGATGATAAAACAGAACTGGTGGTCTAAGCCCATCCTATATTTCAGACCTGCTAACTGAGCACCAACTCGGCCATACCTTACGATCCCCTTGCCAGAACAGCCTGGGGGAAAGTACCTTTCCACTCTCCTCATATGGAGGTAGTTCATTTGCCTGCTGTGCTGCTAGACTCTTCAGTAGGTTGCCCGGCTATGTGAAGTCAGCACAGTCAGTGAGCTTATTTAAATGCAGGTTGAAATCTATCTTTTTAAACAGTGTTATCATTAATCCTATATACACAAAACCACAGAGCTACTATATTGTGTAATATTCCACCACTATCTTTGTACAGCGCCATGTAATCGTCCAGTTTTGTGTTATGTGCTCTATATAAATGGCTATTATTAAATAAAAGACAGCCCCGAGAGCTGTCTGTTGTTTTCGTTTATGAAAAGTAACAAAAGGAAACATAGCTTTAGTTTCTACTGATGCCATGGGTATTTCCTCACCAATTACTTGCTGAGATAAGTCAGGGATGGGTTGTAGATTTCACTATGCATATATTGGTTGACGGTACTGGTATAGGGAACGCCGCTATGCATATAGCCAGTATATATATCTTTATTCTGCAGTATACTAGTACATTAACAACGAGATAACATTACAAACTACAAGAACATAACCTAGTATACAGCATGGAAATGGCATAGCCTAAAAGGCTGTCTTCCTGCCATTCCCATAAAAAAATATATCAACTCGGTTTGGCATCAGTGTAACAAAATTCTTTTCAAAGACAGGAATATTTATAGTTTGTTTATGAATCATGTGGCTAGATGGGATCAATAGGTCATATGCTGGGAGGAGGATGAGATACCAGAGAGTTCTGATGGCTGATACAATCAGGACAGGCTGGGTTGTCGCACTTGAAGTTTGGGCTGGAATAAGTACTTAAAATTTTATGCGTTAATGATTTTTTGAACTTGGGTCTACTATATTGCTGAGTTAGAGGGTCTATACTATTCCAAATTCTTGGGAAGGAATGGAACGGCAATTCTGCAGAAAATTGTGTTCTTGGTTTGTGTGTTTCTATTTTACCAGTCTGCCTTGTATTCATCCCCGAAGGGTTTCTGTAGACCTGAAATTAGTATTGTTGGGCACTCAACCCTGGCCAGGCTGGCTTTGGCATTGCTCGAAAAGCGCCCAGAGAAAGTCACGTTATCACTTACATTCCTCAAAGGAAGTAATGCACAAGCGGAATTTCTAATACAGTTAAAACTAGAAGTCCTGCCATGAAATACGCACAAATAGCACGTCGATCTGCGCGTTAATCTACGCGCTATGACCATAGCAAGGCTATCAAATTCTGTACATATGGCCTGTGCACAAGCAGTGTTTCAGCCAATGGACCTCCGGGTAACCCAGAGGTCCATTGGCAGAAACATTGCCTGTGTTTGCTATGAGTAACCAGGAGAACCTGCCGTGTTTTGGATGCCAGTCGATATGGCAATTGCGCACAATTCCTACGCGCAATTAAGCCTAGATAAGCGCACAGTTCGTGATAGGACTTTTAGTTTTAACTGTATGTCCGCAAGTAGATTTTAATTCAACCCTCGGAAGATACGATACTATTTGGGATAATATTATGAAAACGGAAAGTGTATGATAGCGGTTGTACCATGAAACCATAATCGGTAATTGAAATGACATGAACGGCTAATGTATCATCAGCCATTCTTATTATTTCTTGCACGAAAATACGTCTCTTGCGTGCAGCGTTCAACTTCTGGAACTTACACACTTATCAAACGACAATGTTTTAAAGACAAATGGCGCTTCATCTCTTTATTCACCCCTGACTTACATCATCATGAAAATCGATTTTCAATAAAGTTACCTCCCATGAAATTATTGGTCGCGTGAGGAAGGCCAATTGGCATAACATTACCAAATATTTTCCCATAGGTGACCATTATAACGTTCGTGTGAAAAAATATGATCGCTGCATTTTAATCGGGCATTCAAATATCATTGTCAAGTATAGCTTTCAAACAACTTTTTTTCCGTTCTCAAGACTGGGGAATACGCAAAAAATAAGAGAAAAATTGTCAGGAAGGAAACTACCGGGGGGGGGGGGGGGGGGAATTTCGGGGAATTTCCAACAAAAACACACCAGTTGTCAATTGTATTTTTAGGCCCCAAAATTCATCAAATCGTCGCTCCTTTTTCTCTGCAGTATCCAGCAATGATGCAACATTTCAGTACAATGCTTGAAAGGTTTACTAAATCAATATTTAAAAAAAAAATGCTCCTTAGTTTCGGAGATTGCATCATTTCCAAATCAAACTTTTCAAGGCGGGTAAATCTAATTGAAATATTTAGTACTGTCATACCGATTAAGAAGCAAGTAATTGTTAAGAAAACACATTGACATCAGGTGACAATAAAATCAAGTTTCCTTTTTGTTCCTTTTAATAAACAAAAGAGCTGTCTGTTGCTTTCGTTTATTAAAAGTTGCAAAAGGAATCTTGGCTTTTTATGCCAAGCTAAGTATAAGCAACAACTTCACAGCTAATCCGTCTTTAACCCTTTACCCAACGCAGACGATATCAAAATTTATTATTTTAAATATCATTTTTAAAACAAATTTCAACAAAACCACAAGATAAAAGACGACAACCGGAGAGTGCGAAATAGCAGTCTTATTAGGACGATAAGAACGACAGGGGGGTCGAGTTCGAGCGTATTTTGGAAATAACAAAGGGAATAACCAACAGCGCATTAAAGTAGATGGCAGAGTTACAGAAGAGAGAGATCAAATCGCATTAGAATTAGTCAAGCACTGGGAAAAGGTAAACGATAAGCGATGGGGCATGGGGAACCCACCGGAGTGTCCGAACCAGGTCGAGGAAAATCTCTCGGACTTCGTGTGCAGCGAAATCAAAACTAAGGAGGTGCGAAGGGTGATCTCAAAATTGAGGAATGGAAAAGCGGGAGGGGTGGACGGAATTCCTAACGAGTTTATCAAAAAAGGGTGAGAGGAACTCTTGGAAAGCCTAACTGCCCTATTCAATTTAGCCATAGAAAAACAAGAGGTCCCAAAGGAGTGGAGGGAAAGCAAAGTGACATTTATTCACAAAAAAGGGGGAAAAAGACGTTTTGGATAACTATCGAGGGATCTCTGTCAGTTGCAACATTGGAGAGGTTTTCTGTAAAGTCCTTTATGGGAGACTAGAGGAGGTAATTGAGGAGAAGTTTTTTTGGGAGAAATCCAGAATGGCTTCAGGAAGGGAAGGAGAGTAACCGACCATCTTTTCACGCTATCCCAAATGATAGAATCCGCGAAAGCAAAAAAGAAAAAGATGTTTATGGCTTTTTTGGATGTCAAAAAGGCATACGATAGAGTATGGAGGGAGGGTATGTGGCGCAAGCTGGAGGCTCTGGGCTTAGGAGGCGAGTTTGTTGGAATTATGAAAGCACTATATAAAGATGTACAGAGTGAACTTAGCCTGGGAAACATTACAACAAAACGTGTGCCTATGGAGATAGGCCTAAAACAGGGGTGTATCCTTTCGCCAATCCTGTTTGCATTGTACATCAAAGGTTTGGGAGATGAATTCCTGCGTAGCGACGAGGGGGTAGCAGTTGGGGACTTGAAGATCCCAGGGCTATCTTTGCAGACGATATGGTACTAGTGTCAGAAAGCGAAGAGGGGCTAACGAAAATGGTGGGAATTGTTGGGAAATATGGGAGCAAATGGAGACTCGAACTTAATGAAAGCAAGAGCAAAGTTATACCTGTGGGCCGCAAAGTGGACCCCACTCGAAGGTGGAGAGTGGGTGAGTTCTGCATTCCGGAAGGGAGCAGCAAACTTCTCAGTGTAGGAGAGACAGGTGATTACGAGTATTTGGGGGTAAATATAAACATTACAGGAAGAGGCATCTACCGAAACCACACAAATAAATTGATTCTGAAGGGGAAGCGAATCCTTAACCAAATGAAACTTATAGGGAGAAACAGTTTCAATAAGGTTTTCGTGGGGAAAACCATTTGGGAAATGGTGGGGCTGCCAAGTATAACATACGGTACGGAAGTGGTACCTCTAAACCAGACGGCCGTAAAGAGCTTGGAAATCTTACAGAACGATGCAGGCCGATGGATAACGGGGTCGAGTAATGCCGCAGCGCTAGAAGCAATCAGGGGCGAGCTTAGGTGGATGAGGATCAAGGACATCATAGACCTGTTGAAACTCGGTTATCTTAATTATTTGGTGAATCTCCCCGACAGCCGATGGTGTAAAGTAATGTTCCTGCGAATTTTCAACTCAAATATCAAAACGGGGTGGATGGTCCAAGCGAGGGAGCTAGTAGAGAACTACTCATTGGAGATCTCGGACCTGGACGTTGGGGCAAACCAGGGTAAAAAAATCGTCAGAGAAAGGGTCATGGAGGATTGTAACCGTAATTGGCGAGAGGGGGTCAAATCAAAGAGGTCTTTGGGTGGCCTGCGTGATAAAGAGAGGCCAGGTTTTGAAGAGTACCTTGATGGCACCTTTGGGGGGTCACTGCTGTTCAAGCCGAGGTCGGGATCCCTGGAGCTGAGGGGAAAAATTGGGAAAGACGGTGAAAGGGAGTGCCAGATGTGTAACTTGGGCATGGTGGAGACCCTGGAACACTTCCTTATAGAATGCCCAAAGTATCAGTCTAAAAGAATGAGATTCACTGGGAGTATAATGGGGAAGTGGGATGGGAGAATGAAGGACATGTGGTTAGGGGGGGGGGGGAGACTCAAAGGAGAGGGTTAATGTGCTAATCGGAGAGATTGGGAAGAATGGGGCAAGGGATGTCATCAAGCAGTTCGTCTCCTAATGTTGGGAGGAGAGGAGAAGCGTGGGAACAGTGAGGCAGTTGGGAGTTCAGGGGTAACCAAGGCCTTCTCGTCCGAGAACCGCGACAAATCAGCGGCTGGCCAAAGTGTTATTATTATTATTATGTGACCCCTCGTTGGAACGAGCTCGTTCCAACGAGGGGTCACATGATATGGTTTTGTTGATATTTTTTAAAAAATAATATATTTTCAACTACTGAATTTGCATATTACGCGGGCGGATACGACCGATTTGTTGGGTAAAAGGGGTTAATAATATCTATCGGTATCACACCTTCCAACACTAAGTAACCGATCACTTTGGCTCTTTGTTCAGCGAATGTGTTTTACAATAATTTGCAATTTTTTTATTTTCTCCTGACAAACTTTGAAAATCTCGCCTCCTAGACTTTTATATTGATGGAAATGACAGTATTATATGTCACGATACGCACACTGTTGATGTAATGAACAGACAAAAGGCAACAGAACATCAAAAGATGGTGGAAACGCCATTTTCTTATTTTTTAATTGGTTTCAACTGAGAATAATAGAGTCAAACGTCCAAACGGATTGGGCCAAAAAATTGTTAAAATCTCCCTTCTGTAATTTGATACTACTCTACGGGAAAAAGCCTAAAGTTCGTGAAATGAATCGCACATCGATGTCACAAATACGCTAGCAATTCGAAATTTCCATGTTTATATGCAATTCCGATACCCTTACAGTTACATTTACTGACAGCAATAGGAAATTAAGGGAAGCTAACTTTCCTGTAAATCTCTTCCAATGATGAAAATTGTCAGCCATGCTGTCCAACAGATTCTAGGTGCGCGCTGAGTATAGTTCCGTGAAAGAAGGCTTGCTATGCATACATGCACACCGAGTTGCTTTATTACGGTGTGTATGCAATAAACTACATTCAGTCTAATACCTAACAGTAATATAATAAATTCACCCCTGTAATGTAATATCTACCAGTAACATAGTTTATTATACGCTAAACGATAGATTACCAAAGAAATTGCGGAAAGATAGATATCGTATCCACCACTGTGAAAATAGAGAATTTTTCATTTTCACGGTATCAGTCAAAATGGCGACTTTCAAAGCATCACTTCAAAGTGAATACGAGTCAAATTATCACTGGAAATGATCAATTTGTTCTAGACATGTATAATGAAAAGAAAATCTAGTGTTTTTGAGTGGATACCGATCATTTCCAGCAATAATTCAACACATATTCGCCTTGAATTGATACATGAAACCCGCTAGTCCAAACATGGACGTATCAAACCCAAAACTTTTTTTACGGACATTTTGGCCATGTTTGGACTAGAAACCCGCCAACTGAATCAGATCGCAAGACGCTATCTGTTCCGAGTATCGATCAAATCACTTCCGCGTATCAATGATTCAATGCTCTGTTTACTTTCATGGTTGAAACGAGTAGAATTATCAGATTCTTAAAAAAAATGCGTATAATAAAAAGAAAATGTAATGTTTTTGAGTGGATACCTAAAATTATCTCACTTGTGACAGAGATAAATGGTAAAAAAATGCGTATAATAAGAAGAAAATGTAATGTTTTTGAGTGGATACCTAAAATTATCTCACTTGTGACAGAGATAAATGGTAATTTTCGCTCGCGCAAGCGCTCGCGAAAAATAAACATTTGTATCGGTCACTCATGAGATAATTTTCGGTACCCACTCATAAACACTAGATATCCTCTATTTATCCGTAATGTACGAACCACATCTACCAGTAATGTGAGAATATTGCAACAGTAATGTCACAAGACTACCGTCGGAACTCCGGGAGGTGAGGTAGTGCGTGTTTTCTGTCGTAAACAAGCTGTTTTGCTGGTCGAATATGACCAGTTTATCACTGCTTGCGGTAGAAGTCCCCTAAAATGGACAACACGGGTATAAACGTATGGCTGGTCTTGACTGTGTATCCATGTTGCGGCCAACATTAGCTATGGGGCAGAAATATGTGACCTTTAACCATGATAAATAAATAAATAAAAATAAATAAATAAATAAATAAATAAATACATAAATAAATAAATAAATAAACGAGGGTGGATTACAGTGGACAGATATGCACGAGTTTTTCGACTGTTTTACGAGATTTGAAGAGAGTGAAAGAAAGGAGAAACTCCAAGAAACTCGTGACTGGGTCGCGATCTGGTCGAAGTTGTCTGTCCGCTTTTCTGCCAACATGAAGGATCTCTACTGTCGAAGAAGAAACGCAACACCATCTCAGATACCACTCTCGGTCGTTTTTCGTGATTTAGTCTCGTGCATTGCTCTCTCTCTGGTACAAGCTGAGGAACAAGGTGAACCGATGCATGAGAAACTGTCATTTTCTTGTGGCTTTCGGAAGATGCTGTGACAAACACAGCACAAAAGCAGCTATGCTGCTCTTGACAAGTAGATGTTAAAATATTTTGTTTGACAGAAATGTTAATACATGAACAGTGGGGTAGCCAAGGGGAGGCCCCCTCCCAAATTTCAGTCCCCCCCCCCCCCCATGTTCACCCATATAGGGAGTATCAGGCAAGGAATTTTAATATCTAGCAATTTACTTGATTCTGAGTCCGTTTGTGTCCATAATTTATAAGTTGTGAAAGCCATCAATGATTAGGCCACATTGTGGCCAAATTATTGCTGCCTTTCACAACTTGTTAGTCCACATTACATTATTGTTTCATCCGGTATTCGTGCCAGAAATGATAGTGAAATAATATTTCACGAGAAAAATTCTTGGCCAAAATGCGCTTCAGTTATTCAAGAACAAAGCAAGAAATTCAAATCACTTCAAGATGCAAGGACATGGCTGCCTGGTGGATTAACCGAATCAGAACCTTATTTTGGCAAGCAATCATTCTCAAAAATCTATCAAAAATAACACGTAAGCAGTGGTTTTGTTAGGCGTTCTCCCAGTCAACTGGGGCAATGACACTGCAACAAGATTGGCAGAAGATTCTCCGAATGTTGATTAGATGTCATTTAAGGACTACTGGGACGAAGATGCAGTGTGTGTGTGGGGGGTGGGGGGGTGGGGGGGGGTCAAACTTATTTTTCCAGAAACGGGTAAGGGGGTGGGCTGCATGAAAACAAAAGAGACTTATCAAGACATATCAGTGCACGTTCAGACTGATTATTATCAACTGACACTCCTGATTTGAGACATGGTCATGCACTGACATGAACTAATGATAGATCAGTGGATAGGTACCCACAATTATTGAAAGTAATTGGTAGTAAAGTGATAATGGATTTGTTTTTCATACTGTTTCTTGTCACTTCACTCGTTTTCACTATCAATTTTTTAAATAAAATAATAAAATTGTAAGACAAATCTCTCTATAATTTGCATGTGGAAGTTAAAGGAAACTTGAAAGAATGAAAAGGTATACTCAATCAAACACACCAAATAAAACAGAAGTCATTCCACCCCAGAGTACCAGAGAATAGAAGTATAAATGCATTTTTATAATCATATGCTCTAACTGTTTAAGGGGTCGTCCAACCTAACTTTGGTCAATTTGTTGACATTTTTCCCAATGCCTCAGAAACAGATAAGAGAAGTAAGGAAAGGCAAATTATATATCAAAATAATGAGTAAAGTGCAGAGAAAAGGTACATATATTTTTTTTCAGGAAAAAAAGTGAATTTTATGATTTTGAAGAAGATTAATTTGCAAATGGCATAAGTAACGAACCGGTAAAACCACCAAATAATCGGTAATTCGAAAGCCTTCTCCTCAATATAATGATAACATACTACAGACTCGGAGAAAGCATTTTTTTGACACACACTCTGGTGGGTTTTGACGTTTGAATGTAATAACATCAACACAAATTTTTGATGTTCCGGATGTGGCCATGTTTCAACGATGTTTTTCCGGTCATGTGATTACGATGTGGTTCTTGCAGAAATACTCAATTTGGGCAATCGTAAGAATGCAAGGACGTGATCACGCCCTTTATTTGTTCGAGACAATGTATGAGCGGATTTGCAAACAGGTGACAGCAAGTATTTGAGCTGTTAATGTCATAACTGCAAAATATGGTTCGAAATTCCCTCTCGCGTTTACAGGCCGTCTGAACTTTTTTGTTGACAAAAAATCTGAATTATTGCGCACTAGAAAGACAACATGAACCACTTCTTTAAAAAAAATAACCGAGTGTATAAAATCGGGACGATACACACAAAATAAGGCAATATTCATAACAAAGTAAGCAGAATGCTTCAGAAATCACTTTTTCACGAAGTATATTCCAAGTGACCTGGAACTATATTGAGCGTGTTAATTTCCCCCTGTCGCTGCGAAGTTATTTACTTCCTAGTAACCATGGAATTTGAAGGCGGGTATGTTTGATGTCTGCAAAGGACCGATTGAAGATGGGTTGAAAATGATGCATTCGTGCTTTTAAATAAGGTGCGCTTGGACGATGCTGAGAATTTAGTTTTTTCTTGCAATCAACCATAGTAATACAAGCGTCGATCAGTGTCTTTTATGATCGTTTTACACTGACAAATGTGACAAATCTCCTTCACCGGAAACAATCCCCCAATTTGCACATCACAATAAACATAACCGCTGTCACGGAGTGTCAGCGTGGCCGTGTGGTCAAAACCGAAACTAATTATCGAATGCACGGTCAATATTAGCTGCAATTGGCTTTTAAATAAATGAAATATTCGCAATTTCTTCATTATTCATGCCGAGTTACTTTTTAACCAAACCACATGCGTTGTTTCGTTTGTCGGCTTCAAACTGATATTGTTTGTGGTAATTAAATAGTACGAGAAGGCGAAGGAAGCCAAATATTTTCCATCATCTATTATTTAATTCAAATTGATAATTTCTTTTATTTTACTGAAATTATGAACTGATAAGGTGGGTGTGTTGCGATTATTATGCCCCAGACCGGGAAGTTGGAAAATCAAAGGTGCATCTAGGGCCGTGCAGTGGTGACCCCTGTCCTCTTAATCTTAGTGTTACCCATTCATCATTACATGTACCAACATTCTCCATTGTATCTCAACCATTGCTACTCCAATTTGAAGGATATTTGGTTTTGTGATCGAGCATCATGGGGAAACAATGCCCGTGTAGCTGCTGTAGCATGTGTTTCTTCCCACATTTTTTCAGAGTCGTGGTACTTTTTCACTCTTTTGAGTTGGAAAATTTTGTTTATAACTAGTTGATTTGTTACAATTTGTCGCAAAGTGCCTGCTAATACCCTCAATTGTATTGCTACAGAATTTTCTTGTGAAGATTTTGTTCCTATTAGTATTACTTATCAAGCAACAACCTAATGAATATTCTGTATAAAGCCACCAATCTGATGTTTGACACTTTTATCGGAGCTGTTTTGAAGGCTTATGGAACTCAAAATGTTGATTATGGCAGGACTTTTCTATTCACCCATTAATCGATAAATTAAGTGTTATAGTTGGAAGTAAGAAGCATGGAAGGTCCAGAACTAAAACTCTAAAAAGAATGTTTTGCAATGTAACATGATTTTTGCAGGTACACTTATTTGGAGGTTTACCTGTCTGATAGTGTTTGGAACATGTGTGGCCAGGATCTTCAAAAAGAAAAAAGAGTTAAACTTTGAGAAAAAAGGCATATGCCTTGAGTGCCGGAGGTAGAGTCATACAAGGAAGAGAGCCCCCCCCCCCCCCCCAAATTTTTTGTGTCAAATGGAGCTCACTTGTCAACTTTTGGGAATTGCTTTGTGTACTGCGTTCTTGAAAAAAATATGTGAGACCCTCTGGATGTGCCCTTCTGATCTCAATATGTCAATAAGCCTCCTTGGGGAAAGTATGTGCAATAATGGTTATGTAAGGTTGATTTGATGTGTTTTGAATAACAATGTACTTTTAAGTACATTAGATGGTTTATTGCAGTGACAGGTTACAGTTACCCTTATTTCTTCTCCAACAGATATCATGAGTGTATTGGTGTCCAAGAGTTAAACAAAGCTATACTTATTGATAAACCAGACAAATTTAACAATTTAATCACTATCAAATTGATGCATGGGATAAAAGGGGTTACAGTGCAAGGGGTTTGTAAATATATTTATTCAACTACAATGTATGACTTTGCAGTGCATTCTACATAGGAGAATATCATATTTTCTTTCCAAACCATTACAGTAACACATACATCTTGATATTGGGAATCACTCTTTTGTCCTTCCATACTTCTTCTGCTGGACTCCTTCAAGTTGACCTTTGTTGAACTCCCCAAATCAAAACATAAACAAAAGAAAATGTCTGCCTTCAATCAGAGAGCACTCCACTTATAACATTTGGTCTCAATCTTCATTACTTTCATGAATTAGGAAAAGATTTCTTCGAGTATGTACTTAAATGTTTATAGAATACAGCTGTTATTTTATTTTGAGGTATTTTATTGTAAAAATTTTGTTCTCTTACTTATGCCATAGCAGACTTTCAGGTGGTGCTATTTACACATGGCAGCAGTTCCATGGCAAATTTCAGTTTCCACATGTTCTATGTTTCATTCCAAGCATTTTGGTATATAATTTATTGGGGTTATTCATTTTGGGCCTTTTTTAGACTTGAAAGAAAATTACATGAAATTTGACCAAAGTTAGGTTGGACGTCCCCTTAAGTAGCGAACTGTCAATTATAGAGTAAACGTGGATCAAGTAAAAAATTTATCCTACTCGTAGGATTAAGAATGAAACCGAGGAGCCTCTTACTTGAAAACACTATACGTTTTTTTTGTTTATTCCAGAAATCTTTTACAGGGCAGTCA
Source organism: Pictodentalium vernedei (assembly GCA_031216915.1). Taxonomy (NCBI): domain Eukaryota; kingdom Metazoa; phylum Mollusca; class Scaphopoda; order Dentaliida; family Dentaliidae; genus Pictodentalium; species Pictodentalium vernedei. The sequence goes on along the minus strand of CM062297.1, from coordinate 443,758,333 downwards.
CGGCGAAATCGTGCTGTTACTTGCTACAAAACACAGCGAGAAGTGAGGAGCACATTGGTCCAGTTCGATGGACAAGTGAAATTGGCAAAAATAAACCAGGCCGGCGCAGTAATACATTTCTGTCTAAAAATATTTCCCCTACAAACTTGAGCTAAACTTGCAAAAATACTTTATTAAATGAACAGTGTGTGGTGTTTTCTACTGGCATTGTGTAATACTTTCAAAAAGGTTTAAAGAAAACAAAAATTGAACTGTTAATTATGCTACACGAATGCGGTAGAGGTCAGAGGTCAACAAGTCCGTCTCTACAACAGGAATAAATTCTTTCAATGTCAAGCCTTCAGGGAAAACTTATCACCCTACTAGGTGAATAAAGCAAAACTTTATCCAACACTTTTATTGTTCGAATAAACGTTCATTTATGGGATAAAATTATTTAGTGGTACACTACCTGGGCACCCTGATTAAAATTTTGGTCAATTTTGGCATCTCGTAGTCTATGTTCGTTTAAGATGGATACAAGCAGACAACACTATGTAAATTCTGGAAATTATAGGGTTTGTGAAAATAAAATCGTTTTTCAACATCTGATCAACTATCATCATTTGATTAGCCTTGCCAAATGATCCAAACTGTAACTCCTCAATATTGTGGGGATAGGAGTATATAGACCACCAACTTGCAGAAAACGCAACCATATTTTGCAAACATTTGGGTGAAAGAGGTGGGTGGATGGTCTAACATGTCGAAAGTGAATGAAAGTGTCAATGACACTGTAGCTCAACTTGTGTAAGACATACACATGTATAGTATGTGACACAGCAATGACACACATCTAGGTAATGCCCTGATAACAAAGGTACATGTAAAGTATTGCAAAGGTCTGTACATAAATACTGACCATAGCCTGTAACAAATGTACAGGTAAAGTATTGTAAAGGTGGCCTCTAGCCCGAGCCGCATTGAATTGCTGACAGACGGACAGACGTCCAGACGGACGACGGGCCATGGCATAATCTCAAATTTGACTTTGTCAAAGTTGAGCTAAAAATCATATGCTCATGGAGATCTTTTCCAAAACCATTAAAAAACCCGAACATATCAGCCGGATATGTTCCAAGGAGTATCTAAATCAATATCTGGACTTGAGATCATTGTATTTTTGTCAGCAAAATTCCACAAAGGTACATTAAATGAAATATTTTTTTAAGTCTCGTCTGCTTTTAACGGAAGAGTCTTCGCAGTAATTTGATTTCTATTCATGTTATACTCATTTCTGAACAAATAAGTAATCTATTAACTCAAATCGTTTGTTTTCCAAACAGTAAATGCTTAACCCCATTTTTTAAAATGTAACTAGAAAACATTTCCGGCGCTATATTATTTATATATTTATTATTGGTGTTTAAGATTACATACTTACGCACAATGGCTAATCGTGACCGTGACAGTTTTACGGGTGGAGGGAGCCGGAGTACTCGGAGAGAACGACCAAGCATCGACGAGCAACTGGTCAGCTCTCCAACATTCTAACTCTGTTTAAGCAGGGTTACAGCGGTTGAAGACGTGTGCACCATCGACGTGCAGTACGCCATAATGCACGGCGTCGTCGTGCCCCCATGTAGGCAACCGGGATAAAGTGCCTTACCCAAGGACACGACGCGGGTCGCCCCGGGCGGGGATCGAATTCTGCATAAAGGCCCAACAGTCTACCACTGAGCCACCACGCTCCCTTCCGGCGCTATAAAAACTTTATCAATGTTCCCCATGTTTGGTCACTGGGGGTGGGCGCATGCCACATTTGTTTCCTAAACAAAAACACGTGTGGAACGAAATGGCGAGCCAGCGATGACGGTAAGCCAATCGCTTCAATTGTCTCTGATTATCTTTCGCACAACTCAACTGCGTAAACACTAGTGGCGTATAGCCTTGGGGGAGGGGGGGGGGGGCTGATGGGGGCACATGCCACAAAATTTTAGTCATGCCCCGTCCACCTAATTATTGATGCCTTTCACAACTTATAAATTATGGGCACAAACGGACTCAGAGTCAAGGAAATTGCGGGGTTTTTTGTCTCGAATTTCAATTTATTGTCCCCCCTCTTGTGCCTGTCCCTACGTGGCTCGGATGAGCATCCTATTCTGTGTGCCCCCTAGTCATGCAGTCAAATGTCAATGTGTTCTTAACCTAAAGTTTTGTTTTCAACTCGGATTTACCATATTATTAATACAACTGATACTTTCTATAAAAGCTAATTCTAAATGTTCAAGCGCGTCATATTTTGAATTTGAATTTAATTGGCGATTTTTAAGAATAGCGCTGGACGTTTTTGGCCGTTACGTTGGGTAAAGGCTTAGGCCACTCTTTACAGTTGTTATCTCTGTTGGAACTGGTGAACCCGATATGAAATGTGCAGCTCCTCCATGGGCCACTGCGTAATCTACCCGGTGGCCTACAGACTGCAGGTTTGCATGTGGGAATTTTCGTTGTTGTATCATTTGCTATCAACCAATGGATGCACAAGTACCAAACCACCTTCTGTTTAGTGCGCGACGCTGAATCATGATCTTGCTATACAGTTCAAGAAAAAATAGGTAAACTTGAAATGTAGAACCTATCTCTTGATTTTGGCTTCCGTTTCTACCGAATTTGTATCTCCTAATTCCTTTATTAGTGTTTAAGGTGACTTTCAACGTCTATGGGCATATCATGGTCGCGCCACAACCATCAAATCAAGTTCGGACAATCGTTGACATCTAACCTTCCCATTTCAGAGGACCTCCACGTCAAGTTTGGTAACCGGACCCTATTTTAGCAGTAAAATAGGGCTTGTTTATCACATCAAAAACTGCTCCACTTTTCGGGGTTCCCACGGGGCCGTCTAATAAACGTGTCACCCCATGGGAGTAATTGTTGAATGCGTCAGGCGATGCCCAAGATACAACCTTAGTTTTAAGGTTAGTTTGTCCTTGTAGTTCATTTCAACCGAGTCAGAAGATTTTCCTTCCCAGCTAATTGAACAGGGTATAAAAGGAAGGATGGTCCGCCACTTCATTTTACGTCAGACCAGCAATGGCTTCACATCGCACTTGTGAAGCGTGCCATACGATTTCCACAGAGAAATATAATCTTTATCCCGTAAGAAGACTATCCACAGATCAGGAATCTACTAATGCACTAGATGTCCAAAAACGTTTAAAGCTTTACCCAACGAATCGGCCGCGTCTGCCCACGTAATATGCAAATTCAGCAGTTGAAAAAATATTATTTTTCAAGAAATGTCAACAAAACCATATCATGTGACCCCTCGTTGGAACAAGCTCGTTCCAACGAAGGGTCACATGATATGGTTTTGTTGAAATTTTTTGAAAAAATTATATTTAAAATAATAAATTTTTATATCGTCTGCGTTGGGGGGGGGGGGGGGGTTAACGGGAAAGACAAGCTAAGAGGACACGAGAGGCACAACGCGCCAAAGGAACTACAACACCCATTCAAAAGAGAAGAACCGAAGATAACCCCCTTAGAACTGACCGTACCAGATGAATGACCATGAACGAACCAGAAATCTGTGGACACATATGCATCAAACAGAAATACCTCGTGCAGTAACGACTGGAATTGGGATTAAACGTCGGGTTGACCCATCCTACCAGCACAATGCAACAACGAAGCAACAATAAGAGAAGAAATACGTCTTGGTCGAAACCAGTTTGCTGGAAAGCTCACAAGAGCGGTAGCATTCAGTGCGTAGAGAGCCGAACGAACGGGATGCAGTGAGCCTGGATAGATTTTGGATAGATGATAGAATATCGAACCATGAACGTGAATGTGACGATTTTTCAATACACCCAAATGTTAAAAATATAAAGAGAGTTCTACACCAAAGCTTCACAGCAATAAATTTTAAACTCCCCTCATCCTTTGCCCGAGCTTGGCACCGGTGGACTTAACAAAGTCAAATCAGGCGGATTTTGAGTTTTTATGTTTTCCAAACAATTATTATATTTACTTCTTTGGTAGATATATTCTGATTTTCTTTTCAATTCACTGCTTTACCATAATTATATTTGATGTGAAAGAATGAGTTTTCCAAAATAAATTTAGGAATTCTGTCTATAAGATGCGACACAGGTGTGAAATTAATCAGTTGTCAATCCGAGTTGGATTATCGCTAAAATAAAAAAAAAAGGGGGGGGGATATAAGTTTAAAATGTTGGATAGCGTAAATTTTAACCGTGTTATTTTTCTTATCTTTCTGGATTTCTGTTTTATCGTTGACAGTCAAGTCTTCTGATCTTCAACGCTGTTTTCCTCAGCGACATTCTTCCTCAGATAGACAGCTAATTGATTTCACACCTTTGTCGCATCTTGTCGACAGCTTCAAGCTACTACTTTACGAACACAAGAATTTCGCGCCGTCGTACATTTTATAAACCTTATTAATCATCAACATACTCATCAGAAGTGAATAAAATTTTACAAATGAATAATATATACCCACATATACCTGCATATGCACCCTCAACCATTTTTAACTTGTATTTCCTATTATTTTCTCTTCTATTCGTTTATGTTCGTTTGTGTTCGTTAAATAGTAGGACCGGGACTGCTAGCTAGTTGTGGGTCAGTTAAACTCCCATTCAGCTGAGCAGAAGCAGGACTGTGTGTTTGGAAAATAACTGCCGTGGGCTCTTCCATCGCCATTTCTTCTTCAAGAATGTCTACCACGTTGTTATGTACACCGTTGTTTATTCTCATGTGCATTAATGAGCAGACGTAACATTTCCATTTACCAATATCTTCTAGACCATTGATGATTTTCCTGTAGGATTCCTGTGAAACTCCCGTGTTGCATACTCTGTGAACACCTACGTTATTTTTTTTTAAATGAAAGTGTCAATGACGCTGTAGCTTATCCTGACTGTGTGTTGTGTATGTTGAAAAGGATAATGTTCAATGTTTATAAAAGGATTATGAAATAAGACAAGAATTGTGATAATTGGGAATACGTGAATTTCTGTTCCCTGTATGCTATGTTTTCAATAAAAATAATTTGAGGTGTATACTGTACCAAAGAATTGATGGGTGGGTTAATGTGGCCCTCACAGTTAATGTATCTGGCCCTCACAGTTAATGTATGTCAATGAAAGTTACCAAGTTACAGTGAAATTATTCCAAAACGAGTCATCCTATCAAGTTACAATGAAATCCCTTCATAAATACGGCCTGTAGACTGTGCTAAAGGTTTTTGGGCTTCGGGCCTGTGTAGCGATCAGGGTAAACCGATCGCAATCAAAAGGGGACGTCCTCATCTAGACAAGTTACAATGAAATCCCTCATATTAAATATGACCTGTAGATTGTGCTAGACGTTTTGGGGTTTCGGGCTTGGGCAGCCATCACATTGACAGATCATGACCAAAAGGGGACATTCTCATCTAGATATTATACAGAGTCATCCCACCAAGTTACCATGAAATCCCTTCATAAATACGACCTGCAGACTATGCTAAAGGTTTTCAGATTTTAGGCTCGGGCATCCATCATGGTTGACCGATCGCGACCAAAAGGGGATGTCCTCATCTAAACATTATACGGAGTCATCCTACCAAGTTACAATGAAATCCCTTCATAAATGCAACCTGTAGCCTGTGCTAAAGGTTTTTAGGCTCGGGCAGCCATCATGAACCAAGGGACATGGCTTGAACAAACTTGAATCTTACCCCCCTAAGGATGCTGCACACCAAATATCAAAAGCATTCTGACTGCTGGACTGAAGAAGAAGATTTTTAAAGAAAATTCCTCATTTTAAACTAAGTTATCATTCAGGCTTTCACAGTGTGCCCATATATGAACCCAGGGACTTGGCTTGAACAAACTTGAATCTCACCCCCCCCCCCCCTAAGGATGCTGCACACCAAATATCAAAACATTCCGACTGCTGGATCTGAAGAAGAATATTTTTTAAGAAAATTTCTCATTTTGAACTAAGTTACAATTCGAGCTCCCACAGTGATCCCAAATATGGACCTAGGGACATGGCTTTAACAAACTTGAATCTCACCCCCCTAAGGATGCTGCATACCAAATATCAAAACATTGCGACTGCTGGATCTGAAGAAGATGATTTTTAAAGAAAATTCCTCATTTTGAACTGAGTTATAATTCGGGCTCCCACAATGAGCCCAAATATGAACCCAGGGACTTGGCTTGAACAAACTTGAATCTCACCCCCCTAAGCATGCTGCATACCCAATATCAAAAGATTCTGCCCGCTGGATCTTGAGAAGAAGATTTTTAAAGAAATTTGCCTGAAATGACTAAGTTCAAATTCGAGCTCCTTTTCTGAGTCCAAATATGAACCCAGGGGGCCGATTTGAACAAACTTGAATCAGATCCACCCCCACAATGTTGCATACCAAATATAAAAAAATAGGCCAATGAAATCGTCAGATGTGTACCCATATGTGCAACTAGTAGAAAGCCGTATGACGGAGGGCCACCACGGATGCCGACATTATGTACACCATACAAGGTATGGGTACATATAGAAATGGATTGGAGGAGTGTCTAATTTGATAGATAAAGAGTTAATATCTCTGGACCAAATTGTCAGATTTACATAAAAAACTATACAGCACAGCACATCAGTAACCTGAATAAATATATAAAGTAACATGACAATCGGATTGATATTTTTTTAGTTATCCCATGCCAAAGGGATTTGGAGGAATTTTCAATCTGAAGGATAAATGGTTAATATCTCCGGATCAAATTATCAGATTAACACCAAAAACTATACAGCTCAGCACATCAGTAACCTGAACACAATTATAAAGTAACTTGACAATCCAAGCAATATTTTTCAAGTTATCAAATGCCAAAGGGATTAGAGGAATTTTCAATTTGAAGGATAAAGGGTTAATATCTCAGGATTAAATTATCAGATTTACACCAAAAACTATACAGCTCGCCACATCAGTAACCTGAACACAAATATAAAGTAACTTGACAATCCAAGCAATATTTTTCAAGTTATCGAATGCCAAAGGGATTGGAGGAATTTTCAATTTGAAGGATAAAGGGTTAATATCTCAGGATCAAATTATTAGATTTACACCAAACACTATACAGCTCGGCACATCAGTAACCTGAACACAAATATGAAGTAACTTGACAATCCAAGCAATATTTTTCAAGTTATCAAATGCCAAAGGGATTGGAGAAATTTTCAATTTGAAGGATAAAGGGTTAATATCTCAGGATCAAAATAACAGATTTACACAAAAAACTATACAGCTCAGCACATCAGTAACCTGAACACAAATATAAAGTAACTTGACAAACCAAGCAATATTTTTCAAGTTATCGAATGCCAAAGGGATTGGAGGAATTTTCAATCTGAAGGATAAAGGGTTAATATCTCGGGATCAAATCATCAGATTTACACCAAAAACTATACAGCTCGGCAAATCAGTAACCTGAACACAAATATAAAGTAACTAGACAATCCAAGCAATATTTTTCAAGTTATCAAATGCCAAAGGGATTGGAGGAATTTTCAATGTGAAGGATAAAGGGTTAATATCTCAGGATCAAATAATCCGATTTACACCAAAAACTATACAGCTCAGCACATCAGTAACCTGAACACAAATATAAAGTAACTTGACAATCCAAACAACATTTTTCAAGTTATTGAATGCCAAAGAAATGGATATGGATGCCAGATGGACAGACGGACAGATGGACAGACGGATGGACAAAGGATGGACGGACGACGGATGGTCACCCCGGATGCCGGCATTATGTGTACCATACATAGTATGGGTACACATAAAAATTCTGCCTGCTGGATCTGGAGAAGATTTTTTAAGAAATTTGCCTGAAATGCACTAAGTTTGAATTCGGGCTTCTATAGTGAGCCCAAATATGAATCCAGGGAGCCGATTTGAACAAACTTGAATCAGATCCACCCCATAATGCTGTATACCAAATATCGAATGATTCTGCCCATTTGTGCTGGAGAAGAAGATTTTTTTAGTAATTTCTCTAATATACATAGGGTGCTATCGGAGTTATGCCCCCTATGGAGCCCCAAGTGGGCATGTCCATTTACTTTGAACACACTTGAATTGACATATGGTAATGAACATCCATACCAAGTTTCGAGCAAATCGACCTAGTGGTTTCAGAGGAGAAGTCATTTGAAAAAAGTTCCGGACGAACAGCAGATGACAAGTGATAAGTTTAGCTCCCTTCGGTGAGCTAAAAACAACGAAAAGATAAAAGGTAAAAAAATTGAAAAATGAAAAAAAAATCTGTGGGTGGTTTGGGTTGGCCCCTCAGGGGACGGTTTGGGTAAAACATCGGGGGACGCATTGGGTAAAATATCAGGGGACGGTTTGGCCAGGGGACGGTTCGGGTGGTATTCAAGTGAGGTTTGCCAAATTTGGTGACATGAGCTAAAAATTGTGAATTTGGTCAAAGTGATTGAGACCTGCGCAGAATAATTTTCAGTCCTCTGGTCTGAAGGAATTTGAATGCCCTTAATGTAATTCATGGACTTTCAGTGCCCTGAACATTGGCTGAATTTGGAGACACTGGTCACGCCAGAGTGACATGGTCACTTGTAGGTCCAGTACCCCCCTCCCTCCGACCATAGAGTGTGCTCTCTCTCAGTGTCCTAGAATTCAGTCAAGCTGAAGGCCTGTCTCCGGGCTCAACCTGGAAGTTGATTACGTGATACTTTTCTTGCACTTTTTATCATTTCTCACATACTTTGAATTACTGTTTGGATTGAAACCTCAATCTGTTGTTGTTTTTAGACCAACCAACCTCTATGGACTGAACAAACATTATCTTTCTGTATCAACAGATTAATTTTTGGAATGAAAATTAAATACAAATTGACAGTGGTAGGAGAGTACAGCAGGAATATCAATGAAGTCTGTTATATTCTGATGCTACAGCAATCTGGAATAATTTCCTTGCTTTATTGATAGCATCCCAAATTTACATCTTCCACAAAGAACCCAGACAATGTGTCTGCAAGCACGTCTGGACAATGTATAAAATATTTTACACTTTTGTCAAGTAATGTTTTACCCTGGAACCTACAAGTAAGTGACAGGCAGTTTTAGGGGTTTTCAGATTAATTGATAGAGTGCTGAAATAACTCCTTGCACACAAATGCCAGAATACCAAAAAATTTAAATGGCATATTTTTCCCATAATGCAACTAAAAATTTAACCAATTCAATCTTATTTGACAGAGCTCACCGAGCTCTGTCAAACAAGATTGAAATGGCTATATTCTCACTTGTATTGTGTGAAAAATTCATGTCATTTAGTTATGATATTTTGACATCAATCTGCAGAGGGTTAAGTTTAATGTTTTGAAATGAGCCCGTATAAGTCCATGTGGTTACAACTTGTTCACTCGGTACTTTTAAAAGTGTTTGATTCGATTGAACAAATTAATTTGAAGGTGAAGATTCATTGAACATTTGAAAAACAGCAGCCTGTAGTTTTTCAACCTAAACTGGTTAGCCAATCACTCACAAAGGTGAAAGTTGTGTTCCCGCAGGTCTATTTATGGCATACATGTCAGCAATATCTATTTCAGCTTGCCGTTGTAGATAAATGTGCCGAGGATTTTATTGGATACATAACTGCAATTTATTTGAATGTTACAAAGTATTTTTTATCTAATAATGCCCAGTTACTGCTAAAATAATGCAGTTTTTATTTGTGGCGGTGATTTATTCGAGCAGCGAAAAAGTTAAAATGGATACTGCATGTATTCAGAAATGATGTCACTGGGATTTGTTTACTTTGCATAACTTTCGGGTACATAGTCTGTATATTCATAATGTGTGGTTTCTGAAATTCTGTCTTCATTAAAGCTTTTTAGTTACAAATTTATATAGTATTTATTTATTTATTTATTTATTGGTGTTTAAGGTCACATATTTATGCACAAAGGCTAATCATGACCATGCCAGTTTTATGGGTGGAGGAAGCCGGAGTACCCGGAGAGAACCACCGAGCAATGGCGAGCAACTGTCAGCTCCCCAACATACTAACTCCACACAAGCAGGGTTAGCACTGGTTGAAGACAAGTGCACCATCGACGTGCAGTACGCCTTAGTACACAACGCCACCGTGCCCCCACGCGGGCAATGGAGATGAAGTGTCTTGCCCAAGGACACAACACGGTTGCCGCAGGTGGGATACAAATTTATATAAGTTCACAATGCTTCTGATGTCTGAAACTTTGAATACAGCAGCTCTTTTACATGCTCTTTCACGTATGAGCAAATTCTAAGAATCAATATTTTTTTCAAATTGTCAGCTCATTGTACCTTTACCCAATGAATTGGCCACATCTGCCTGCGTAATATGCAAATTCAGCAGCTCAAAAAATTATATTTTTCAAAACATTTCAACCAAACCATATCATGTGACCCCTCTTTGGAATGAGCTCGTTGAGCTCATTCCAATGAGGGGTCACATGATATGCTTTGGTTGAAATTTTTTGAAAAATTAAAAAAAATGATATTTAAAATAATACATTTTGATATCATCTGCATTGGGTAAAGGGTTAATCCATTATATCTTGTTTGACAGAGCACATGGAGCTTTGTCAAACCAAATATAATGGATTGAATGCCTGTATTTGATGTACTGAGGCTGAGTGGGTTGATAAACAATGGGAATTTCACAACAGATTACAAGATTGTTTATTCAATTAATAGGAGTTTACTCTATAAGTTATATGCAATTAACAGGTCAAATTTATGCTGAAAGTATGGTTAATGATTTGGAGTTTGAAAATTATATTCAATTAACCCTTTAACCAATGCGCACATTATCATTATCAAAATTTATTATTTTAATTATTGTTTTTTTTAAAAAAATATCATCAAAACCATGTTGTGGCTCTTATTATACATTTTTGTTGAAATATTTTGATAAAAAAGAGTTTTTTCAATTGCTTAATTTTCAAATTACCTGGGTGAATGCAGTCCTTCTCATTAGGTAAGGGGTTAAGTAGGTTATTCAATTATGAGATATCAAATTAAGTGGGATCCACTGAAAAAAAAATTTGTAACGTTATAATTTAATGTGGTTACACCCAGAGGTCCATGAGCAGAATATTTCCTTGTGGCCTTTATGCTTTTTGTCCAACTGTTCTAAATAATTGTTGGGTGAAAAATCTACCATACAGCGTTTACCAAGTACTGTATTTATATACCCAATTACCTGACATGACACTCAAGATATTTTTCTGAACAAATGAATAATTTTATTGTTTGCTTGCAAAACACCCTCGTTGGGAGGGAAGTGGCTCAGTGGTTATGGTATTGGACTTCAAACCAAAAGGTCCACAGTTCGATCCATGCCAGGGGTAACTGTGCCGTGTCCTGGGCAAGGCACTTAATCCTGATTGCCCACATAGGGGCACGGTGGCATTGTGTACTAAAGGGTACTAAGGTGCACTTGTCTTCAACTAATGCTAACCCTGCTTGTGTGGAGATAGTAGGTTCAGAAGTCTGGCAGTTGCTTGTCACTGCTTGGTGGTTCTCTCTGGGTACTCTGGCTTCCTTCATCCATAAAACTGCCCGACCTTGGCTGTCAAAAGTGTCATTAAACCCCAATAACAATGACCCCTTGTTGGAACAAGTTTATTTTTATATACCAGTAAAAAACTGAAAATATAAATAGATCCTAGATTATCTACAGTACTGCAATCATGAAAAGTAGTATTTTTCTTGAACCTCATGTCCCCATACAGCCAAAAACAACCACTTTTGCAGTGATTGCACTGAAAATATTGTCCCAGCTGTATTCTTCCTTGATACTTCTTAACAGGGTTCATACGCTCAGGGACAAAAAAAATTCAAGGACTTTTTAAGGACATTCCAAGGACAATTGAGCATTTATCAAGCAGCAGTTTTTCTGATGGTATTGTCAGTTTTAAAAAATCTCACCTACATTTAAAATCTATTTCTTGCACAATTGGCTGGGTGCTAGATTATGTTTGTTGGTTACAATGTATTCAATATTTTATTACAAATCATTGGAGAGTGCCTACAGGCACTCTCCAATGATTTATAAAAATGTAAATTGATGTGAAGAAAGTGTCATTTACTACTGAGTCTGCGCAAAGAATATAAAGACTTGTTTCAAGTACTTTCACTTTTCAGTTAAATTGATTGTGGCTTCAGTTCTTTTTGATATGCATATTTTTCTTTCCTCACCATTTAAAAAAAATTAAAACCAAATAAAATTGAAAATTTGGCAAAAGGTTGGACTCACCTGAACAAGCTGTAAGGATAGCCGGAAAAATCCAAGGACATTCAAGGCGTCTTACTGACTTTCAAGTACTTTTCATGGAAATTTTCTGAATATTTCAAATTCAAGGAGTTTTGAGTAAAATTCAAGGACTTTTCAAGGCTGTGCGAATCATGCTCTACTGGTATCTACTGGTAAGTGTTTTTACAAGCAGCCAACAATAATGTAGAAAACGCTGTTAAGTCATCTGCAGCTGTGTACTTGCATATATGATAGTTAATTTATTTAGGGTTAATTTATTTATTTATTGGGGTTCAACAACACTGTCGACAGCCAGGATCACCTCTTGTCAAGACAGCTTTACAGATGGAGGAAGCCGAAATACCCAGAGAGAATCACCTAGCAGCAGCAAGCAACTATCAGACTCCCCAGCATACTAACTATGCACATGCAGCTTTAGCATTGGTTGAAGACAAGTGTACCATTGACATGTAGTATGCCTTAGTACAGACACAATGTCACTGTGCCTCCATGTGGGCAATCAGGATTAAATGCTTTGCGCAAGAACACAACATAGTTACCCCTGGTTGGAAGCGCTTGATGGACCTCTCAGTTGAAGTCCAATACTCTAACCACTGAGCCACCACACTCTCATTTTTAATCGGATCTTGACTAGATCACAACACAATTATATGCCATTGGCTCAAGACCATATCCCAAACAAGAGCCTGCCAGGCATGGCTAAATACACCCGTTTGCAATTTTGATTTCTACTACCACAAAATACCAAAAAATGTTAATAGACGGTTGAATTCTAAGTCGAAAAAGGGCTATAACTCATGTAAAAATAGATGGACGGAACCCTCATTCGAACTTGGCTTGTATTACTAGCTGGGTAGTGCACATAATAACTTTGGTGGAGATAAAAAAAATCCAAACTGGAGTTTTTGGTCGAAAACCAAAAATGTTAATGAATGGACAGACGGACAGGCAGACAGACTGATTACATAATTTCACACAAGCATATAAAACAAACCAAAATAGCATCTCAGGTTCAATGGTCTTGAATTTCTTTTTCGACAGGTGAGATAAAACAGGGCTGAGGGTTGAAAAGTCGAAAGATAATTTTGATTGGATCATGACCCAGTCTTGACCCGATCGCAATTCTCTGGTCTGCTTTTGAGTTCACAATACTGTATTTTCACAAAGGGAAAGAGTTCTTGTGTACTAGGGAGAATATCCTGTCATCAGCAGGAACGTATTTTAAAAAGAGAAGAAAGAAAAATCAGAGAAGTGTCTAGCTTTAACAAAATCAATAAAATAAATGCAGAGTAAGTTGACATTTGGAGGGAGAAGGTGGAAAGTGTGTCTAATTAGCATCCTTAAATAAGTTATTCGTTGCTGAAGGCCAGCTACTGATGGGCGGCCAGATGAAACTACTGCTCTAATGACAGACAATACAAAGTGGTGTATGAAAGGTATTAACACTGACACCACTGTTTTTTATAGTATGCCAACTTCAATTTCATTTCACTGACTCAGATTAATTAATTATATTTTATTGTTGTTTTAACGTCCCCTTCAGCATCTATATTGTGACTTTAACAAATATTATGTAATGCTTACACCTCACAAAATAGATCTTCAGTGTCTTGGGCCACTTTTTGTAAAATTGCATGTAGGCAGGCAGTTTTTTATTTTATTTTTGTAATTTGCCATGAAAAGTTCATATTCTTGGTTTGTTTTATGTTTTAGGCCTCATAATCTACAGAATAGTGTGGGTGGTGTATTTTGTTCCCGTTTGCAATGCTAAAGCAGTGCGAAGCCTTGTTGCACTCAAGGGACAAATTATCAATTTTATTAACTTGGGTAAAATATCAGACAAAAACCAATCTTTTTTTTTATTTTTTAAAGTTTGCTTTGGTTATAAAAAGAGAGCATGCGGCAGCCAAAATGACCATGTGGGAGGGCCTGAGAAACAGATTTTTAACTTTCTTAGGCCTTAATCCACTGCTTAAACAGTTGGAACAAGAAGTCCTGTAATAATTAGCGCAGAAAATGCTTGTTAGTTAATGCACTCTGTACTGCAGAAGAATTAAGTTGTCTGAAATACACAAGAGCATTTGTGCTGCACAATGCAAAATGTAATGCGCTATTAGCGAGGTCGGTAGTGAAATCACGAATTGTACCAATCAAACAGAATGAAAATATTGAGACTACAGTATGTGGAGGGCGGATTACTACTAAATCGCAGTGGGAGAGATTTTTCACTTGGTAATTATTTACAATTTCGAAGGAAAAAACACAAGAACGTGCAAAGTTCCATCACATGGACCACCGGGGTGCACCTGGTGGTCCATGTGATTAAAGTTTGCAAGTGTCTCTTGTGCTGTTATACTATTTACATCATTACATGTATTTGTATCCCAGTAGAGGTTAGGAATGATCTCTGTTTTCTAGTATTGAATTGTAGAGAGATGGGCATGCTGTATTTTGCAGGAACTGAGTTATGCTAATGCTGCAGTTTGATAGGGACAAAAGTGCACTTACTCAGCATGCTATTACTTCAAAATAGTGCACAATACAGTCACATTACTTCTAGTTTCAACTGCACCAGTGATGCCCTCTTAGAGGACCGAAATCCCAGGAGCTAATTAGGATTCCTAAGATACCAATGAAACAGAAATGGTTTACCACAGTAGTCAAGCACTGCTCCATTTCCTGGGATTCCAACATTGAAACCCAGGTTGGACAAGTTCATAATTACTTCACTTTAACCCTTTACTCAACATAATGGCCATACATGACCAGAGATATTCATAAAAATCACCATTCAAATTCTAGTATTTTTTCAATTTGTCTAAAAAATATAGTTTATGATCCCTCACTGAAATGAGCTTGATCCAATGAGGGCCATTAGGTATGTTTCCGAGGCAAAAAATGAAAATTTTCAGTAATTCAAAAAGGCTTTTGCAAGTATAGTCTACTAGCAGTGTTAGGTCAAGTGTTAACCCTAAAAGAACTAGAGATTTTTATATTTTCGCTATACTTTGAAAATCTGCCTCCTGTGGCTTTGCAGTTGTTTCTAGCCAAGTCTTGGCTGCCTACAGAGGCAGCCATGACTTGCCTAGAAACAACTGACAAGGTACTTAGAGAACAAGTTTTGAGTTTACCCAAATAATGCATGCTGGGGCACCTGTTCCTTTGTATTAAAAAGTTATGAAAGTTGAATTAGGTTCTTAAGGGTTAACCCTCTGCACAATGAATGTGTGCAGAGGGGGTGGGCAGGAAGAGGGCACGTTTTATTTGCAGCATTTAGTAATTATATTTTGGGTCTAGCATGTGATAACATCAAACATTAATGCCTGTTGCGAAGCATCAAAACTTGTTGTCAAGAGAGGAGGAAGCAAAGAGAGTGATCACAGAAATTATGAAATGGTAACTAACGAACAAAACTTCCAAGAAGTTTACATGAAGTTTAATCAAACAAATCTTATGGAAATTAGTCAAGTAAATAGCAATTAAATGAATGAAGAATTCAAATCAAAATATGGGTATTCAAGATGATTCCATAAGTCCAGTATGGGCTTCTAGCAGTGAATGACAGAGGCTTGGATGCAGAGCACGTGAGGAAGTTGACAACCTCCACATCACCAAGCTTTCTATCTGTAGCCAGAATCAAAGACTTTGCATTTTTTAAACAAATATTTTAAAAAATTTTTACCAATACTATCTGAAGGGTAGGGCCCATAAAGCTTTACGAGAACAAAATGCCAGTCTCAGGGAATTTTCCAAATTGTTTCAAGGACTGTATGAGTTGGGTTCCCGACCTCTTAATGTCAAGCTAATTTCTCTCCATTTGGAATATCAGTCTCAGACATCAATTCTATACTCTTCACAATCCAAGTCCTGTAGATATTCTATGGCTGCATGAGGTAAGGCCACCTGCCCCACCTCCCCCCAAGAAATTTTTGGTTCCTCAGTAAAATTCAGGGGGTTTTGGTTCTTAAAATTTTCCACACTGGAAGGAAAATTATTGATGTTTTGGCAAAAACATGTTTTCAGATTGAGTTTTTGAAAAGTAACCCATTTTGAGTGATAAAATGGTTGAAATTTGGTTCCCCAGTCTCAAATCTGTGGAAATATCTTATCGATCTGTCAAAGAATTTGGGGCTTGCCCCTCACCCTCACCCCCAGCAGAAAAGCTACATATGCCTTTGTACAATCCTGACAGAGAGTTTATACAGAATTTCCTCTCAAAATTAAGGTCAGCCAGAAGTTAAAGGTCTGGTGCCAGAGGTCAGAGGCCAGAAGTTGTTATTTTTAAACGAAAGGGGATAAATGTTCATTGATGATATGATAAAGATGAAAGAGGGTGGGAGCATCATTGAAGGATGTAAATAATTACAAGTTTTTCCCCTCTATTTAACCCTTTACCCAACGAATCGCCCGCATCCGTCCACGTAATATGCAAATTCAGCAGCTGAAAAAATATTATTTTTTGAAAAATTTCAACAAAACCATATCATGTGACCCCTCTTTGGAACGAGCTCGTCGAGCTCGTTCCAAAGAGGGGTCACATGATACGGTTCTGTTGAAATTTTTAGAAAAAAATTAAAAAAATGATATTTAAAATAATAAATTTTGAAATTGTCTGCATTGGGTAAAGGGTTAAAACCAGAAAAAACGAACGAGTGGATCACTGATCCACAAGTCGAGTTGTGAAAATAATTTTTCAAAAAGTTACATTTATAATAACAGCACCTTGCCTGAAAATAAAAAAAAGTGCAATTTTCACTAACTGTGACTTTGACTGCTGATCGATGAATCTAAATGTCAATAGGATTCTTCTCCTTACCTGAGCTTACCAACCCTGTAAATTTTGTGTCTCCCCATACTGTGGAACAAATGTTATTGCTCAGAAACCATTTTCACCAAGTTATACTTGTAGTAATAGTCCTGTGACCAACCTGTGACCGTTGAATTTTTGACTGAAGACTACAAATTCAATACGATTCTTTCTCTCCCAAAACGGTACCTTATCTGTAAATATGGTTAACATGTGATATATTAAACAAAAGTTAAAGCCCCAAATCCAATTTTGAACAAAGTTCCATTTATAGTAACAGTCATGAGACCTTTGACCTTGTAGCAACCACATCCAAAATCAAAAGTGCTCTCCACTGTCTGTACATGTTTGTTTTCTGCAAGTTTAGAGGAGCTTTGATAAATAGTACTGGAAACCCAAAAGTACCATTTTAGTAACAGTCACCTTGACCTTTGGTCACTGTAAAATCGATATACGATTCTGTCTCTCCCATATGGATACCTAATCTGTTAATCTGGTGAAGGTGTGACATATAAAACAAAAGTTGCAGCCCAAAATACAATTTTATAGTTATAGTCACATGACCTTTGACCTTGGGGTTGACGTATCTAAAATCACTTGACTTCTTGACTGCCCATGTCCAATTGCTTTCTGCAAGTTTGGTTGATCTGTGATAAATAGAACTAAAGCTATTACCTGGAAACCAAAACGTGCTATTTTTAATAAGAGTGACCTTGACCTTTGGTTGACAAACTTGAAAATTGATAGGATAGGGGCCTTCCCCTTCCATGAGGGTACTAACCATGTAAATTCTGATAATATTTGAAGAATAGAACTCAAATTATTGCCCGGAAACCAAATGTTTTTGCCTGCCTGGATCACCGCACTCCCACCTTCAAACTGTTAGTGGAGTTTGAGTTTGTTGTAACTCAACAAATAAAACTTGCTGGTGGCACTTAATAAACATGTAAGTACCCTTCAGTACAGTGTGTTTCAAGGATTCTCGTCTAGAAAAATGTCCTGCTAAGGCCCATAAAAAAATTTGTTTCTCAAGCAATTTTTCCTCAATTTTATGAGGGAGGGAGGCTCTTTTTTCTTTGTTTATTCACAAAACAGTTCTAAAATGCATCGTAACAACTCTTTGGCGAAGAGTTGTTACGATGCTATATAAACTTTTATTGTTTCTGATAGTCTGGACATTTTTTGCTGTTATTATAGTTCTAAAATGGTTTCAATCAGAAATTTAATTGCTTACACTATTATGTGGCAAACCAATGTTTTCAGCAGTGAAGATTTCCCATAATGTAGTTGAAGATTTAACCCTTTACCCAACGCAGACGATATCAAAATTTATTATTTTAAATATCATTTTTTTAAATTTTTCAAAAAATGTCAACAAAACCATATCATGTGACCCCCCTCCTTGGAACGAGCTCGACGAGCTCGTTCCAACGAGGAGTCACATGATATGGTTTTGTTGAAATTTTTTGAAAACTAATATTTTTTCAAATGCTGAATTTGCCTATTACGCGGGCGGATGTGGGCGATTCGTTGGGTAAAGGGTTAATGAACTATATAGATATGGTTGGTTAAATATTTGTCCTACAAATGCAAAATAGTCATAGAAGAGATTTCCAGGTGAAAAAAGAGGTGATGATGCATATTTTCTATGACGAGGGAAGTGCCTGAAAAACAAGAAGTTTATTTTGATAGCCGAACTTCCAAGAGATTCAAAGCATTTGAGCACTCTATAGGCCCTGAAAGGATCCTACTCTTTTTCCAACAGTAACATAACATCAGGTCGTTTGAATGAATCCTAATAATGTGCTCTATACTGCAGCTTCCTCCTTAACCCTTTACCCAACGAATCGCCCGCATCCACCCGCGTAATATGCAAATTCAGCAGCTGAAAAAACATTATTTTTCAAAAAATTTCAACAAAACCATATCATGTGACCCCTCGTTGGAATGAGCTCGTCGAGCTCGTTCCAAGGAGGGGGGCCACATGATATGGTTTTGTTGAAATTTTTGGAAAAATTTGAAAAAATGAAATTTAAAATAATAAATTTTGATATCGTCTGTGTTGGGTAAAGGGTTAACTCTACCTAGACTAAAACGATTGAATAAAAAGAATGTAGAATATCATTCAGATGAAAACTAATTATGAGGGACAAAGCAGAAGTTTATTGGAAGCATTTCATAATCTAGTGTATAGTTCACATCTTTCCTACTGGTTTTATACCAAGCACATAAAAACCAGAATTCATGATATTTGCGGTAGCTTCACAAAGTAACAGTCGATCCATGTTGACTTTCACAATCTCGCCTGAAAAATATAAAAAAATAATATTATTTATTTATTGGTGCTTAAGGTCACATACTTATGCACAATGATTAATTTTGACCGTGACAGTTTTACAGGTGGAGGAAACCAAAGTACCCCAGAGAAAACTATCGAGCATCGACGAGCAACTGTCAGCTCTTCAACATTCTAACTCTGTTCAAGCTCTGCTCAAGCATCACACCAAAGCTACATATGTCATGAAATTTGAAGAAGGTCAGGTGAGAAGTGCAGCCTGTAGGGTCTAATGGAATTGATGAAAATTTATATGCCAAATCCAGATGGCCACTGACATTTTTCAACAAAATTAAAAAAATTTGATAGCTCCCATCTAGACATCACACCAAAGGTACATACAAAATTTCGAAAAAGATGGGGTGAGGGATGTGGCCTGTAGGGTGTGCTAATGGGATTGTTGACAATTTATATGCCAAATCCAAGATGGCTGCTGGCAGCCATGTTTTTCAACAAAATTCAGAAAATTTTTATAGCTCCCATGTAGACGTCACACCAAAACTACATATGAAATTTGAAAAAGATTGGGTGAGAGATGCGGCCTGCAGGGTGTACTAATGGAATTGTTGACAATTCATATGCCAAATCCAAGATGGCTGCTGGCTACCATAATTTTTAACAAAATTCAGAAAGATTTGATAGCTCCCATCTGGACATCACACCAAATTCAACAAAGATCAGGTGAGAGATGCGGCCTGTAGGGTGTGCTAATGGAATTGTTGTCAATTTATATCCAAATCCAAGATGGCTGCTGGCGGCCACGTTTTTCTACCAAATTCTGAAATATTCGACAGCTCCCATCTCGACGTCGCACCAAAGCTATATATGAAATTTGAAAAAGATGGTGTAAGAAATGCAGCCTGTAGGGTGTGATAATGGAATTGTTGACAATTTATAAGCCAAATCAAAGATGGCCACTGATGGCCATGTTTTTCAAAGAAATTCGGAAAAGTTCAACAGCTTCCATCTAGCCATTGCCCCAAAGCTACATATAAAAATTGGGACTGATCAGGTGAGAGCTGCGGCCTATAGGGTGTGCTAATGGAATTGTTGGACAGTTTATATCCAAATCCAAGATGGCCACTGGCAGGCCATGTTTTCAACGAAATTTGAAGAAACTTGATGGCTCCCATCTAGGCATTGCCCTAAAGCCATGTATGAAATTTGGAACTGATCGGGTGAGAACTGCGGCATGTAGGGTGTGCTAAAGGAATTTTGGACAGACACAGACATACTGGCGTATGGATGGATGACGGATCACAACCCATCCAAATAGCTCACACTTGACGTTGTCAAGTTGAGCTGAAAATGCTTGAAAATTAATGGTTGATGCAGAAGCAGCAGGACTGATTAAATGCATTCAGTAATTTTTGATTTTCTGGTCAGAGGTGATTAACCCACTGTACACTGATTTCACAATAACAAAATATCAAGCTGAAAATATTTTCCTGTAATGCAACTAGGAAATTAAAACGGTCCTGTTTCACAGAACTCATTAGAAAAGGGGTTAACCCTTTAGTAATGCATATGATATCAAAATTTATTATTTTTTTTTCAAATTTTTCCCCAAAAAATCAACAAAACAATGAGAGGTCACATGTTTAGGCTTTTTAAAACATTTCCTAAATTTTTTTTTTTTTTAACTGCTCAATTTGTTAATTATGTGGGGGCGGATGTGGCTGCTTCGTTAGGTAAATGGTTAACAGAGTAAGCAATGATGGAGGGTTATGGCCTCTTCCAGCACCCAGTTCCCAAATGAATGCTTACAGAATATTGGATATACAAACCTGTTTGACGGTCTTTCTCAACAACATAGCATTTTTCATAAAATTCTGTAAAGATGTTGGCCAGATCATATAAGTAGTCACACAGGAAGTGTAAAAAAAAGTCTTCCATGGTGCGTATTATAACATCAGGAAATCTCAGTAAAAATTTTGCTAACTTCCATTCTTTCTCATGCTCAAGCTGCATGTTTGTTTTTGATGCCGCAGATTTAATCTGGTCCTCAGGTAAATTTGAACTTCTGATAATTGACCTGCAAAAGGGACAAAAAACGTGTAGCCCTCAGTATAAAAAGTTTATCCACAAGTTCAACAACATGCATTTGTTTGCTTATTTGTTTATTGAGCAAGTTTAACAGAGAGGAGAGAGAATAGTGGGAGCCAAGGCTTCAACCCTCACCCCTCAGTACACAAAGGCTGGTTGGAAAATAGCCCATTTTCCTTGACCACTACCCTAATCTCTATTTTTTGTGATTCACCATCTTAACCCTTTACCTAACATGAAAAGCAGACGACACTTGCAAAAAAAATTCTTGAATAACTAAATTTTTTCATTTTTTGTCTCAAAAACATAGGTTATGACCCCTCGTTGGAACGAGCTCGACGAGCTCGTTCCAACGAGGGGTCATAACCTATGTTTTTGAGACAAAAAATGAAAATATTTTGAAAATTAATTGGCGATTTTTGAGAATAGCACTGGCCGGTTTTGGCCGTTACGTTGGATAAAGGGTTAAATTTAACTCAAACCAATGCCTGCATTATCACCAGTTGCTGAGATTCCTACGAGTCCCCAATGTACCATAGTGGAAAGAGAAATGGGGGAGCTGAGGCTCAAACCTACGAAGCAGACAAAGTGACCAACCTACCACAAGATTAAGAGATTGGGGCCAGCCAGGATGGGTGGTAAATAGTCTTTATAGCTTCCCAATATTAAGTGCACCTTAGATGGCTCCCACCTCAGGCGTTGGTTACAAAGTTTTATCCACGTAAAGCAGAGCTTTAAAAAACAAACACTTCTCTACTTCTTGGGGTTTTCACACTGACATTGGCAGGACTTTTCATTGCATCTGTATGTATGCATGTTTCTGAAGATGTATGTACATTTGTTTGTCCACACTGTTCAGAAAAAATAAATGACGAAATGTAAACAATTTGTAGGAAGGTTTTATGTCCTCTGTACACTCAATGTTTTTAGGGATTAAAGGTCTAGAGGCTTGAGGGCAAGATTCTATTTTTTCCTGTGAAAACGTGAATGTTGCATAAAAACAAAATCTCCATCTTGAATTGAACTAAAATGGTAGTTATTTAAATTTCATAGTAAATTTCCATTTTTATTATACCTACCACAATTGTTTACTACAGGCTTGTACTACAGTGGAAGACCCAAACTTGGAAAATATACTCTCTATTTTGATCTTTCCCAAGCGATTTAGGAAAGAAAGTGGTGCAAAAGCACCAAAAAAAACAAACAAGAGGCCCCAGGGGGCCTGAGGGCGCTCACCTGACATGGTAGCCTAAATATCAACCCACAGAATTGATTTCAACAAGTTGCATCTGCTCCTCCTAAGAAAAGCTTATACCAAATATCCAAGATTCTGACTAGTGGATCTAAAAAAAAGAAGATTTTTAAAGAATATTCCTCATATTGAATCCCACAGAGAGCCCATATATGAACCCAGGGACTTGGCTTTAACAAACTTGATGCTGCATACAAATATCAAAACATTCCAACTGCTGGATCTGAAGAAGATTTTTAAAGAAAATTCCTCATTTTGAACTAAGTTATAATTCGGGCTACCACAGTGAGCCCAAATATGAACCCAGGGACTTGGCTTGAACAAACTTGAATCTCACCCCCCCCCCCCCCCCCCCCCCCCCCCCCCCCCCCCCCCTAAGCATGGTGCATACCCAATATCAAAAGATTCTGCCTTCTGGATCGTGAGAAGAAGATTTTCAAAGAAATTTCCCTGAAATGCACTAAGTTCAAATTTGGGCTCCTATACTGAGTCCAAATATAAACCCAGGGAGCTGATTTGAACAAACTTGAATCAGATCCATCCCACAATGTTGCATGCCAAATATCAAAAGATTCTGCCTGCTGGATCTGGAGAAGAAGATTTTTTAAGAAATTTGCCTGAAATGCACTAATTCGAAATCGGGCTCCTATACTCAGCCCAAATATGAACCCAGGGGGCTGAGTTGAACAAACTTGAATCAGATCCACCCTACAATGTTGCATACCAAATATCAAAAGATTCCGCCTGCTGAATCTGGAGAAGAAGATTTTTTAAGAAATTTGCCTGAAATGCACTAAGTTCGAATTCGACCTTCTATAGTGAGCCCAAATATGAATCTAGGGAGCCGATTTGAACAAACTTGAATCAGATCCACCCCACAATGTTGCATACCAAATATCAAAAGATTCTGCCTGCTGGATCTGGAGATTTTTTAAGAAATTTGCCTGAAATGCACCAAGTTCGAAATCGGGTTCCTATACTGAGGCCAAATATGAACCCAGGGGGCCGGTTTGAACAAACTTGAATCAGATCCACCCTACAATATTGCATACCAAATATCAAAAGATTCTGCCTGCTGGATCTGGAGAAGAAGATTTTTTAATCTTTTTCCCATTGCCTACAGTGTTAAAAAGTGCTGACTCAGCACTTTTTCAAAGTCCTGAAAAAAGTACCTTGTGATCAAACCGATAGGGATTGTTTTTAACCATTCTATTCTACTGGATAAAAGTAAGCTTTATACAAAATAAGAATTCTCTGTGCCGTGTAGTTTTGGAGATATGGAAGTTTTAAGGTTTTTCCTATTTTTAGCTCCCGAGGTTCCCACGGGGCAATGAGAAAATTTTTTTTGCATCAATCAACTACTTATGACCCATTATCGTCTCATATCAAATTTGGTTCAAATCGACCTCACGGTTCTGAAAATAGAAATTTTAGGCGTGGCCAAAATTTTTGCCCATCCCATAACGAAGGCAAATAATGCTTCAACTTCTCTTGAACAAACTTGATTCTAAACCTCAAAAGGACTTTGTATACCACATATCAAGTCTCTGATACTGGTGGTTCATCATCAGAAGATTTTTAAAAAATCTGGCCATTTTTTCCCCACCCCTCTGCTCAATATGAGCCAAAACCTAATTTGCATAAAAATCAAAATGCCCCTATATAACCACTACTCACATGAAATTTCATTAATATGCGGCCAGTGGTTTGGGAGAAAAAGGCCCAAACACCACCTTCATGATAGACGACGGACGACGGACGAAAAGTGATCAGAAAAGCTCACCCTGACTTTCAGTCAGGTGAGCTAATAAGCCAAAACTCGGTCGAGTGCCAGCGGCGCACACCCAGTAGGGGACACTCTTGTCTTAGTACAAATCCATGGCTTCCAACATCCAGTACGCAGGCAGTAACTAATGATTCATTCTTTTGAATCCGCCAACATTGGACTTATGTGATCAGCGGGGAGGAAGGATTCTTACCCGAATAAGAAGATGGAAGGGCCTCCATGTAAACAATTGTGGTAGGTATAATAAGAAAGGAAATTTACTATAAAATTTAAATTTCTTATCAACCTACCTTACAATTGTTTACTACAGGCTGAATTGACAATAGGATGGAGGGAATCACACAACCAACCCCCACAGAACCCAATAGCACTGGAACCGTGGACAGAGGAAGAGGTCCCTAGGCCTATCAAACCATAGCATCACAATCATTAGTAAAAGACAATGAGAGATGAGGCGTATGGTTCTGTGCGACACACAGACAGAAAGGGCAGTAACAGCACAGATCTGGAACTAACCTTGTAAGAAGCCTAATGGCTCTTGCAACTGACGCTGATAGAAGGTGGAGAAGGTAGAAGCATTTCTCCAGTAGGCTCCCTGCATAACATCTGACAACTTGACAGAGTTAGCATAAACCCAAGAGGAAGACAATTCATGCACCTCGTGGGCAGAAATACGATTGGTAATACAATCGTCAGTTGCTAGATGAGCGTAAGCCGTGCGAATAGCAAGACAAAACCATCGAGAAATGGATTGATTAATCCTGTCAACCAGGATTAAGAGACAGAAAAAATCGTTTCCTGCCTTTCCTAATGAACTGCGTCCGATTGAGATAAATGCGAATTGCACGATCCGGACAGAGCAAAGGGCGGTTACCCTCAGCTGAAGGAAGAGCCCTGATACAGATAGGAGGTCATTTCTGTTATCTGATTCTTGGCCAGAAAGAAGCAATCAGTGGTAAACGCAACACTGTTAGGAGAGCTCCTGAAAAAGGCCGGGTCAACCAAGCGGGCGTGAAGCTCACTAACCTGTCTGGTTGAGGCAAAAGCCACCAGAAAAGCCACCTTGTATGTGAGAAAACACTCATATCCAGCTGGGATAAAGGTTAGAATGGCACCCCTCCTTGGGGTAAGCTGCAAAGTTCTAGGCCTTTACAATGAAAAAGTGCCGAACAAGCTTGGAGAGGTATGGACTAGTGCCGATTCGACGCTGTCCCACATATGAAAAGGTCTCCGAAAGCATGGACCTGTACCCTTTGACAGTAACGGACTGGAGACCTCGAGAATCAAACAGATATACCAGAAACTCAGCAATCTGTGAAATCAAAGGATTGGCATAATCAACAGAGTGATTGGCACACCATCGACAGAAGACCTTCCACTTAGCTGCATAGGCTAAACCGGTGGAGTGCCTCCTTGAAGAAGAAATGCATTCCACTGCTCGTCTCAAAAAACCTCTACGGAGGAGACAGGACCTGACAAAAGATATGCGTGAAGGCACAATGAAGTCGGGTTGACATGAAACCTCCTCGAGTGACCTTGGCAAAGAAGGTCGCGATGTAGAGGGAGACGTGCCGGAACCGCAGCCAACAGAGAGCAGAGCTGATTGATCCACACCCATTGAGGCGACAGGGGAATGATCAGAATGATTCGACAACTGCAGGTTCGTATCTTGGCATGAACCTGAGGCAGAATCAGAACTGGCGGGAAGGCGTAGCCGACAAGACCGTTCCAATCGAGTGACAGAGCATCCATGGCAAAAGCCAGAGGATGGGGACACAAAAGTGTCCACCTGATAGTTCCAACAAGTCGCAAAGAGATCGACGTGGGGATGACCCCCAGAGACCGCAAAGCGACTGGAACACCGCCCTGTGGAGCATCCACTTGGTGGAAAAGACCCTGCCCACGTCGGGCCAGGGAGTCGGCTAGGACGTTCAGATGACCAGGAATATGACAAACCACCACTCGGGCATTGACATCCTGAGTGAGCAGTAGAAGATCCCGAGCCAATTCGTACATGGGAACCGAGTGCGTGCTGCCCTGGTTCCGAATGTAAGCAACCACTGTCGAATTGTCAGACAACAGAAGGACCTGGCGATTCGAAAGGTGGGGGAGCCACTGCCAGAAACTCAGAAGAAGAGGAAGAAGCTCCTTCTGGTTGATGTGAAGAGTTGCTTGACCCTGGTCCCATGCCCCGTGAAGGGAAAGACCTAGAGGATCCAACATCGCACCCCATCCAAGATTGCTGGCGTCTGCCGTCAGAACACGGTCAGATGTGGGTAAGTCCAACGGAACCCCCTGCATAATCCACTGAACATCCGTCCAGGAGAGAAGGTGACGATGAAAAGACTGGTAATTGAGGCACCAAAAGTGGCATAGTAGAAAATCTTGTGCCCCCCCCCCCCCCCCCCCCCCCCCCCCCCCCCCCCCCGTGAGATAAGAGACGGGGACCCTTTCATAATGGTAGTTGCCTTTAAAATGGGAGCAAATTTAGTGTTGTTACCATGCACAGCATACAGGATTTCACATAGTACATACGCCATAAATTAAATGAAGGAAAAGCTTATAGGATCGATTCTAAAAGTATGACTGTAGATTTTTTCATTACATGTTTTAAGTTTCACCCCCACCATCCAACGATACACACAAGCACGTCCAACATGAGTGACTTGAGAGGCACCATGTATGTATATTGTTCATTTCTCACCCCTATCAGTTACAATGATGTAGCATTCACCCAAAAGAATAATACATAGACTACAAAGAGTAAGTCGTGTGGAAGTGAGAGTTTGACCTGTGGACCCATCCCCTTCGCCACTGAGCACCAGATCCAGAGGATCGACATTTAGCCTCCAACGACTGAGCAGAAAGTGGACAGGTCTGACATGCAGCCGACCTAGAGGAATGAGATCCGTCACTGAACCACAGAGAACAAGCAGTTGGAGAATACTCCAAGCTGTCATGGACGTGGACTGGGACAGAGTCAGGGCAAAAGCTGCGAGAATCACAGCCCTTGACTGGGGAACCGCCACCGTATTCAGCTGCATATGGAAGTCCATCCCCAGAAGACAAGACGACTGAGAAGGGACCAGGTCCAACTTCTCCTTGTTGACTCTGAACCCTAGCAATGTGTGCAGGCTCAACAGTGTGTCGACATCTGACTCCAGAAAGGCAGCATTGGAATGCCTCTGGAGGATATAATCTAGATATGCCGAAGAAGTCACCCTGGACTCTGTGCGATTGAAGGCTATCACATGCGACATCAGTCGGGTGAAGGCCCAAGGAGCCAGTTTGAGGCTGAAAGGCATGGCCTTGAACTGGAAAACTTGCCCCAGAAAAGTGAACCTGAGATACTGTCGCAATGTCCGATGAATCGGAACGTGAAAGTAAGCGTCTCGCAGGTCGATGCTGGAGGCGAAATCTCCCTGATGAATGAAGCGGCGAACCGACCTGAAGGTCTCCATGCTGAACTTGGGAGCAATGATAGACTGGTTCAGGATACTCAGATCGATAACCGGTTGGAGTCGGCTGTCCTTCTTCGGCACCAAGAACAGGCAGGAATAAAATCCCACTGAATGAATGTTCTTGACGACCTAGATCGCCCCCTTTGACAGGAGATTGTCTATCTCCGTGATCAAAAGCTCCCGATGTGAAACGTCTGAAGGAACATGTGTTGAAAGAGGCACTCTCCACAGAGTGGGGTGCCTCCGGAAGGATATTTGCAGCCCGGACCGAACAACATCTAACACCCAAGGATCAGATCTGAATGTGACCCAATGGTCTGCAAATTCTGACATCCTTCCTCCAACCTGGGACGAATCGAGGTGAGGACCTTCATTTCGAGCCCCGGAAGAGAAACCACCTCCTCTACTATATGAAGAATCTGGAGTCCTCCCTCTAGCCTGCCGACGCTTACCCTTACCCCGTGAGTAAGAAGTAGAAGCAGTGGCAGGAGGATCAGCCCTTGGCTTCGCAGAGGAAGCAGAAGGGTGCTTGTTAGGCTTTGGACGGCCCCTGCCTCCAACAGAAGGCTGATCAAGCTGACGAAGCAGCAGCTGATCTTAGGAATGACATAGGACATCATCCTGGACCATCGCCACGGAACCATGGAACAGTTGTGGACCCGCCAAAGAGGCAGATCGAAGAGCAGCGTGCTGCCCCTAAGGAAGGGAACGGCTTGTGTCCAACACAGTGTCCCGGCAAACTAATTCCATGTTAGCCGTGTTACAGGCATGCATGTGAGTAACATGCATGAGCGCCTTGGACAGCACACGCAAAGGAGCCTGTAAGTTGTCAAACTTATCTGGAGACAGATAATTAGCTAAAGCAGAGACGACGTGATCTGAGAGAGAAAGCATGCCCAGCATCTCTCTTGATAAGCCCAACCGGGACTCCAGAGTCGCCATAGGAATAACGGCCGACTCAGGCTTGGAAAGCCCGAGGGAGGTGGAGTCCTGATCCAAGACCATCAAAGTCTGGCAGACTGATGGATTGGCGGAATCGTAGGAACGATAACGTACTGGAGGCAAAAAAGTGTCTTCATAGCCTTGGAACTCAGCTTAGAGTCCAAAGCTGAAAACACTTCAACCACCTTACCAACCTGCACGGTCGAAGGTGCCCAGAAGCAGGTTGCTACACAGACTGTAGGCGTGTGACTGAAGATCGCGGCCTGGCTGACACTGTCGGCTGGTTTGATGGTTTGAGATCTGGAAGGAACCCAAACACAAAGTCAAGAGCTGCCCCCAAGTCAGAAGACCTGTTGGCTCTTGATGTCAGGTATCAGGTATGTCAGACTCGTCCTCTGAGTCGGAAGACACATAGCCCATCATGGGCAAACCAGCCGATGCCTCCCATAGTGTAGGCACACCTGAGGGATCAGAAAGCAGCCTGCTTTCGATCCCGGGAGGCGGTGCCGCAGGGGGGCACCTGGAAACCACTAGTAGCCTCGCTGGAAGCAATGGGAAGGCTCTTTGAAAGAACCTGAGTGAGCAAGGAGAGGGCGTCTCTAAGCTCACGGCCCGTGTCGGCCGGTTCGACGTGGGAATGAACCAGCAAAGTGGCTTCACTCCTGACCCTTTTAACCATGTATGTTATATACACCCGACGCGGGGTGACGGGTGGCAGCCGAAACATCTGAAGGCAGAAGTGTATTGGGGTATGACATAACCCGAGGATCTACAGAGCGGGAACTCAGGAGAGTCGCCGCGGACCTCTGAGGGACAGAAGGTCCAGGCTGCACAAAAGGCATTGGTCCTGCAAAACTGGTCATGGGACCAGAGTGCGTGGACGGAAATGCCACAGAGTTCATGGTGGCCCCAGAAAACTGCGGTGCTCGACAGTTGAGAGACTACAGAGGGTTCGGCCGGCAGCCCCTTCTGACTTCGCCGAGTTGAAGTCAGGAAAGGCTGAGGCCGATACCCCACGTCCACACTACCAACTACCAGACATCTCTGCAGACCCCTGCAGGGATAAAACTGCTGTGCTCAATGGCTGAGAGGCCACAGCAGAGGGTTCGGTTGGCAGCCCCTTCCGAATTCGCCAGGTTGAAGTCAGGGAAGGCTGAGGCCGATACCCCACATCCTCACTACCAGAGATGGGTCACTGCAGACCTCTGCAGGGATAAGCCGAGGCCGGCTGAAACGGTGACCGATGACATTGCAGACGGAACAGCAGTAGCAGCAGATATGACAGGAGCTGTTGAAACTGGTGGAAAAGGGGAGAGAGCAACCTAGCTCGGCTCCAAAGGAGGAGTCACAACCCTAGTGACAGCCTCAGATGTCGACTATAGAGGGACCACATTCCCAGAACCAGGCATCTCTTAACCAGACAACTCAACAGCTCCCGCAGTATCCACCACAGAAAAAGACTGCACATCCCCACGGAGGGGGTATAACTCTCACCAGACATGGTCGTGTCGGGAGGCCCCCGAATGACAGTGTTTCCCCTCCCTGTGGGTGCAGGAAGAATGGCCATGAAAATGCACCACATGCTTGGGCAAGAGGCATTGCCCTCAAGGAACAGTCCTAGGCAAAACAGAGGTAAGAGCAGTTGAAGAAAAAGGTGAACTCAACAGATGTAGAAAGTAGAACACCCCCAACTACGAGAGAAAGGTGGCAGAAAAAAGGACCGTCGGGAACACAACTGAACCCAGATTCAGTCACCCTCAGTAGTGATAAAAATAAGGCTACTCACAGAACTATTAGAAACCTGTGTATCAAACAATTATTATTTATTTATTTATTGGTGTTTGAGGTCACATATTTATGCACAATGGCTAATCATGACCGCAACAGTTTTACGGGTGGAGGAAGCCGGAGTACCCGGAGAGAACCACCAAGCAACGACGAGCAGCTGCCAGCTCCCCAACATCGTAACTCCGCACTGCAGCACAGGCAGGGTTAGAGTGGTTGAAGACATGCGCACCATCGACGTGCAGTACGCCTTAGTACACAGCGTCATCGTGCCCCCACGCGGGCAATGGAGATGAAGTGTCTTGCCCAAGGACACAACGCGGTTGCCGCAGGTGGGATTCGAACCGAGGACCTCTCGGCTGGCAGCCTGCACCTCTACCTACTGAGCCACCGCGCTCCCTGTATCAAACAATTAAAACTTGAACGCCAAGCCTCATTCCTTGAATAATGTGCGTCCTCCAACCTATCACCTACTGGACTTCAACCCACATTACACCTGGCGGACATCATACACACACGAGACACACCCATTTCCATTCACTTCAATGGCCAAAACCTTTAATTTTCCGACATTCGCTACCATATTATACAGGTACTATACTCCGATCCAGAATCACCGAAAAATACGGACCAGCGCCGAATTAGTGAAGTACATTGGATCTTCACACTAAAAACACTACAACCATTTGGCCTGAACAGAAAGGACTTTTAATTGGTATATATTTATCACCACTTTTCTTTCCCAAATCACTTGGGAAAGATCAAAATAGAGAGTATATTTTCCGAGTAAGGGTCTTCCACTGTAGTGCACTGTGCAAGCCTGTAGTAAACAATTGTAAGGTAGGTTGATAAGAAATCCATAATGGGTTAGGGTCAGTATAGTAAGGGTAAGGGTTAGCAAAGGGCTGCTAACCCTTGCTCTTACAATTCTGACCCTAATGATTTCTCTCAAGTTTTAAATTTTATTTTCTAGCACCAGGCAGCACTTTATAATATAAGCAGAACAGTGTACCACTGTTATACTGCCTCCAAAATGGGCACATAAATAAACACAAGAGAGTAGTGAAAAATTAAAACAAGAAAATCAGTAAAACTGATGGATGCTCCCTGACAATCGACTTGGTTAACAAGCAGGGTTCGAAATAACTTCTCAAAATTGAATAGCAAAATGCTATGCAAATGCAAAATTTGAATATCATTTTCCTGAAAAATGTGAAAGAAATATAGTAATTGCATCGCTAAAAAGTAATTTTGCATCACAAATAGCGATGCGATACCGGTTATTTTGAACCCTGTTAACAAGCACATTCGTAAAATTGTGGTCCTCGGGATGGGAAATAATTTGGCACATGTCTTTAAAATACAAGGACCATAACACTGGTGAAAAATATGCAGGCAACTTTTTTCTCTCACAGAAGCGGCTCGTACCACATTTTATTAATTTCTATCCACTCACTGATGAGATATTGCTAAGTAAGGACCGTAACGCTAGTGAAAAATATGCGGGCAACTTTTTTTTAACATGTGCAGGAGTGGCTTGTCACAAGGATCCCTCATATCAAATTTCATTGAAATCTCTCCCCACACTGGTAAGATATCGCTGCATACAGGAAAAAAACAGGAAAAATTGACAAAGTAAGGACCATAACTCTGGTGAAAAATATGCAGGCAACTTTTTTCTCACAGAAGCGGCTTGTCACAAGGAACCCTCGTACCACATTTCATTAATTTCTATTCACTAACTTATGAGATATTGCCGCAGACGGAAAACAATCCTGAAAAATTGATAAAGTAAAGTAAGGCCCGTAACGCTAGTGAAAAATATGCGGGCAACTTTTTTAGAACATGTGCAGGAGGTGCTCATCACAAGGATCCCTCATACCATATTTCAATGAAATTCATTCACTAACTGCTGAGATATCACTACAGCATGCATGGACAGACAGACAGACACAGACAGACGGACAAAGCGGCCATTATATATGCACCCTGAAATTTTTTCAGGGAGGCTAAAAAGTTCAGAAAATCAGTTATTTTTAAAATAAATTGCAGAATTCCATATTCTTCAGATTTACGATAGGTATGTGCAGCAGATTACATCATAAGGTAAAAGACAAATGGCATCCAGTTTTAGACATTCAGAATAAACAAATGAGTAATTTTGTGACAATGACAATCAGCACTGTTTTTTTCACAGAATAACTCTACTTGTTTTGGTAGTTCAAAGTAGAACCCGCCAAAAAACCAAACTCCCTTCAAATACTGGACTGTTACCATGCTCTATACTTCACTGTCCTGCATTCTGATTGTTTTTGTGCAGAAAACATAGCTTTTAATGACCAAAAACCTTGTTCTTGTTCTTGTTCAATGAAAAGTCAGGATAAACTCAATTTGTGCAATATAAAGAAAATGAAAATTTGGGAAGATACGCATGTTCCAGGCCTTGATAATTCCATATTTTGATTAACCCATTAACAGGTTACCCATTTAGTTTTTCAATAACCTGTTCTGAAGGTTAAGTAAATTTGTTTCATTAACCTGTTCATTAACCAAAAATCCAAACACGATATGCCACAGGCATATCCCGAAAGCCATTGGCCTGCGCTGGTGGGAAGGTTTGGGAGGGAAATGTAGAGTTATGCTCCCAACATGTGATGACTTCAGACGATAAAAATATCAATGAAACACAAATATACAATCACTAGAAATATAGAGTTGTGCCTCTTCTGTTGGCAGAATTGCATACAAGAGTTGTGCATCTTCTAGAGGCAGCATTGGATATAGCGGTGAATAGGTCCAGAATTGATTTGGCTGTGGCCCCATCATACCTCAGGCTGCAGTGCATTTCAATTTCCATAAACTGTAATAACATATTTCTAATTATGCTTACAGTAGTCCAAACATGGCCTGAAAGTCTGTAATATAATTTTTTGGTTTGGTACGTCCTTTTAAGGACGTACCAAACCAAAAAATTATATTACAGACTTTCAGGCCATGTTTAGACTGTGCCTACAGCTGAATAATAAGAACAAATTTAATATTGGTATGTGTACTACTTTCTGTTCAGGCATCTAATATGCCGATCGTAAAAAAGTTGGTAAACCGACAGATCCTTTTGGTCAACCGACAGTCCGTTCCCCTCAATTTTTGTTTGCGTAACCTCTAGGGCAACGGAACGATCGTTCGCCTGAATTGTCGAGGCCTGATGTTCACATGTCAGTGTTCAACTTACTGTTTGAGAAGTTTCATCAAAATCAGCTCAGAAACACACCGGGTATTCGGATACTCAGAACCAGAGAGACAAAAAGAATGCGGAGTAGAGAAAGGGGCCGCACACACAGGGCATGAGTACATTTTTTGCTAAGAAAATGATATTCAGAAGAAACAATCTTCCAGTTTGGTTTTATGACTCAGTTGTGTATTGGTTAAAGTATGCTGTGATGAAATTTCTGCTATGAACAATGGATACTGAATTGAGGAGATTATAATTTACACTATCACTTGACCAATTCCTGATGAAATTATCAAAAATAATTGCCTGTCATAAGTTAAATGTAGCAATCTGCAGCAGTTTTATTAGCCCATTGTCTTTCGAAATGTCCAGTAAAACAACAGTGGAAGTGGTAGCTCCAGAAAATTAACAGATTTCTATATAATATACATTTTGTAAACATAGGGTTTGAAATTATGGACACTAAAATCCACGGAAACTGATCTAATGGAACTCGGAGTTGACAAGTGTTATGGACACAAAGAACACAAAGTTTTAAAGAAAATGTTCTATGGTTACCTGTTTTCTAAATGCTATTGTTAATTCATTTGTGAAATCATTCGGTTCATTTTAGGGACCTTCCCTACTATGGTGATCTTCACGAGTGTCATGAAGTCATTGAAAATTCAACAAGTTGTTATAATATCATGTAACGAGTTTTGTACAAGTTTTGTTTGCTTATGCATCTACTACTCAGCTGACTCGTATTTACTGTTAATTCCAGATATACCACAATCTGTGAAATGGAAGCTCAGCACAAAAAGTAAAGATGTTACTATGGTGACTACAATGAAGAGACCTTGTAGGATATGATAGAACACTGTGGACAAAACCACAAAAACAATGTCTCATACAGACAACTGTTGGTGGCTGGGAAGAAACATCATGTGATTTTAATTTTCTTGTAGTATTTTGGATCGATCAACTTATTATTTTGATCGATCAATGCGACTTTGCATCTCAAATGATGAACTTTGTATCTCGTTCGATCGGCTAAGTGAAAAGGATTTTTCAAGCAGTGTCAGAGGTATACATCTGGAACTTAATTAAGCATCCCTATTTATTTCACAGTGGTGTTAATAGCTACTGTCATTACTTTCATGCTATCTTTCAGATGGCCAAAAGTGATTGTTTGCAGAAAGAATAGTCTCTTGACAAATGAAAGACAACACAATGATGAAAATATGCAGTATTTTAGTGACGCTAATTACACAAATCTTTCACTGATGATGATGACATGAATAGTGCTGGAACAGTCCATGATGAAACAATACCAGAAATTACTGACAAAAAAATGTAACTTGTGATCTCTCGAATACAATAGCAGTGTCTGACGTCAGTAGCAAGTGTATCCATCACGTGCTGGATGACAGCCTGAACCAACCTCCTAATGCTTCAAGTGATCCGTCTGATACAGTCCAGAGGCAACTGCTGCCACTCCTTATACAATGCAGCTTCAAAATTTGCCAAATTCTGTACAGGCAGATCCCTTGCTTGCCCGCAATGTCCAAGATTCAAATCAGGGCTCATTGCAGGCCAAGGTAGTGTTGTAATAGCGTTGTTCTGTAGGAATGCTCTCACAGCATGGGAACGATGTGGCCTTGCACTGCCGTCCATGAATACAAGGCGAGTAGCCAATGGGTGGTTGTTAAAATGAGGCACGACACTTGAGAATGCCCTGGTTGTACTGATGTCCATTGACATTCCCACATACAGTCACCATGTCAAGTTTACAATCATGAGAGAGGCAACCCCAGGGCATTAATGATCCTTCACCATAAGGAACAGTAGGTCTGATGTTCCTGCGCACTTGAGCAGTATTTCGATGCTGTCATACTCTCATGCGACCATCTGTGATGTGAAGCAGGAACCAACTCTCGTCTCACCAATGGACTCTTCTGAATGTCCTGAGATTCCAATATTGTCGTGCCATGCACAACTCCAAACATTGTCTTTGATGCTGATCAGAAAGAGCAGGACACTTGATAACACTTCTGGATCTCAAACCCAGTGTTTTAAGACATTTTCGGATAGTTCTGTTGCCAAAATGCTTGTTGGAAAGCCAAAGGCATTTCAAAATCCCACTTGAAGCAAAGGGTTCATGCCTAATAAGGTGTGCCAGACTCTGATCTTCCCAAGGAGAGGTCTTTTGCAGTTGTCCAAGCCTTGGTCGGTCCTTAACATGCCACCGATTTGTCATCTGAGTGCATCTGATAGTCTCTTCCTTGCTAATATTTACTGATAAAAGAAGTAACACATTTTCTTGTTTTATACCCAGATATTGCATGTGGATGATAGTGTTTTTTGTGACATTTGTGGGTAGCCTGCTTCATGTGGATGAGGGGATGTGTTTGGGGTACGCTATCAACCAAAAAAATCATGTTTCACGAGATGAAATGTACTGCAAGACAAAGCAATCATTAAAACATAATAATCAGTAACAGCAACTTCACCGTCATGAAAGATTTCAGGGGGTGCTTAATTAAGTTACAGGTACAAGGGACGATTAGTGCCTCATTCCCCAGAGCTTTGCGGGAGCAGCTAGTGATAAATTCCCATAGGAACTGGAACTTTTGCCGGAACAACTTTTTCCTATGCAAAACTTTGGCCCCCTCCATCTAGATCCACCAAGTGGTATACGTGCCGCATATATAGAATGCTGTTGCATGTATAGTGATATATGTACACACATGACTATGGGTTTATAGTATGGGGTATGGATATGTGATGGAATATTGATGGGGAAGTTGGGATTTGTTGAAAGTTTTCCCATGAAACGGATGACAGTGCTACTAATGTTGTGACATCATTAAGCGCACGCGACGTCATAGAAACAAGGACCGCTTTTGTTTGCACTGCACAATCTTATACGATATTATTCACGTAAAGGTGTGTAGGCCTTCTCTTACGGAATGATCTCTCAGTATAGTCTGGGAGTTATATTCCCCCGCAGGTTCCCTGTTAGTCCTTGGTACTAGTAATCCCCCTTTTTACTTTATACTAACCTATGCCTAATATAGGTAACACGTAATGCTAGTATAGGCATTATTGTGGGGTGGATAGGGGTAATACATGATTGTCTACTGCAGATACCTGGTGGTCTACTTGGTGTGTCCTCTTGGAACGTTTCAGGATGAATTTGCGTGCAAACTCGGTGGCACACGTGTCATGCTTATATCCTTTTTTTTGTTGGATTTTCAGGACAAACTTCTTCAGTTATTGACACATCTAGAAATGAGCCATCATTTGGATGTACCTCGCATTTATCACGCATTGTTATTATCTGGGAAAGAAATGAACCTTGAAATTATTTCTCACTTAATATGGAGTCATTCAGAGAACATGGAACAATCACATATTAACTCTTCGGGCATGCACTACTGATGTTCTGTACTGTATCGGTGCTTTACTCTCTCGGATATGCTCTTTTCGAAACTGGCAGTTTACTGCTAATCATGTACTGGTACCCTAAATTCCTCGTTGTCTAAGAAGCATATGCAGTAGAGTAAGTACTGGTACAACCCCAAGCTTCAGTAGCACATTCTGGATGACTTATCTCCCTGTTTTGGGCCAATGAAGGTACTTGTTCTCAAGTGTCTGATATCTGTGTTCCAAGTGTCAATAAATCACTTTGCTCCGCAGGTTTTAGTGCCCATATTTTCAAACCCCATGTTCATAAAATGTATCTTACAAAGAAATCTTTCGACTGCTTGAAGTTAACTCTTTCACCGCTGTTTCACTGGACATTTCGGAAGACAATGGGCTAATAAAACTGCAGAGGAGTGCTAAATTTAACATGTGAGAAGCAATTATTTTGCCTATTTTATCAGAAATGATAATCTCCTCAATTCAATAGCCATTGTTCATGGCTGAAATTCTATCACAGCATATCTTAACAAATACACAACCAAGTCATAAAAACATTCCGGTAGATTGTTTCTTCTGAATATGTTTTACTTAGCAAAACGTGTACTCACCCTTGTCGCTCCTGCCCCTTTCTGTGATCTGCATTCTTTTTGCCTCTCCGGTTCCAAGTATCTGAATACCCAGTGTGAGAAATGTACAAGGTGCTACACACACAAGAATCCTATTTAGAAATCCATAATAAATTTAAATTTGAGGGGATAAATCTTAGTTAAAATTGATGTAGACTGAAATTTTGTGAATCTGTGCATGTTTACTTCTTATTGTTCATGTTTGAGAAGTTTCATTCAACTCAATCCATAAATGTAGGAGGAGTTATGCACGCAAGAATCTCATGTAGAAATCTAAAGGAAATGTAATAAGTTCAAAGAGAGAAAGTGTTCATTTATTGTTAGGCCCCACAAAGTAGATCTTCTGTTACTCAGGCCATTTTTGGTAAACCTGCATGTGGGCGGGGCATTTTTTTATTTTATTCTTTTATTTTTGTAATGATTTGTTTGCCATCAAATGTTCATATTCTTGGGTTGTTTAATGTTTTAGGCCTTATAAACTACAGAATAACATGGGTGTATTTGATCCACACGAGAATCTCTTATGCACCAGGGCTCGATTTAACTGGATTTGCATAGCAATTTTTGAATCAATTTTCAACTATAGCTAATCAATTTCACATGACAAAAAATATAAATAATAGGAAATGCTAATAAAAATATATCCAAGTTAATAAACTGCTATTCAATTTTTTAAAATTAAGTCAACCCCTGACTCACCTATATTAAATCTTCTACGCACAGATGGACTTAAGCTGATTAAAATCATCACAGATTGGAAATTTGGAAATACGCACTTGTTCACCTATTAGAGGTATTCCTTGAGAAGTTTCATCAAAAATGGTTAATTAATATAGGAGTTGCACACAGAAGAACTAGTCTAACACAAATCTTTATTTAATCTTCTAAGTTCAAAGGGTGATAACTAGCTTAAAATCAATGCAGACTGAAAATTACAAAATGTGGCCATTTTGACCAAGCAGTGGTCATGCATGAAAAGTTTCATTAAAATTGGTTAATCCTTTACCTCCCACGAAAGGCAGACGACACTTGCAAACAAAAGTCTTGAGTAACAAAATTTTTTCATTTTTTGTCAAAAACATAGCTTATGACCCTCCATGGAAATGAGCTCAATGAGCATGTTCCAATGAGGTGCCATAAGCTATGTTTATGAGACAAAAAATGAAAAAAATAATGGAACAATGAATGGTGATTTTTGTGAGTAGCACTGGCTGGTGTTGGCCATTAAGTTGGGTAAAGGGCTAAAAACTGTTGCAGAAGTTGTGCACATAAGAATTTCAGATTTACTGACAGGCATTTTAATGGACATACAGGGTGACGACAAAAAAAAGTTCTACTATTTTTTTTTCACAAATAATTTGACCAGTTCTCAAAATAACAGGTTTGACATTTCTTGCAGTCAAAATGTCCATTATTGGATCGTCAACCTGGAT
This sequence comes from Pictodentalium vernedei, assembly GCA_031216915.1. Classification (NCBI taxonomy): domain Eukaryota; kingdom Metazoa; phylum Mollusca; class Scaphopoda; order Dentaliida; family Dentaliidae; genus Pictodentalium; species Pictodentalium vernedei. The sequence continues at coordinate 443,718,876 of CM062297.1, read as the reverse complement.
TTTGAATGTGCCGAAATTACTTTGTCAGATGCATGTTTTTTTTTTCACTATGGGCAGGCGCTTGCAGGTGCAAAAGCAAAAGCATCCATTTCAAAGAAAGGTATCTTCAGTATATCTTTGCCCTTGCTGATAAATATACTGTTCTGTGAAAACGGCCTGTAGAGTTCTTTCAAACACTAAAATATCATCAGTATGTGAGATCTTTATTTATTAGAGTTTAAGATCACATTCAGAAGCTATTATGGCTATATCATGATCAAAGTAAAAGTATGTAGTCAAGTTTAACCAATCATTTCCTACTTTATGAGACTCAGATCCCAGACACTGTTAATCCTTTACCTAACATGAAAGGCTGACAACACTTGCAAACAAAATTCTGGAATAACTAAATTTTTCATCTTTTGCTTCAAAAAACAAGCTTGTTCCAATGAAGGGTTATAAGATTTTTTTCAGTAAAAAAATGAAAAAAATAATGAAAATTGAATGGTGATGTTTGTGATTAGCGATGGTCGGTTTTGGCCATTACATTAGGTAAAGGGTTAACAGGTCCTTTTACACAAAAAGAACTTGATTGCCACTGTAAATAAGCACTGCTTCACTGCTGGGGTCTCCACAGAGAAGAGTGTATGATCAGCTCACACCTTCAGATTTGCGAACTGTAGAAATTTAAATTTTATAGTAAATTTCCTTTCTTATTATACCTACCACAATTGTTTACAACAGGCTTGTATTACAGTGGAAGTTCCTAACTCGGAAGTAAAGTCTCTATTTTGATCTTTCCCAAGCAATTTGGGAAAGAAAAGTGGTGCAAAAGCACCAAGAAAAAACAAGAGCACCGCCTAGGCGGGCAACATACGCCCGTCAAAATTGGACCATGCACAAGTTTCTTTTGGGTAAAGTTTGAAATTTTTGTTGACTCGACTATGTCTGTCCCCCCCATCCAATCATTGCCAAATCCCCTGCCCTTCATATCAAGCGATCTGAGGTCTTCACAAAATAAGAAAAATAGGCTGATGAAATCGTCAGATGTGTACCCATGCACGCAACTAGTAGAAAGCTGTATGACGGTGGGCCACCCTGGATGCCGACATTATGTACACCATATATGGTATGGGTACATATAGAAATGGATTGGAGGAGTGCCTAATTTGATGGATAAAGGGTTAATATCTCTGGATCAAATTATTAGATTTACATAACGGGGTATTATGCCCATGAAGCTGCGTATTAAATCTGAAAAGAATCTGATTAAGTTCACGGTCTGTAGAGCACGGAAAGCATAAGTTGCCTTATTTATAAGTATTAAAGGGCAATAACTCCTGCGGAAATCGACAAACATGACCCGAATTTGCACTTTTGCGAGATACCATGCTCATGAAGCTGCATAGTAAATTTCAAAAGAATCTGATTAAGTTCACGGACTGTAGAGCACAGAAAGCATAATTTGACTGATTTCTAAGTATGAAAAGGGCAATAACTCCTAAGAAAACAACCGAACACGACCCAAATATGAACTTGTGTGAGATATTATGGCCATGAAGCTGCGTATTAAATTTGAAAAGAATCTGATTAAGTTGACGGTCTGTAGAGCGCAGAAAGCATAATTTGCTCTATTTCTAAGTATTAAAGGGGGAATAACAACTAGGAAAACGGTCGAACATGACCCAAATTTGAACTTGCGCGAGATCTTATTCTGGTTGTCCAGTATATCAAATATTTTTTAAATCCAATTGAAATCACACTCTGTAGAGCATGGAATACAACTGTCCCCGGATGGACAGACGGACAGCGCCATAGCATAATACGTCCGTTTTTCAAACGGGCGTATAATAAGCCAAAACTGCATCGAGTGCTATGGGCGCACACCCAGTAGGGGACGCTCTTCTCCTTGAATAGATCCACGACTTCTGGTACCAGTGTGCAGACTCATTCGTTTGAATCTGCCAAGATTGGAGTTATGTGATCCGTGGGGAGGAAGCATTCTTACCCAAATAAGATGGGAGGGCCTCCACATAAACAATTGTGGTAGGTATAATAAGAAAGGATATTTACTATAAAATTTAAATTTCTTATCAACCTACCTTACAATTGTTTACAACAGGCTGAATAGACAATAGGAGGATGGAATCAAATAACCAACCCAGACATAACCTGACTGCACTGGAACAGTGGACAGAAGAGTTCCCTAGTCCTATAAAACCATAGCATCACAAACATTAGTAAAAGACAATGAAAGATGAGGCATATGGCTCTATGTGACACACAGACAGAAAAGACAGTAACCAAGCACATGGCTGGAACTGACCTTGTAAGAAGCCTATGGCTAGGGTAGACAACAGCCTGAGCAGAAGAAAGAGGGCCCAAAGAAAAAAGGTCCTCAGACTGCTCCTGCAACTGACGCAGATAGAAGGTGAAGAAAGTAGAAGCATTTCTCCAGTAGGCTGCCTGCTTAACATCTGACAACTTGACAAAGTCAGCATAAGCCCAGGAGGTAGACAAGGCAAGTACCTCGTGGGCAGAAATACGATTGGTAATAGAATTGTCAGTCGCTAGACGAGTGTAGGAAGTGCGAATAGCAAGACAAATCCACCAAGAAATGGATTGAGGAGAGAACTTCTGTCGACCAGGAATAAGAGACAGAAAGAATCGTTTCCTGCCTTTCCTAATGAGCTGGGTCTAGTTGAGATATATGCAAATTGCACGAACCGGACAGAGCAAAGAGCGATTACCCTCAGCAGAAGGAAGATCCCTGATACAGACAGGAGGTGGAGTTGTTTCTTGTATTTGATTCTTGGCCAGAAAGGAGCAATAAGTGGTAAAAGTAACACTGTTGGCAGAGCTCCTGAAAAGATCACCAACCCTTCTGGCTGAGGCAAAAGACATCAGAAAAGCCGTCTTGTATGTGGGGAAAATGCATATCGACCCGAGATAAAGGTTCGAATGGCACCCCCCCACCCCCACCCCCCCAAGCAAAGCAGCTCCCAAGAAAGATTCCATCTTGGGGTAAGCTGAAAAATCTTAGGCCTTTTCAAAGAAAAGTGCTGAACAAGCTTGAAAAGGTATAGATTAGTGCCGAGACGCCGCTTTCCCACATACAAACACTCTCCGAAAGCATGGACCTGTACCCTTTGATGGTAACAGGTTGGAGACCCCAAGAATCAAACACGGATTCCAGAAACTCCGCAATCTGTGTTATTGAAGGATCGGCATAATCAACAGATTGACCAGCACACCATTGACAGAAGACCTTCCACTTAGCCACATAGGCTAAATCAGTGGAGTGCCGCCTTGAAGAAGAAATGCACTCCACTGCTCATCTCGAAAAACCTCTACAGAGGAGACAGGACCTGACAAAAGATATGCGTGAAGGCACAATGAAGTCTTGGCAAAGAAGGTCACGACATAGAGGGAGACATGCCGGAATCGCCACCAACAGAGGGCAGAGCTGATGGATCCACACCCGCTGAGGCAACAGGGGAGTGATCAAAATGATTCGACAACTGCACGTTCGTATCTTGGCTAGAACCTGAGGCAAAACCAGAATTGGCGGGAAGGCGTAGCCGACTAGTCCATTCCAATCGAGTGACAGAGCGTCTGCAGCAAAAGCCAGAGGATCTGGACACGGGGACACGAAAGTGTCCACCTGATGGGTCACAAAAAGATCGATGTGGGGATGACCCCAGAGATCGCAAAGAAACTGGAACACTGCCCTGTCAAGCATCCACTCGGTGGAAATGAACCTGCCCCATTGGGACTGGGAGTCGGCTAGGACGTTCAGATGACCGGGAATGTGACGAACCACCACTCCTGAGATCCTGAGCTAGCAGTAGAAGATACCTAGCCAATTAGTACAAGGGAACTGAGTGTGTGCTGCCCTGGTTCTGAATGTAAGCGACCACTGTCGAATTGTCGGACAACAGAAGGACCTGATGATTCGAAAGGTGGGGATCCACTGCCAGAAACTCCAAAGAGCAAGAAGCTCCTTCTGGTTGATGTGAAGAGCTGCTTGGTCCTGGTTCCAATTACCCTGTGAAGGGAAAGACCTAGAGGATCCAACATCGCACCCCATCGGAGATCTGCCATCCGAATACGATCGGACATGGGCAAGTCCAATGGAACTCCCTGTATAATCCACTGAACATCTGTCCTGGGAAGAAGGTGATTGATGAAGAGATGCTGGTAACTGCAGCATCAGATGCAGAGGATCGACATTTGGCCGCCAACAACTGAGCAGAATGTGTTGGAGAGGTCTGACATGCAGCCGACCTAGAGGAATGAGATCCGTCACCGAACAGCAGAGACCGAGCAGCCGGAGAATACTCTGAGCTGTCGCAGATGTGGACTGGGACAGAGTCAGGGTGAAAGCCGAGAGAATCACAGCCCTTGCCTGGGGAACTGCCACCGTATTCATCCCCAGATGACAAAAGGTCTGAGAAGGGACCAAGCCCAACTTCTCCTTCTTGACTCTGAACCCTAGCGACATGAGCAGGCTCAACAGTGTGACAACATCTGACTCCAGAAGAGCAGCATTGGAGTGCTCTGGATGATATCGTCCATAAACACTGAAGTAGTCACCCTGGACTGTGTGCAATGGAAGGCTATCACATGCGACATCAGTCAGGTGAAGGCCCAAGAAGGCAGGTTGAGGCTGAAAGGCATGGCCTTGAACTGGTAAACTTGCCCCAGAAAAGCGAACCGGAGATATTTTTGAGATGTCTGATGAATCAGAACATGAAATTAAGCGTCTCGCAGGTCGATGCTGGAAGCGAAATCTCCCTAGTGAATTGAGTGGCGAACCGATCTGAAAGTCTCCATGCTGAACTTGGGAGCAATGATAGACTGGTTCAGGGTACTCAGATCGATAACCGATCGGAGTCAGCCGTCCTTCCTAGGCACCAAGAACAGGCAGGAATAAAATCCCACTAATGAATGTTCTTGATGACCCGATCGCCCCCTTTGACAGGAGATTGTCTATCTCCATGATCAAAAGTTCCCGACATGAAATGTCTGAAGGAACTTGGGTTGGAAGAGGCACTCTTGACCGAGTGGGGGGGGGGCCTCCGGAAGGATATTCGCAGCCCGGACCGAACAATATCCAATACCCAAGGATCGGATGTGATTGTGGCCCACTGGTCTGCGAACCCGGATATCCTTCCTCCAACCTGGGATGAATCGAGGTGAGGACCTTCATTTCGAGCCCCAGTGAGGCCTGTGAGAGGAGAAACCACCTCCTCTGCTAGATGAAGGATCCTGAGACCTCCCTCTGGTCTGCCGATGCTCACCCTTAACACGTGAGTAAGACGAAGAAGCAATGGCAGGAGGATCAGCCTTGGCTTCACAGAGGAAGCAGAAGGGCATTTGCTAGGCTTAGAATGGCCCCGGCCTGTGACAGAAGGCTGATCAAGCTGGTGAAGCAGCAGCTGATCTTTGGAATGACGCAGGACATGCCAAGAAACCATGGAGTATTTGCGGACCCACCAAAGAAGCGGATCGAAGAGCAGCTCGCTGCCCTTCAGGAAGGGAATGACTTGTGTCCAACACAGCGTCCCGGCAAACTAATTCCAAGTTAGCCATGTTACAGGCATGCATGTGGGTAAGATGCATGAGCACCTTGGAGATCACACGCAAAGGAGTCTATACATCATCAAACTTATCTGGAGGCAGATAAGCAGCCAATGCTGAGACGACGTGATCCGAGAGAGAAAGCATGCCTAGCATCTCTCTCGATAAGCCCAACAGGGACTCCAGAGTCGCCTTAGGAATAACGGCCAACTTGGGCTTCAAACGCCCGAGGGATGAGTCCTGATCCAAGACCGTCAAAGTCTGGCAGACCAATGGATTGGCAGAATTATAGGAACAATAATGCACTGGAGGCAAAAAAGTATCAGCCCTGGTGAAGAACGGAGTCTTCATAGCCTTAGAACTCAGCTTAGAGTGCAAACCTGCAAAAGATTCGACCACCTGTACCGACTGGCACAGTTGAAGGTGCCCAGAAGCAGGTTGCTCCACATGCAGGCTGTAGGCGTGCGACCAATGATCGCGGCCTGGATGAAACCCATGGCTGGTCTGACGGTTTGAGTTCTGGAAGGAACTCAAACACAAAGTCAAGAGTTGCCCCAAGTCAGAAGACTGTTGGCTCTCGACATCAGGAGAATCTGACCCATCCTTCAAGTCAGAAGAGACATAGCCCATCACGGGCAAACCAGCCGATGCCTCCTATGGTATAGGCACACCAGGGGGATCAGAAAGCGGCATGCTTCCAATCAAGGGAGGCGATGCTGCAGGGGGCACCTGGAAGAAACTAGTACACTCACTGGAGGCAACAGGAAGGCTTTTGAAAAGAACCTGCGTGAGCAAGGAGAGGGCCTCCCAAGATCACGGCCCGTATCGGCCAGTTCAACGTGAGAACGACCCGGCAATGTGGCTTCGCTCCTAACCCTTTTAACCAGGGAAGGGTCACCATCTTCTAGAACACAAATGGCAGCCAAACATCTGAATGCAGATGCTTCTAGGGATATGAAATATCCTGAGGATCTGAAGGACAGAAGGTCCAGGCTGCACAAAATGCATCTGTCCCGCAAAACTGGTCGAATGACCAGAGTGCGTGGATGGGAACACAAACGAGTCCATGGTGACCCCACCATTAACATCTGAATCCAAGGAAAATTCTGCTGGGCTTGACGGCTGAGACACCACAGCAGAGGGTTCGGCCGGCAGCCCCTTCCAACTTTGCCCAGTTGAAGTCAGGGAAGGCTGAGGCCGATATCCCATGTCCAAACTACCAGGTATCCCTGCAGGGATAAGCCGAGGCCGGCTGAAACGGTGGCCATAGATGCTGAAGACGAAACAGCAATAGCAGCAGATACATCAGGAGCTGCTGAAACCGGTGGAATAGTGACAGCCTCAGATGTCGACTGGAGGGGGACAACTGTCCCGGAACCAGGCATATCTTCACCGGAAAACTGAAATCTCCTGCAGTATCCACTGCAGGAAAAGACTGCTCATCCCCCATGAAGGGGGTAAGACTCTCACCAGAAGTGGTGGTGTCGGGAGGCCCCGAACAACAGCATTTCCCTTTTCCGTGGGTGCAGGAGGAACAGCCAGAAGATCGCACCACACGGAAGCCCAAAAGGTGGACGACCAAGACCCACAGGGTCAATCTGAAGAACACCCACTACATGTGAAACATCATCCACACGCTTGGGCAAAAGGCATTGCCCACAAGGAACAGTCCTGGGCATAGCCGAATTGAGAGAAGTACAAGAAAAGGTGAACTCAACAGAAAAAGAAGTAGAACACCCCCAACTACCCCCCCCCCCCCCCCCCCCCCCCGACACCTAACTCCAACAATAATATCCAAAAGGATAACATAAATTGTCAACCAAAAAACATTAACTGAACCGCACGGTACACGAAAGTCGCACGCGAACATGGATAATATAAACAATAACGAAAATGTGGTTGAATGTAATGACAAGAATATACAAAAAACACAGCCCTGTTAACATAAGATCAGCAGATCCATAATTCTAATCACAGGAACATCGTGTCAACGAGTTGAATTATCACTGTTACCAGAGCAAACGAAAATGCATCTGTCTAAGATGGTGGAATGAAAAAGAACGAGTCACTGGTTACACGTCTGTGCACAGGTACTGGAAGCAATGGATCTGGTCAAGGAGAAGAGTGTCCCATACTGGGTGTGCACTGGTAGCACTTGACCCAGTTTTGGCTTATTTTTTCTTGGCACTTTTGCACCACTTTTCTTTCCCAAATCGCTTGGGAAAGATTAAAATAGAGTATACTTCCGAGTTAGGGACTTCCACTGTAATGCAAGCCTGTTGTGAACAATTGTAAGGCAGGCTGATAATAAATTGGGTATCACACTGGCATCCAAAAAAACATTGAATAAATGTACCCAGTGTTGTTTGTTTATTGTGGTTTAATGACACTTTTAACAACCAAGGTCATGCCATGTTGGACAGTTTTATGTGTGGAGGAAGCCATAGTAAACAGAGAGAACCACCAAGCAGCAGCAAGCAACTGTGGGACTCTCCAACTTACTAACCTGGCACAAGCAGACTTAGCAGCACTTGAAGGCAAGGGCACCATCGATGTGTAGAATATGTAAGGACACAAGACCACCATGCCCTTACGTGTACCCAGTGTTACACACACATATCACCATTTCAGTTTTTATTTTTCTACTCATTTCTTCTAAATTTTAGCTTATGATCCCTCACTGGAACAAGCTCAATGAGCTTCTTCCAGTTAGGGTGTCATTAACCATGGTTAGCAAAACACTTACAAATGGTAAGGGGGAGAGTACTGTAATTGCCTTTTGCAAGTGTGTGAGACAGGGGTCAGTCTGGAAACTGATTTTAGAGAGAAGTGACTTCTAGCTCCAGAGACTTTGGGGAGAAGTAAGAAAAAAACATAAACTGTTTAGGACATCGTGACAAAATAAATGTACTTAGAGGACACAACAATAGCTAACATGCCGAATTGTGGAGAAAAAAATAAACCAGAGGGTCAAGTGAGCCTAAAACATGCACCTGGCTCAAATTGTCAAAAGAGATGAGTGTATCAGTAAGTGATCAGCAGCAAGAGCAATTTTTTGATTTGCTATGACACAACCAAAAGGCAACTTTTTTGGCCATTCACTTCTGCTGGTCCTAGGAAAACTTCCCAGCAAGCTCTGTTCTGTGAAGTACTAAAAAACAACAACCGAACAAATTTTTTTGTTTTGTTTTCAACTACTGTGGTTCTCTCTAGGTCCACCCCCCCCCCCCCCCCCCCAAAAAAAAAAAAAAACAACAAAACAAGTGACTCGATTTTAACAAACTTGAATTTGACACCAATAGACATACTAAATATGAAAGGATTCTCACTAGTGGGTCTGAAAAAGAAGATTTTTAAAGAAATTTTCTCATATTGCACTAAGTTAAAATTTGAGCTCCAATTAAGAGCCCAAATATTCATCCCGGGATCCCATTTGAACAAACTTGAATCTAACCCCCTTAGAGAGCTGCATACCAAATATCAAAAGAATCTGACTGGTGGATCTGAAGAAGAAGATTTTTAAAGATTATTCCTGGTATTGCACCAAGTTAATATTCAGGCTCCCCCATAGGAAGCCCAAATATTAACCCAGGGACTCGATTTGAACAAACTTCAATCTGACACCTGTAGAGATATTGTATACCAAGTATCAAAAGAATCGGACTTTTTGATCTGATGAAGAAGATTTTTAAAGCTTATTCCCCATAGTGCCCTAAATTAATTATTTGGGCTCATGTGCTGAGCCCAAATATGAACCGAGGGGCACGATTTGAACACATTTGTATTTGACCGACCTATAGATGCCGTATACCAAATATGAAAAGATTCTGACCAGCGGTTCTGAAAAAAATTTGTTTTTTTCAATTTTTTAAAATATGCTGACTCAGCATTTTTTCAAACGTCCCCTACAGAACACCCTGACATAATCGATGGCCACTTCTTTTTTTAATCCATTCTACTGGTCAAAAGGATGCTTCATACTAAATAACAGTTCTCTGTTCTGTGTAGTTTGGGAAATATGGGCATTTGAATGTTTTTCTATTTTTAGCCCCCGGGGTATCCACTGGGCTACGAAAAAAAAATTTTTCCGGGCTTCAATCAGGTACTTTGGACCCACTTATACTACATGCCAAATTTGGTTCAAATCGGCCCATTGGTTCGTGAAATAGAAATTTTGGGCAGAGCCCAAAATGGGTATGTGCCCACAGAGAGCCCAAATATTGATCTGGTAACTTCCCTTGAACAAACTTTAATTTTCAACACCAAAGAATGTTCCATACCATATATCAAGGCAATCTCTCTGGTGGTTCATGAGAAGAAGATTTTTAGGCTAAAAAAACTGTGCCTTTCATGGTTTCTGAATGCCCGAACTCTTTCCCTACCAGTGATGACTATGGTCACCATGCAGCTGATTTTGTATTTGCCTCAATACAGTGGATTTGAAATTTAACATTACCCATTGTGAGAGTGTTCTTTCGCTATAACAGAGGGTATATTCTTTTTAAAAACAATATTTAAAGTATTTAAAATAAATTTCAAGTTCACATAAGTAGCTGGGCCATTCATGGTTTTTGAATACACTAAATGAAGTGAAAAGCGTAGTTAAAAAAGTTTTCAAAATCCTTCGTTAATTAAGCATTATTAACAATTTGAGTTAACTTATTTCTAAGGTAAATGACAACATATTTCAGTTCGTTCCCTTCCCTTCTGCACTGGGCAATAATACCAATACACTGTGCAGAAAAATGACAATTTTTGGCGACCATCTTACATTGACATGGGCGATCAGTGCTATGAAGGCCTGTCATTCTTATCAATCCTACTATGTGTGATTTCTATCATAGCCTTATTATATTTAACCCCCTTCCAGTTCCAACACAAGTTTTCAAAAACAAGAGGCCCCAAGGAGCCTTAATCGCTCACCGGCCAAAGTGGTTCAAAGAAGTATTTGGGGTCACATCCAGTTAGACATGGTTCATCAACACTACAAAGGAATGAAGTCATGAGAGACAAATTTTATGGAACTAGGGACATATGGCTTGAACAAACTTGAATCTTACCCCACTAAGGATGCTGCATACCAAATATCAAAAGCATTCATCTGCTGGATCTGAAGAAGATTTTTAAAGAAAATTCCTCATTTTGAACAAAGTTATCATTCGGGCTCCCACAGTGAGCCCAAATATGAACCCAGGGACTTGTTTTGAACAAAAATGAATCTCACCCCCTAAGGATGCTGCATGCCAAATATCAAAACATTCCGACTGCAGAATCTGATGAAGAAGATTTTTAAAGAAAAATTCCTCATATTGACTAAGTTATAATTCAGACTTGGCTTTAACAAACTTGAATCTCCCCCCCCCCCCCCTCCCTAAGGATGCTACACACCACATATCAATACATTCCGACTGCTGGATCTGAAGAAGGAGATTTTTTACGAACATTCCTCATTTCGAACTAAGTTACAATTCAAGCTCCCACAGTGAGCCCAAATATGGACCTACGGACATGGCTTGAACAAACTTGAATCTCACCCCCCTAAGGATGCTGCATACCAAATATCAAAACATTCTGACTGCTGGATCTGAAGAAGAAGATTTTCAAAGAAAATTCCTCATTTTGAACTAAGTTATAATTCGGGCTACCACAGTGAGCCCAAATATGAACCCAGGGACTTGGCTTGAACAAACTTGAATCTCACCCCCCTAAGCATGCTGCATACCCAATATCAAAAGATTCTGCCTGTTGGCTCTTGAGAAGATTTTTAAAGAAATTTGCCTGAAAAGCACTAAGTTCACATTTGGGCTCCTATACTGAGCCCAAATATGAACCCAGGGGGCTGATTTGAACAAACTTGAATCAGATCCACCCCACAATGTTGCATACCAAATATCAAAAGATTCTGCTTGCTGGATCTGAAGAAAAAGATTTTTAAGAAATTTGCCTGAAATGCACTAAGTTCGAATTTGGGCTTCTATACTGAGCACAAATGTGAATCCAGGGGACTGATTTGAACAAACTTGAATCAGATACACCCCACAATGTTTCATACCAAATATCAAAAGATTCTGTCTGCTGGATCTGGAGAAGAAAATTTTTTAAGAAATTTGCCTGAAATGCACAAAGTTCGAATTTGGGCTTCTATAGTGAGCCCAAATATGAATCCAGGGGGCTGATTTGAACAAACTTGAATCAGATCCACCCCATAATGCTGTATACCAAATATCAAATGACTCTGCCCACTTGTGCGGGAGAAGAAGATTTTTTAGTAATTTCTCTAATATACATAGGGTGCTATCGGAGTTATGCCCTCTATGGAGCCCCAGGTGGGCATGTCCTTTTCATTTGAACAAACTTGAATTTACATATGGTAATGAACATCCATACCAAGTTTCAAGCAAATCGACCTAGTGGTTTCAGAGGAGAAGTCGTTTGAAAAATGTTCACGATGCCAGACGACGACGGACGGCAAGTGATAAGTTTAGCTCCCTTCGGTGAGCTAAAAAAACTTTCAATACAAAATTGCAGTGCAAATTTCAATGGAACCAATTTTTCAAATTCAATGGAAAAGAGTGTAACCGTAAGCAATACAACTTTTCATGGATGAACTGTCTCCTACACATTTTTGTTTTGTTTTGAAACAGTGGTTAATTTTAATAAATCCCAATCGACATGATGCATGTTTTGCTGGCACTTTGTTTTCATTTTGTGCTAGTTGCTACCAGTTGGGGAGAATTGTTCGAACAACTACGTCATTACAACTCTTTTCTGAAATATAAAATTGGGCTAGTTTAGACTATTCTGACAGATTTTAACAGGAGCCGTGTTTACTTTGTTATGAATATGGAAGCATTTTATTTAAAAATAAAACTTGAATGAAAGTGTCAATGACACTGCAGTTCAACTTGACAAACTTTGAACTTGGTAAGTTATAAATGAAATGGTAAAATTAAAGATCGTTGGTACCAATGTTATTTGATGAAATTTCAACATAACAGCATTGTGTGTGCACAACGAAAGTAATACATGCATTTTTAAATGTGAACTGTAAGACTGGCTAAAGGAAGAATGTTGATACACAAATGCAGTATGTTCAGAGGTTATTGTAAATGGCAACTTTTTTTACAGAAATGAATGCTAATCAATAGCTCTTATCTGAAGGTCTTGCCTAATGAGCACACCAAGTTCAAAAACAATCCGATGGTAAATGGGGCCTGTAGGCAAACAAGGATGTTGATGCACAAATGCAATAAATTCAAAGATTGTTGCTAACAGCAACAGTTTTTGATGGAAATGAAAAGAAAATCAATAGCTCCTATCTTTGTCACCCTGCATAAGCATACAAAGTTTCAAAATAACCTGATAATGAATGTGCCCTCTGAGGCATGCCAAAGGAAAATGTTAATGCATAAATGCACTAAGTAGAAGGTCATTGCTTGTGGCAATGTTTTTAGGGTTTTTTTTTTAAGGAAATTCATAAATATACCCTGCAGAGAGTGCAAAAGGGATAAGTTGATGCACAAATGCAGTAAGTTCAAAGGCTGGTGATAACGACAATAATTTTTTATGGAAATGAAAAAAGCAATAGCTCACATCTAGAGGTCACCCCGAACACACATACCAAGTTTCAAAGTGATCCTATCATAAATGTGCCCTGAAGGGTGTGTTAAAGGGAAATATTGAGGTCTGACTAAACTAAGTTCAAAGGTCAGCGGCAACATTTTTTGACAGAAATGGAAGAAAATCGACAGCTCCCATATAGATGTCACCCCACACAAGCACAACAAGTTTGCAAGCGATCCAATCATAAATGTATCCTGCAAGGTGTGTCAAAGGGAAATATTGATGCTTAATTGCACTAAGTTTTTACTAAGTTCATCAGAGGTTGTTTCAAAGCAATCCGATCATCAATGTGCCCTGAAGGGTGTGCCAAAGGGAAATATTGAGGCCTGACTAAACTAAGTTCTAAGAACATTGGCCGCGGCAACATTTTTTGACGGAAATGGAAAAAAATCGATTGCACCCATCTAGAGGTCACCCCAAACAAGCATGCCAGGTTTCAAAGCAATCCGATCATGAATGTGCCCTGTAGGGTGTGCCAAAGGGAAATATTGAGGTCTGACTAAACTAAGTTCTTGGCCACAGCAACATTTTTTGACGGAAATTGAAGAAAATCGATAGCTCCCATCTAGAGGTCACCCCAAACAAGCATACCAAGCTTCAAAGTGATCTGATCATAAATGCAACCTGAGAGGTGCGCCAAAGGAAATTGTGGACGTACGTACGCTGACGGACGAGAAGTGATGGCAATAGCTCCGTTTGACTTTGTCAAGTTGACCTAATGAAAGTGTCAATGACACTGTAGCTCAACTTGTCAAGACAAAGACATGCACATGTATAGTATGTGACACAGCAATGACAAACATCTAGGTAATGACCTGATAACAAAGGTACATATAAAGTATTGTAATGGTCTGTACATAAATACTGACCGTTGCCTGTAACAAATGTATAGGAAAAGTATTGTAAAGGTGGGTGACAGTCAGATGCTAAACTAGAAAAGAAATCTTTGAGTCCCAGAGTGGGTCTGACTGAACCCCAAAATATTTGTTCTCATAGCACAGTGATAACAAAGGCACCCCAAAACACACTCGTTCCTGTCCCAAGGTGAAAACAAAGGTACCCAAGAAGTTTTGTGAAGATCAATTCATAAATACGAGCTGTATAGAACTTGTGACAAAAAACTGATTGGACCTAATTTTGGTACAAAATGGCCACTGGCAGCCATCTTGAATTTTGGACCGTACCCAGAAACACTCATTCTCGTCCCAAGGTGATAACAAAGGTACCCAAGAAGTTTTGTGAAGATCGGTTCATAAATACAGCCTCTACCCTGAGCCGTATTGACATGTGTGCTCACATTGTGCAAGTAGCACTGAATAAGTCAAAGTTCATCTAATTTGCATAATTTCTGCACGAAAAAAAACCCCTTACAATATGTGATGTATTCCATGTTACTAAACATTCATACAAAAATTTATTCAAATCAGAACTTTCATACAGAAGTTCTGTACAAAAGACTGATTGCACTAATTTTGGTACAAAATGGCTGCTGGTGGCCATCTTGAATTTCGGACCACACCCAAAAACACTCGCTCTCATCCCACGGTGATAACAAAGGTACCCAACAAGGTTCGTAAAGATTGGTTCATAAATATGGCCTCTAGTCTGAGCTGTATAGAAGTTGTGTACAAAAAACTGATTAGACCTAATTTCGGTACAAAATGGCCACTGGCAGCCATCTTGAATTTTAGTCCGCACCCAGAAACACTTGTTCTCGTCCCAAGGTGATAACAAAGGTACCCAAGACATTTCGTGAAGATCAGTTCATAAATACAGACTCAAGTCTGAGCCGTATTGACATGTGTACTTAATGTGTGTAAGTCGCACTGAAATATCAAAGTTCATCTAATTTGCATAATTTCTGCAAGAGAAAAAAACCCGTATTATATGTGATGTATCCCATGGTACTAAACATTCACACAAAAAATTATTCAAATCAGCACTTTCATATGGAAGTTCTGTGCAAAAATCTGATTGCACCTAATTTTGTACAAAATGGCTGCCATCGGCCATCTTGAATTTCGGACCGGACCAAAAAACACTCGTTCTCGTCCCACGGTGATACCAAAGGTACCCAAGAAGTTTCGTAAAGATCGGTTCATAAATACGGCCTCTAGCCCGAGCCGTATTGGCATTTGCACTTATAGTGTTGAAATTAACACCAAAAAACATCAAAATTAGTCTAATTTGCACAATTTACGCACAAGAAAAAAACCTGTATTATATGTGATGTACCCCATGGTACTACACATTCATACAAAAAATTATTCAAATCAGAGCTTTCATATGGAAGTTCTGTACAAAAAACAGATTTCTGCATCATCGGTACAAAATGGCGGCTGGCAGCCATCTTGAATTTCGGACCGCACCCAAAAACACTCGTTCTCGTCCCACGGTCATAACAAAGGTACCCAAGAAGTTTCGTAAAGATCGGTTCATAAATACGACCTCTAGCCCGAGCCATAGCCAATTGTTGACGTACGGACAGACGGACGGACGGACAGACGGACGACGGGCCATGACAATAGCTCAAATTTGACTTCGTCAAAGTTGAGCTAAAAATGCATAAAACTGCCATGTCTCCAAAGGAAGTTTTGGAGGGCGACTTGAATTTCACCCCCAATGTAAGCCAAGGTGACTTGAGGAATGACAAGGCGACTTCTTCACCCTAGTTGCCCAAGTTGGTTGACCCCTGGTGTGAGATAATAAATACTCATCTGATCATGACATATAGCACTGAGTTCACAAAGGTGGTGCATATCTTGATCAGATCTCAATCAAGTTGTGACTACACTTGGACAAGTGAGTTAGAAAACTGGTGGCTCACTGGTTAGCGCAATGGACATCACACTGAAACGTCATAGGTTCAAGTTCAATCCTGATCCTCGTCAACTGTGACACTTAACTCTTAACCCGCTGAGTATTTTCAAGATGTTTTTCATCAAATCTGGTCATGGCTGCTACAACCATGCAAGCCAGAAAATAAGCAGACTGTCATCTGCAAAATGAGGTTCCAAGAGGGTGAATTTAGAGATGCAACCCTGCTGCACTAAATTTACCCTCTGTGAACCTCAATCTGAATCAGGATCTCAAAACTAAACAGAAAGAAGTACCCAGAGGATAAATTGACCCACTGTATGGGATGGCATCAGCAAATTCATTCTCTGGGGACCTTATTCTGCAAATGACAGATTGCTTATTTTCAGGCCTGCATCCATGACTTGATTTGATGAAAAATTCATACAAACATAATCAAAGATATCATTGAAAAAAATCCATTCAATTTACTGGGTGAAAATTTGATTAAATATACACAGACTACTACACTTATTTTCGTGCAAGAGGAATTCTGTCCTGGGCAGGAATATCCACTAGCAGCATGCAAGGAGTTAAAACACATTAAAACTTTTCTGTCAAGGCTAAAATTGTATTATACTACTCAAAGTTTGCTAAGCACCACATATTTGACACATCATTGTGCAATTTGCTTGTGACATATTTGCGATATATTTGGTGGATATGATTGAGGGATGTATTGAGATGGTCCCCAGTGTTTACATTAGCTCTCTAGACAGGCAGACTTTTTGAGACAGTCATGGAAAACATGTACGCCTTGATTTTCATGATGTTTTCGTGTACTGTCTACATGTACATGACATGTGTAGGGTATTCAATCTTCATTTTAACACAAACCCTTGTGATTTAATGATTGAATATGGCGAATGCAAATGTAAGAACACATTTGTCTGAAGAAGAAATGTGGCGGGCTGTTGGGATGGTGGAGCAAGGGGATATGCATCGTCAAGTTGGTGAAGCCCTTGGTGTGCACTATACGCTGATCATCAGAGTCTGAGCATGATTTCAGCAGTATGGCACATCAGTAAGATGGCATGGTGGTGGCAGAGACAGGGCAACATCTGCAGCAGAAGACCGGTTCTAGATCATTCAGGCCTGTGGGAACCGTTTTGCAACAGCAACCCAGCTTTGCAGTGACCTTCAGAATACATCCAGGGTAAATGTTTGGATGCAGACTATCCGGGCAAGTTTGCACAAAGGTGGTCTCCGATCGAGAAGACAATGTATTCGCATGTCCCAGAAGAGCTGCCAGAAACAATATGAATGGACCATGTTGGATGTACCAGAGAAGATTGGTCACCTGTCCTTTTTACAGATGAGTCAAGGAACTGCCTAGACTACACAGATAGGCGTTCTAGGGTATGGAGAAGTCCAGGAGAGCGATTCCATGCAGCCAACATTGCAGGACGTGACCGCTATGGTGTAAGGTCAATAATGGTCTGGGGCGCCATCAGCTGGGATGGACATACAGAGCTCTCTGTCCTTGACAGTGGTACATTGACTGCACAGCCTGTATATTGATGAGATCCTGGATGGCCACGTCAGATTGTATGCAGGTGCAGTGGGTGATAGATTCATTCTGATGGACGATAATGCCTGTCCTCATGTTGCCTATGCTGTCCGGGAGTACCGACAGGGGGAGGGGATTGAGCGTATGGACTGACCAGCAAGATCCCCTGACCTCAATCCAACTGAACATGTCTGGAATGAGTTGCAGCTTGCAATTGCAGCCCGTCCAGTCAAGCCAAGAAGTGTCCAGGAGTTTGGTGCCATGATGGTCCAAGAACAGAACAACATCCCACAAAGGACCATCAGAAACCTGATTGGGATCATGAGAAGGCGGTTTCAAGCTGTAATTAACAGTAATGGGTCTCATACTCGATATTGTACCCATACCAGTTCACGCCGTCAACTTTTTGGCAAATTTGAAAAATTTCCTCTTTTAACAATAATATCCACAATAATATCCATTTTCCATGGTTATCGTATTCAAAAGCTAAAAAATAATGTCAAACACTAACAAAATCTTAATTTCTGTACTTATATCATTAAAGATATAATTAAATAAAAATATATACACTTTTCATAACAATATTTCAACTAAAACATAAAACAGGTAGTTAGATATACTTAGTGCTTAGCAAACTTTGAGTAGTATATTTATTATCAATGAAACAGTAATTCAATTCATAACACTAACAGGTTGCCCCCTTTTTGACAATCTCAGTCCATCCAGATTGTTAAGCATGCATGTTGCAATCAGTTTCTGACTCTTAAGTACTAAAATCGAATGCACCTAATTTCAGCATGTTTGACAGCAAAAGCATGTGAAGCCAAACACATGAAACTGTATAATTTTTATCACTGAAACTGACGGTGAGGGGAAATAGTCTTTGCTGAAATATAAGATATGTTCTTTCAGTTTTACAGCACTCAGTGCAGAACCAAGAAGAGGTGTGTTCATACTTCATTATCAAGGTTTACAGACATTTCATCCCAATCAATTCAATACCATTAACCTTCCCAAACATGATGTTTTGCACTTGGACGATTCGCCCCTCCTGAATCAGAGAGCACAAAGAAGTTTTATTTAATTATTTTTTTTATTTGTTCAACTTTAAAGTAAAAAAACAAAATAATTATTTCATTGTCTTAAAGTTATAATTGTTTTTTCTTTGTTATCTTTTTCATTTGCAAGTAAAGTTGAACACGCTCATCTGAGCAATCATTGCCTCAGTTCTCCCGTCACAATTAAATTGAGTATTCAAAGGCACAAAGTACACGAATCAAAACAAAGATAATTTGTTTCACATTTTTATTTCATCAAATGCATTCACCTTCTCATTTATAACAATCCACTGCATATTCTATGTCCTTCTTAAACATTTTCAGGTCTTAAACTGGAAATCAGGATTAGAATATTGGTACAGAATCAACAATAAATAAAACAAGAGCTGGACTTTCATCCGATGCATACCCCCACATGGTGGACCACCTAGTGTGGGCATACCTATGACCAACAAATATTATTTATGAATATTCTCATACGGACTGACGGATGGATGCACAGATGGATGGACGCAATCCAGTATACCCCCCCCCCTTTCCATTTTCTTTGAAAGTTTTCAACAATTTCTAAGTCAAAAGGTATGGTAAATTGTTTGGTGTTTGGAAGTTTTATGCAATGAGGCAGAAGCCTTTGTCATAGGCAAACTGCATTCCATATTTCACTGAAATCCGATAACCCCAAACCAGTATGGCTCCCCCCCTCCAGTTTTCTTCAAAAGTTTTCAACAATTTCCAACAATTTCTAAGTCAAAAGATAAGGATAATTGTTTGGTGTTTGGAAGTTTTATGCGATGAGGCAGAAGCCTTTGTCATAGGCAAACTGCATTCCATATTTCACTGAAATCTGATAACCCCAAACCAGTATGGCTCCCCCCCTCCAGTTTTCTTCAAAAGTTTTCAACAATTTCCAACAATTTCTAAGTCAAAAGATAAGGATAATTGTTTGGTGTTTGGAAGTTTTATGCGATGAGGCAGAAGCCTTTGTCATAGGCAAACTGCATTCCATATTTCACTGAAATCTGATAACCCCAAACCAGTATGGCTCCCCCCCTCCAGTTTTCTTCAAAAGTTTTCAACAATTTCCAACAATTTCTAAGTCAAAAGATAAGGATAATTGTTTGGTGTTTGGAAGTTTTATGCGATGAGGCAGAAGCCTTTGTCATAGGCAAACTGCATGCCATATTTCACTGAAATCCGATAACCCATACCTGAGATACAGGCTGAACAGACAAATAATGTCTATTTCCTGCAATTTCTAAATCAAAAAATGGGGATAGCTCTAAAAAGGAGAATGTGAGAAATATCGTTGAATCCTTTTTTCAAAGCCTGTACCATAAGCAGTGTTCATGGCAAATTTCATTGCAATAGAACATTCGATACCCGAGATAGAGGCTGAACAGACAAAATTTGGCTTGGACTGACACAATTTCTAAGTGAACAAGTAATAAAAAAAAAAATAAAATAAAAGAAAAAATAAGTAGTGTGGGCATACCTATGACCAACAAATATTATAAAAAATAATAATTTACTTAAGTTATGAAATTCTCAGATGGACGGACAGACGGACGGATGCATGTAATCCAGTATACCCCCATTTTCTTCGAAAGTGGGGGTATAATAGATTCCTGATAGCTCTTGTTAGAACCCAAAAGTTGGTTCCGTAGGGTTCCCAGATATCAAATACATGGAACCTGTTATCAGAATCTGTTTATTTCTGAAATGTGCATGAATGAGTATTGGCTAAGAAGGTCTTTACTTTCTTACCACTGCATAAATACTATCAGCCATACATGAGTGAGAAATTGCATTCTTTCTTAAAACAAAAATGTGAGGCAGGGGAAAAGGACATTTTCATTCAGAATAGAGGGATTATAGGACAACTTCATAAAGATAGGAATTTTGATGGAAATATATGAAAAATAGGGTCACACGAAGGGCAGTTAAACTGGTGTTAAAACTGTTTAACCCTTTACTTAACATGAAAAGCAGATGACACTTGCAAAAATTAAAGTGTCAATGACACTGTAGCTTAACTTGTGTGTTGTGTTTGATGAAAAGGATAATGTTCAATGTTTATGAAAGGATTATGAAATAAGACAAGAATTGTGATAATTGGGAATATGTTCATTTCTGTTCCCTGTATGCTATGTTTCTGATAAAAATAATATGAGGTGTACACTGTACTAAAGAGCTGAGGGATGGGTTAATGTGACCTCACAGTTAATGTATGTGGCCCTCACAGTTAACATATATCAACGAAAGTTACCAAGTTACAGTGCAATTATTCCAAAACGAGTCATCCTATCAAGTTACATTGAAATCCCTTCATAAATATGGCCTGTAGACTGAGCTAAAGGTTTTCGGGCTTCGGGCCCCTGTAGTCGTCAGTTTCCCAATTGCGTCCAAAGGGGACGTTCTCATATAGGCATTATATGAAGTCAACCTACCAAGTTACAATGAAATCCCTTCATAAATATGACCTGTAGACTGTGCTAAAGGTTTTTGGGCTCGGGCGGCCATCATGGTTGAACGATCGCAACCAAAAGGGGACATTCTCATCTAGGCATCATCTCAAGTGATCCTATGAAGTTACAATGAAATCCCTTCATAAATATGGCCTGTAGACTGTGCTCAAGGTTTTCGGGCTTCGGGCCCCTGAAGCTGGCACAGTTGACCAATCCTGACCAAAAGGGGATGTCATCATCTAGGCATTATATGGAGTCAAACTTACAGGTTACAATGAAATCCTTCCATAAATATGACCAAAAGACTATGCTAAAGGTTTTGGGCTCGGGCAGCCAACAAGGCTGAATGATCGCGACCAAAAGGGGAAGTTCTCATCTAGACATCATCGGGTTTCAGGCCCCTGGAGCCATTACAGTTGCCTAATGGTGTCCAAAAGGGGCTGTTCTCATCTAGACATTATATGAAGTCAACCTACCAAGTTACAATGAAATCCCTTCATAAATATGACCTGAAGACTGTGTTATAGGTTTTTGGGCTTTGGGCTCGGGCAGCCATCATGGCTGAATGATCGCAACCAAAAGGGGACATTCTCATCAGGACATCATCTGGAGTGATCCTACGAAGTTACAATAAAATCCTTTCATAAATATAACCTGTAGACTGTGCTCAAGATTTTCGGGCTTCGGGCACCTGTAGCCATCACAGTTGACCAATCACGACCAAAAGGGGATGTCATCATCTAGGCATTATATGGAGTCAACCTAACAAGTTACAATGAAATCCTTCCATAAATACAACCTATAGATTATGCTAAAGGTTTTTGGGCTCAGGCAGCCATCAAGGCTGAATGATCGTGACCAAAAGGGGACGTTCTCATCTAGACATTATTTGGAGTCATTCTACCAAGCTACAATGAAATCCTTTCATAATTATGACCTGTAGACTGTTCTAAAGGTTTTCAGACTTCGGGCCCCTGTAGCTGTAACAGATGCCCAATCGTGTCCAAAAGGGGACGTTCTCATCTAGACATTATATAAAGTCAAACCTACCAATATGACCTTTTGCCTATGCTAAAGGTTTTTGGGCTCAGGCACCCATCAAGGCTGAATGATCACGATCAAAATGGGACATTCTCATCTAGACATTATTTGGAGTCATCTACCAAGTTACAATGAAATCCCTTCATAAATATGACCTGTAGACTGTGCTAAAGGTATTTGGGCTTTGGGCCCCTGTAGCCGTCACAGTTGCCCAATCACATCCAAAAGGGGACTTTCTCATCAAGACATTATATGAAGTCAACCCGCCAAGTTACAATGAAATTCCTCAATAAATATGACCTGTAGACTGTGCTAAAGGTTTTGGGGTTTTGGGCTCGGGCAGTCATCATGGTTGGCAGATCACACCCAAATGGGGAAATTCTCATCTAGACTTCAAAGGAGTAATCCTACCAAGTTACAATGAAATCCTGCCATATTAAACATGACCTGCAGACTGTGCTAAAAGTTTTTGGGTTTCGGGCTTGGGCAGCCATCATGGTTGACAGATCATGCCCAAAAGGGGACGTTCTCATCTAGGCATTATACAGAGGCATCCTACCAAGTTACAATGAAATACCTTCATAAATACGACCTGTAGACTGTGCTAATGGTTTTGGGGTTTTGGGCTCGGACAGCCATACCGGTTGTCCGATCGCGACCAAAAGGGGACGTTCTCATCTAGACATGACCCCAAACCTGCATATGAAATTTCATGACGATCATACATGACAAGCGGACAAGAACTGCGGGGTGTAGCCCATGCTAAAGGAAAATGTGAACAGACTCACAGACTAACAGACTTCTGCACGCGTGATGGCAATAGCTTATCTTGACTTTGTCAAGTTAAGCTAAAAATTCTTGAATAAATAATTTTTTTTATTTTTTGTCTCAAAAACATAGGTTATTTATATTTATTTATTGGTGTTTAAGGTCACATATTTATGCACAATGGCTAATCATGACCGCGACAGTTTTATGGGTGGGGGAAGCCAGAGTAACCACCGAGCAACTGTCAGCTCCCCAACATACTAACTCCACGCAAGCGCAGGGTTAGCATTGGTTGAAGACAAGTGCACCATCGACATGCAGTACGTCTTAGTACGCAACGCCATTGTGCCCTCACGCGGGCAATGGAGATGAAGTGTCTTGCCCAAGGACACAACGCGGTTGTCGCAAGTGGGATTCGAACCGAGGCTTGCAGCCTGCACCTCTACCTACTGTGATCCATCGCGCTCCCCAAAAACATAGGTTATGACCCCTCATCCATCGCGCTCCCCAAAAACATAGGTTATGACCCCTCATTGGAACGAGCTCGACGAGCTTGTTCCAAAGAGGGGTCATAACCTATGTTTTAGGGACAAAAAATGAAAAAAATAATAAAAATTAATTGGCGATTTTTCAGAATAGCGCTGTGTAGTTTTACGCGTTACTTTGGGTAAAGGGTTAAAGTAAGTTATGAGATTCTGCAGTATGAAAATCTGGCTCTGGTCATAAAACAGAATTATTACCCTGCCCCTTCAGTTTGTCAAGTTTTGTTTTATTACATAATCTCCAAACAGTATGTATTCCAGTGACGAAAACCTTGATAAAAGTAATAATTAGGAAAACTGAAAAGAAACATATCTTTCTATATTATTGAACAAGAATGATTTGGAGTTATGTCCCTTCAACTGAACTCAAACATTTGGGAGAATTCAATTAAAGGACATTGGGAAACTAGAGATGGTCAGTTGCCCGGTATACCCCCATGTTTCTCTTTTAGCTGTCACATGATTTTCTCATGCACCCCACTGAACTTTGAACAATCCGTTGGGGAGTTAAATATACCGTACTGAGTGCACTGGTTTCTGACCAATCAGGAAGCTTGTATAATTTTAAAAGGGTAATAAACTATAATATACCTTATCCTTGTGTAGGCATACAGGAGATAGGCTGCAGTGTTCCCTTTGTCATCCAGCATCTGGAAAAAAAATTAAAATTAGGCCATTAAATTAATTCTTGTTTCTCAGGCCCCTCCCTCATCACTGAAAATCTGCCTCATCACAGCTTTTTTACCCTGAAATCGCTTCAATGATACTCTTTTTGCACTTGTTTGATTAACAACCATCTATATCTTGTTTGACAGAGCTCAGTGAGTTCTGTCAAACAGGATATAGTTGGTTAAATGGACAAGTGAAGAACTGGAAACTTCTTACTACTGAAAACATTAGTTTTTTCCACAGAATAATGTGTAGAGGTAAATTAATTATTCCAACTATTTTCAGAATTGTGGATTAACAAAAGAAAACTAGGTCTGTCAGTCTGACACATATATGCCCTCAAGAGCAGCAAAAAAAAAAGTCTGAAAAACTGATTTTCCATATTTTCACATCATAAACTAAATTCAAGGTCAATAACTCGCAAAAAATCATCCGACAAGGACCAAACTCAAACTCAATTTGTAGGTACCATGACAATGCCACACACCAGAAAACAGCCAATTATCTCAATGTATAGTTAAAAACAGTCCAGAAAACTGTTAATTCCGAATGGCAGAAAGATGGAATGATGGACAGACAAGGGTAACATTATATGCCCCCATCCATTTTATGGCGGGGCATAAAAAAGAATAAAGCCTCCCTCCCTCATCATAAAATTGAGAAAAGTGCTTGAGAAACAAGACTTTTTTTTAATAGGCCTCACTGTAGGGTTACAACTTTACGGAAAGCTGTTGCACATTTCATTCAGTCATTCATGAATGAACAAATGACTGAATGTAAAATCAAGTTAAGCCAACTGCATAAATTTATGCAATTCTGATATCCTCCAAATCTTTTCAAAGCTACCAATATTATTAACTGGAAGAGTGCAGGAAGTCCATATTAGGGCTTTATTCAGAAGTGCAGGCTTCATATGATGTGGCTGTACTAGTTAATTTATTTATTTATTGGGGTTTAGTGACACTTTCAACAGCCATGCTCACCTTGTGTTGGAGGCTGTACTTGTAATTATCTGTGAAGTGCTATTATTTAGTCTGTGTGGATTTATTTATTTATTGGTGTTTAAGGTCACATATTTCTACACAATGGCTAACCATGACCGTGACAGTTTTACGGGTGGAGGAAGCCGGAGTACCCAGAGAGAACCACCGAGCAACAGCGAGCAACTGTCAGCTCCCCAACATACCAACTCCACACAACCAGGGTTAACATTGGTTGGAGACAGGTGCACCATCGTCGTGCAGTATGCCTTAGTACACAGCGTCACCATGCCCCCATGTGGGCAATGGGGGGAAGTGTCTTGCCCAAGGACACAACGCGGTTGCTGCAGGTGGGATTCGAACCGAGGACCTCTCGGCTTGCAGCCTGCATCTCTACCAACTGAGCCCTCCGCGCCCCCAGTCTATGTGAATTTGCCTCGATATAGTTCAGGGGAGGTGAGTGCATGTAGGTACTGTTTATTTTATTTATTTATTGGTGTTTAAGGTCACAGATTTCTACATAATGGCTAATCGTGACTGCAACATATATATATAGTCAAGTCCTAGTCGTTTATATCCATGTTGCCCATTTGGAGCACTCTGACCCCAGACATTTGTGAGGAGGTCCTATTTTACAACAGTAAACAAGCACCTCTTCACTTCCCAGGGACATGTAGGCACTCTCTCACAAATAGTAACAAGGCAAAGACATGTAACAAATTCTGTCCACCATAAATAATTCAGCACTCAACCAGTTAATAACTGATCAGTGCTTGTGATACAAGCCTGAAAATAAGCAATCTGTCCTTTGCAGAATAAGGTCCCCAAAGGGTGAATTTGCTAATGCTATCCCATACAGTGTGCCAATTTATCCTCTGGGTACCTTTTGCTGTTTAGGCTTGAGACCTTGATTCAGATTGAGGTTCACAGAGGGTATATGTAGTGATGCTACCCTGCAGTGCAGGGTAGCATTATCAAATTTACCCTCTGGGGTCCTCATTCCACAGATGACAGTCTGCTTATTTTCAGGCTTGTTGTGATATCCAACATTGTGATAGACAGGAGGTGGAGAGATCCATAAATGCTATATATAGTTTTCTCTTTATGACTTTATTTTGTTTAACTCCCTGCTAGTTGTATGTAGGTGGCTTTTCCTGCCCAATGTTACTCCCTCTGACAAGTATATGTACAACTCAAACGGCTCAACTCTGAGATGGATCAATCTTTCTAACAATGATTGCTCATTATCAGTCATTATCTCTCCCTTTATCCATCCATTAACTCCTTGTATGCTGCGGGTGGATATTCCTGCCCAGCACATGGTTTCTCTTGCCACTAAAATTAGTCAAGTGTGGGCATATTAAATATTATTTAATTAAATTTTACCCAGAAATTTGAACAGATTTTTTCACCAATGATTTCTTGAGTTAAATTTAGGTGAATTTTTCATCAAATCTAGTCAGGGCTGCTTCACAGCAGCCATGAATACATTTGAAGAAAGATATTTTTTAAATACTCATCAGGTTAAGAGTTTCATATATTAACCCTTCACTCAATGGATATGATATCAAAATTTGTTATTATTTTTTCTCAAATTTTTCAAAACATTGAACAAAACCATAGCAGCACAGCAGTGATTAGCGGCCCAAGGCTATTGCCTCAGGCCACTAATGGGTATGGAGGTGCTAATCACAAATGGAGGTCCAGTAAAGGAGCCAAACTATGCCTGAGGAAATCATGTTGTTATTATTATTACCATTAGTTGAAAATTATAAGAATGATTTTCGAACCTTTTGGATTAAGATTACCAGTATTTCATGAAAAAATAGCCATTGGAGACCGGCTATGCTTCACAATCTTTGTTTCAAGGTTATTATGCTCCCTTACAGGCTGTGTAAATTAGTACTAACATGAAGGTCACACACAATAAATTGATAATAATTGAATATAGCAACTCAGCCAGTGAAAATTATTCAATTAAGAGTATTCAACTAACAGGATTTTTGTCACATTCCTGGATTTGAGAGATGCACTAAACATTTATTTTATTATATCTTGTTTAACAGAGCTCAAAAACTCTGTCAAACAAGATATAATACATTAAATGCCTGTATTGGATGTACTGAGACCAAATAGGTCTATAAACATGGGGAATCTGGTGTTTGCTGGGTAATTTCTCTTTTTATTGAAGTAACAAGAGTTTACTTCATTACCTATAAGCAATTAACAGCTAAAATTTGTACTAAAAACATAGTTTTAGGTTTGAAAGTTATAAATTATTAACTGGGTTATTCAATTAAGAGATATGCAATTACAATAATAAGGCTCCTCTGTAATGCACAATCAATCAACAAGATTCCTGAAGAAGAAATAGCTGTATGCAGTTGTATTGTCACCAGGAGCCAATACTATAAAACCTTTACAACAGTATTTTCTAGAATTGTATTTTCTACCTATTAATATAACTGATTAAAATGAATCATTAGCATTTTAAAAGATATGGAAATTTGCCACATCTTTGAAAATGCTAATGGTTCATTTCAACGCA
Organism: Pictodentalium vernedei; assembly: GCA_031216915.1. Taxonomy (NCBI): domain Eukaryota; kingdom Metazoa; phylum Mollusca; class Scaphopoda; order Dentaliida; family Dentaliidae; genus Pictodentalium; species Pictodentalium vernedei. Next base: position 443,691,254 of record CM062297.1, on the reverse strand, counting down.
TTTAAAGTCACAACTAGAAAATACATTACTATAAAATACAATTGTAAAAGTTTTATAGTATTGCCCCCTGTTTACACATATTGTTTCAATAAAATTCTGACTGAATTTTCCAAAATATCTCTGTTCATGATGACTAAGTTTCTGAGTGGAACCAAGCTGTACCTAGAGGTGCAGGCTCAAGTTCTATCCCTCCACAATGGCATGAGTGCCATACTGATGAATGCGTTCACACATCATGGCATTCTGTGTTTATTACATGCCCCTATGACAGAATCCATTAAATTAAAAATTCAAACATCACACACAGAAAATTTCAAACTTTGCCCACGTAATTTGTAAATTGAGAAGTTGAAAAAAATAAATTTTTCAAAGTATTTCAACAAAACTATATCATGTGACCCCTCATTGGAACGAGTCCGATGACCTCATTCCAATGAGGGGAGACATGATATGGTTTTGATGAAATTTTTTTTAAAAGTTTTTAAAAATTGTAATTAAAATAATAAATTTTGATATTCTCTGTGTTGGGTAAAGGGTTAACAATTTTTGTTATTTATTGATCATCTGCGTTAAATAAAAAAAACCTCAGGTGTGACTGACAAACACATACAACAGGTCAATAAACAGAAAAATAAAAATGAAAATTATATCCAAATGGGCAGTTTATTTGTATTTTGAAGAAATTAGCTGCCTTTATCTAAGAGATATTCACTTCAAAGTCAGAACTTGAGTGTTATAAAAATCACTCCCCATTTACAGAATAAGTTAGTTCTATTGACTGTCACCACATCTTCTGAATTGATCAAGGTCACAATGTGATGTTTTGATAGGCTGATTACAAAAATGGGCTGAGTTTAGTTCTTTTGATAGATTCATAATGTCAGGTGAAAAAATAGTCTGTCAACGGAAATCCATATGGAACATGTACCACACAGATTTGTAAATATGGAGATTATGGACCTGGAGGAAAAGTACAGTACGTTGAAAGTGGATTGTAACAAAATCACCCACAGAGTGGAGTTATCACCCAAAGTATTACTTTCAAATTCTGTTCATATGAACAAAAAATACAAGCAATGTTTCAGCCAATGGACCTCCGGGTTATAACTCAGAGGTCCATTGGCAGGAACTTTGCTTGTGCTTATTATGCTTTACAATAAATTTACAATTATTGCTTGGGTGGAATCACCACTCTATGGGTGATTTAGTGACAATACACTCTCTATGTACTGTAATAGGCATGTAATAAATTCTTACTATTCTCTTTTGTCAACATTGTTCTTAGCATGAACTGCATATCTACCATTGCCATGTCATATTTTTAACGCATCTCGACATTCAATCAATATTCAGTGTTGTTTGTGGTAACAATATAAATTAAAAAGTAAAGGAAATAACAGAAACTCAGATACTAGAGACCAATAACACACATGTTACTAGGGCAGCACGGTATATCGATAAACCGATATATACCGGTATTCAAACCAATATCGACTGAATACCGGTGTAATTACAAAAATATCGGTTTATCCTCATTATTTATTTACCCACAATGTCATTTTCAAGATGTCTTGAGTTTTTAACTGTAGCCCCGAATGAATAATATTATCCCTGTATCCAAGGAATCGCCTGCTTGTTTCCCTTAACATACAATTTCAACAGTTGAAAAAATCATTTTCAAAAATTTCAACAAAACTATATGATGTGACCCCTCACTGGAACGAGCTTGCTGAGCTCGTTCCAATGAGGGGTCACATGATATAGTTTTGTTGAAATCGTTAGGGAAATTCTGATAAATTAATTTTGAAAATAAACAATTTTGATATCGTCTGCGTTGGGTAACGATATTTCGAACCGCATCATCAAGGCATGCTAATTCGTTCCTACTGTGATGCCTCGAGTCTCGATTGTGGTACTTGTGTTCATATATCTGAACAGTTTTCGATATACCGGTATACCACGATATTTTTTGGAATACCGATATCGGTATTCAGTTTTGAATATCGTGCAGCCCTACATGTTACAACATGTTACAACATCAAAATAAATGTATCGGAATGGGTCCATGTATCCCCAAAAGTATGACTGTCTCATTCTGCTGAAAAAGTCCAGAAACCTTTATCACACACGTGTGCGATACAACTTTATTTTTATAACACATTCTAGAATGTCGTGAACAAACCGAACAAACCTTCATTTTAGATGGGTGTGTAATAATTTGTTTTTAGTAACATAATTTGGTGCCCTATAGAAAGTGACATCTCTTGATCCATTAAGACTTATCCTATGCACACAATATCACAATTTGTTATTTCAATTATTTGTTTTCAATTTTTCACCAAAATTTCAACAGAAGAATATATATAACTCACTGGAATGAGCTTGACAAAATTTTTTGACTACTCTCAGTTTGTAGATTTTTATGGGCAGATGCAGTTGATTCGTTAAGTAAAGGGTTAATCAGGCTTGGAATGAAGTGATAAACAGCATCTCCAACTCGTACCCAGTTAATAGTGAAATTTATGAAATAAGTTCAGTAAGGCCTAAAAAAGTTAAAAATCTGTTTCTCAGGCCATCTCACACTCTCCATTTGGCTGCTGCATGCTTTCTTTTTATAACCAATACAAACTTAAACAAGAGGCCTCATGGGCCTGAAGTGCTAACCTTCAGCAGAACCCGATATAAACAGACGGCAAGAATGAATCGACATAAAGCAATCAATCTCCATAGGATTCATTGTAAATCCTTGAGCCCCTCAGGAGTGACTAAAATATTCCAAAGCATCATGCCTTTTCTTCATTTGATCATAATATAAAAAGTGGAGCATCCCTATGGAGCCCCTTGTAACAACCTATGGGGATTAATCTTTGTTACACACCAGAGGGTACTCAATAAAATAAAAAAAATCTAATTCTTCAGCTACATGGCCAATTCTGGCTCCCATAGGGAACCCAAATATTAACCAAGGCACTTGATTTGAACAAATTTGAATCTTAATCCCCCTAGAGATGTTGTATACTAAATATGAAAGCATTCTAATGGTTAGATCTGAAGAAAAAGATTTTTAAAGAAAGTTCCTCAACTGCACTAAGTTAAAATTTGGGCTACCATATGGAGCCCAAATAATAAACCTGGGACTTGATTTGAATAAACTTGAATCTGACCTCCCCTAGAGATGTTGTATACCAAATATGAAAGAATTCTGACTGGTGAATCTGCAGAAGATTTTTTAAGAAATTCCCTCATATTGCACCGAGTTAAAATATTAACCAAGGCACTCGATTTGAACAAACTTGAATCGCAACCCCCCCTGGAGATGTTGTATACCAAATATGAAAGAATTCTGACTGGTGAATCTAAAGAAGAAGATTTTTAAAGAAATTTCCTCATATTGCACTAAGTTAAAATTCAGGCTACCATTGGGAGCCCAAATATTAACCCAGGGATCTGATTTGAACAAACTTGAATCTGACCTCCCAAGAGGTGTTGTATATGAAATATGAAAGAATTCTGACTGGTGTATCTGAAGAAGAAGATTTTTAAAGAAATTTCCTCATATTGCACTAAGTTAAAATTTGGGCTACTATAGGGAGCCCAAATATTAATCCAGGGACCCTATTTAAACAAACTTGAATCTCCCCACCCCCAACCCCTTAGAGATGCTGTATAACAAATATGAAAGCATTCTGACCGGTGGATCTGAAGGAGAAGATTTTTAAAGATGATCCCCCATATTGCAGTAAGTTAAAATTCAGGCTTCCATGGGATGCCCAAATATTAACTGAAGGACTTGATTTGAACAACCTTGAATCTGACCCTCATAACAATGATGTATGCCAAACATTAAAAGATTCTGACTGGTGGTTCTGAAGAAGAAGATTTTTAAAGATTATTCCCCATATTGCCCTAAGTTAAAAATTTGGGCTCCAGCATTGAGCACAAATATGAACCAAGGAGCTTCATTAACAAACCTGTATCTGCCCCCCCCTCCCCTCCCTATGAATGCTATATACCAAGTGTCAAAAGATTCTGACTATTGGTTCTGAAGAGGTTTTTTGGGTTAAATTTTTGCAAATATGCTGACTCAGCATTTTTTTTTCCATTGCCCCCCCCCCCTCTCCCACACAACATCCCGACACTACCAATGGTATTTTTTTACCGTTACCATTCAATTCATCTGGTCCTAAGGATGCTTCATACCAAATAACAGTTCTTTGTTCCCTGCGGTATGGGAAATATGGGCATTTGAAAATATTTCTATTTTTAGATCCTGGAGTTCCCACAGGGACACAGAAAAATATTTTTTTTTGCATGATCAAATTGGACCATCAGTTCAGAAAATAGAAATTTTGGGCAGGGCCAAAAATCTCTCCCCCCCCCCCCCCGCACCATTCCCCCCCCCCCCCCCCCCCCCCCCCCCCCCCCTATTATAAAGGCAAATATTGCTCCAAGGACAAACTTGGTTCTACACCTCAAAAGGAAGCTCCATACCGTATATTAAGTCACTGTACCCACTGGTTCATAAGATTTTTAAAAAAATTTGGAGTATTTTTCTCCACCCCCTCCCTATGGGGCTGGGCATGCTGAGTTGAACAATGAAAGTGTCAATGACACTGTTGCTTAATTTATCTGTGTGTTGTGTTTGATGAAAAGGATAATGTTCAATGTTTATGAAAGGATTATGAAATAAGACAAGAATTGTGATAATTAGGAATATGTTAATTTCTGTTCCCTGTATGCTATGTTTTTAATAAAAATAATATGAGGTGTACACTGTACTAAAGAGCTGAGGGGTGGGTTAATATGACCTCACAGTTAATGTATGTGGCCCTCCAGTTAACGTATGTCAAAGAAAGTTACCAAGTTACAGAGAAATTATTCCAAAATGAGTCATCCTATCAAGTTACATTGAAATTCCTTCATAAATATGGCCTGTAGACTGAGCTAAAGGTTTTTCGGCTTCAGGCCTGTGTAGCCATGACGGTAGACCGATTGTAACTAAAAGGGGATGTCCTCATCTCGACATTATACTCAGTCATTCTACTAAGTTACAATGAAATCCCTTCACAAATACGACCTGTAGTCTGTACTAATGTTTTTCGGGTTTTGGGCCTAGGAAGCCATCATGGTTGAATGATCGCGACCAAAAGGGGGCGTTGTCATCTGGGCATAATCTGGAGTGATCCTACGAAGTTACAATGAAATCCCTTCATAGATATGACCTGTAGACTGTGCTCAAGATTTTCAGGCTTTGGGTCCCTGAAGCCATCACAGTTGACCAAACACAACCAAAAGGGGATGTCATCATCTAGGCATTATATGGAGTCAACCTAACAAGTTACAATGAAATCCTTCCATAAATATGACCTACAGACTATGCTAAAGGTTTTTGACCTCGGGCAGCCTTCAAGGCTGAATGATCGCGACCAAAAGGGGACGTTCTCATCTAGACATTATTTGGAGACATCCTATCAAGTTACAATGAAATCCCTTCATAAATATGACCTCTAGGCCGTGCTAAAGGTTTTTGGGCTTCGGGCCCCTGTAGCCGTCACAGTTGCCCAATTGTGTCCAAAAGGGGACATTCTCATCTAGACATTATATGAAGTCAACCTACCAAGTTACAATGACATCCCTTCATAAATATGACCTGTAGACTGTGCTAAATGTTTTCGGGCTTGGGGCTCGGGCAGCCATTATGGTTGAATGATTGCAACCAAAAGAGGACATTCTCATCTGGGCATCACCTGGAGTGATCCTACGAAGTTACAATGAAATCCCTTCATAAATATGACCTGTAGATTGTGCTCAAGGTTTTCGGGCTTCGGGCACCTGTAGCCGTCACAGTTGACCATTCATGACCAAAAGGAGATTTCATCATTTAGGCATTATATGGAGTCAACCTAACAAGTTACAATGAAATCCTTCCATAAATATGACCTATAGACTATGCTAAAGGTTTTTGGGCTCGGGCAGCCATCAAGGTTGAATGATCGCGACCAAAAGGGGACGTTCTCATCTAGACATTATTTGGAGACATCCTTCCAAGTTACAATGAAATCCCTTCATAAATATGACCTGTATACTGTGCTAATGGTTTTCGGGCTTCGGGCCCCCGTAGCCGTCACAGAAGCCCAATCACGTTCAAAAGGGGACTTTCTCATCTCGACATTATATAAAATCAACCTACCAAGTTACAATGAAATCCCTCCATAAATATGACCTGTACACTGTGCTAAAGGTTTTCGTGTTTTGGGCTCGGGTTGTTGTTGCAGTTGACAGATCGCGCCCAAATGAGGAAATTCTCCTCTAGACATCATACGGAGTCATCCTACCAAGTTACAATGAAATCCCTCCATATTAAACATGACCTGCAGACTGTGCCAAAAGTTTTTGGGTTTCGGGCTTGGGCAGCCATCACAGTTGCCAGATCATGACCAAAAGGGGATGTTCTCGTCTGGGCATTATACAGAGGCATCCTACCAAGTTACAATGAAATGCCTTCATAAATATGACCTGTACACTGTGCTAAAGGTTTTCGTGTTTTGGGCTCGGGCTGTTGTTGCAGTTGACAGATCGCGCCCAAATGAGGAAATTCTCCTCTAGATATCATACGGAGTCATCCTACCAAGTTACAATGAAATCCCTCCATATTAAACATGACCTGCAGACTGTGCCAAAAGTTTTTGGGTTTCGGGCTTGGGCAGCCATCACAGTTGCCAGATCATGACCAAAAGGGGACGTTCTCGTCTAGGCATTATACAGAGGCATCCTACCAAGTTACAATGAAATGCCTTCATAAATACGACCTGTAGACTGTGCTAATGGTTTTCGGATTTTGGGATCGGGCAGCCATACCGGTTGACCGATCACGAGCAAAAGGGGACGTTCTCATCTAGACATGACACCAAACCTGCATATGAAATTTCGTGACGACCAGACAAGAACTACAGGGTGTAGCCTGTGTTAAAGGAAAATGTGAACAGACTCACAGACAAACAGACTTCCGCACGCGTGATGGCAATAGCTTATCTTGACTTTGTCAAGTTAAGCTAAAAATGCAATGCCCCTTTGGGAACATCCCTCACATAAACTTTCACATGAATTGGCCCAGTGGTTTGGGAGGAGAAGTCCAAAACATAGTGTTTACGGACGACAAACGGATGATGGACAGAGAGCGATTAGACTACGTCAAGATGAGCTAATAAATAACAATTATGTATGATATTTTACCCAAGTTAATAAAACTCATCAATTTGACCCTTGAGAGCAACATGGCTTTACAATGCTAAAGCATTACAATGTCTTCTTGCACTTAAGGGATGAAATAGACCACCACCCATGCTATACTGTTGATTATGAGGTCTAAAACATAAAACAAACCATGAACCTGAACTTCGGATGGCAAAGAAATAATTACAAAAATAAAATAAAAAAAAACAGCCGCCTGCATGCAATTTATAAAAAAAAAATGGCCAGAGAAACTATTTTGCCATCATTTAAAGCAAATGCGTGTGTATTTAATCCGATACTAATTGACCTTTTGGAAAGGAAAAAAAGTTTGACCTTTCAAATGGAAACGAATGAAAATAGAAGTGACATAAAGTGAAATGAATCTGTGTTTTTCATTTATAGTTAATGTCCTCCTTTTACTTCCGAGATTTCCTTTTCTTAACTGGTAGAATGCTGGAAGCCCATATCTGGGCTTAAAATTTTGAAGTGCAGGTACAGTGGAGCCCACTTAATTGAATATCACTTAACTGAATAACCCTGTTAAATAAATATAATTTCCCAATACAAAACCATTTACCATACCACGAGTACAAATTTGACCTGTTAATTGAATATAGGTTATATAGTAAACTCCTGTTAATTGAATAAATGAAAGTGTCAATGACACTGTAGCTCAACTTGTCAAGACAAAGACATGTACATGTGTAGTATGTGACACAGCAATGACAAACATCTAGGTAATGACCTGATAACAAAGGTACATATAAAGTATTGTAACGGTCTGTACATAAATACTGACCGTTGCCTGTAACAAATGTATAGGTAAAGTATTGTAAAGGTGGGTGACAGTCAGATGCTAAACTAGAAAAAAATCTTTGAGTCCCAGAGTGGGTCTGACTGAATCCCAAAATATTTGTTCTCATAGCACAATGATAACAAAGGCACCCCAAAACACACTCGTCCCTGTCCCAAGGTGAAAACAAAGGTACCCAAGATGTTTTGTGAAGATCAGTTCATAAATACGAGCTGTATAGAACTGGTGACAAAAAACTGATTGGACCTAATTTCGGTACAAAATGGCCACTGGCAGCCATCTTGAATTTGGGACAGCACCCAGAAACACTCATTCTCGTCCCAAGGTGATAACAAAGGTACCCAAGAAGTATTGTGAAGATCGGTTCATAAATACAGCCTCTACCCTGAGCCGTATTGACATGAGTGCTTACATTGTGGAAGTAGCACTGAATAAATCAAAGTTCATCTAATTTGCATAATTTCTGCACGAAAAAAAACCCCTTACAATATGTGATGTATTCCATGTTATTAAACATTCATACAAAAATTTATTCAAATCAGAACTTTCATACAGAAGTTCTGTACAAAAGACTGATTGCACTAATTTTGGTACAAAATGGCTGCTGGTGGCCATCTTGAATTTTGGACCACACCCAAAAACACTCCCTCTCATCCCACGGTGATAACAAAGGTACCCAAGAAGTTTCGTAAAGATTGGTTCATAAATATGGCCTCTAGTCTGAGCCATATAGAAGTTGTGTATAAAAAACTGATTAGACCTAATTTCGGTACAAAATGGCCACTGGCAGCCATCTTGAATTTTAGACCGCACCCAAGAAATACTCGTTCTCATCCCAAGGTGTTAACAGATGTACCCAAGAAGTTTCGTGAAGATCGGTTGATAAATACAGCCTCTAGCCCGAGCCATATTGACATGTGTACTTACTGTGTGTAAGTTCGCATTGAAAAAATCAAAGTTCATCTAATTTGCATAATTTCTGCACGAGAAAAAAAACCTGTATTATACGTGATGTATCCCATGGTGCTAAACATTCACACAAAAAATTATTCAAATCAGCGCTTTCATATGGAAGTTCTGTGCAAAAATCTGATTGCACCTAATTTTGTACAAAATGGCTTCCATCGGCCATCTTGAATTTCAGACCGTGTCCAAAAACACTCGTTCTCGTCCCACGGTGATACCAAAGGTACCCAAGAAGTTTCGTAAAGATCGGTTCATAAATACAGCCTCTAGCCCGGGCCGTATTGGCATTTGCACTTACAGTGCTGAAAGTAACATCAAAAAACATCAAAATTAGTCTAATTTGCACAATTTACGCACGAGAAAAAAACCCGTATTATATGTGATGTATCCCATGGTACTAAACATTCATACAAAAAATTATTCAAATCAGAGCTTTCATATGGAAGTTCTGTACAAAAAACAGATTTCTGCATCGTCGATACAAAATGGCGGCTGGCAGCCATCTTGAATTTCAGACCGCACCCAGAAACCCTCGTTCTCGTCCCACGGTCATAACAAAGGTACCCAAGAAGTTTCGTAAAGATCGGTTCATAAATACGGCCTCTAGCCCGAGCAGTATCCAATTGTTGACGTATGGACAGATGGACGACGGGCCATGACAAAAGCTCAAATTTGGCTTCGCCAAAGTTGAGCTAAAAATCTTGTAACCGGCCAAGAAATTACCTCGACTCTCCCCAGTTGTGCTTTGTTTACAGACCTATTTGGCCTCAGTATATCCAATACAGGCATTCAATCTATTATATCTTGTTTGACAGAACTCATGGAGCTCTATCAAACAAGATATAATAGAATAAATCTTAGCTAATCAAGAAGGCATTGAAAGTAACCTGTTAATCCTCCATTGTGTCAAACATGCCTTACAGGTTGAACACAATGCAGTACTAATCTCACTCAGCTGTCCTGCATAGTTTACGTTTAGCTGATGTAAATTTCAATTTCCTTATTCCTAATAAATTATCAATACATTTTTATTATTTATTTATTTATTGTTGCCTTCTGAACGTAACTGCTTGATAACCCCTTTACTATACTCATATTCAGTGGATATGCTTTGTATTATCTCTACAGTGATATTATTTAGTCTGTAAGGGTTTGCCTGGGGCGCGGTGGCGTTGTGGAAACTGGTCCTAGTCAGATCCCTGATGTTAATCAAGGTCGAGCCCAGGTAATCCTTGGATGGGTGACCGACTGAGCGATCGATTCAGACTCCCGTGTTGTGTCCTTGGGCAAGGCACTTAACACCGACTGTCCACATGGGGGCAAGATGACACCGTGTACTAAGGCATACTGCACATCGATGGTGTGCATGTCTTCAATCAATCTAACCCTGCCTGTGCTGCAGTGTGGAGTTACGATGTTGAGGAGTTGGCAGGTGTTTGTCATTACTCGGTGGTTCTCTCTAGGTAGTCCGGCTTCCTCCACCCATAAAACTGTCACCGACACGATATGACCTTGACTGTTAAAGTGTCAGTAAACCCTAATAAATAAATAAATAAATAAATAAATAAATAAATAAATAAATAAATAAATAAATAAATAAGGGTTTGCCTTGTTATTATAAATGAGAACAAGGAAAGGATATGTGAAGATTTGATGGCCAAAAATAATTTAGCACTCCACCAGTTAATAGATTTTTGTGGCCATGAAGATTTCTGTGTTTTGTGTGTAGTTATCAGTATAATGTTTCAGAGACTGCTAATCATAGCTGATAATTATCAGTGATTTCCTTTCCTTTAATAGTTTTTTGTGGCCATAAAGATTTCTGTGTTTTGTGTGCAGTTATCAAGTATTATGTTTCAGAGATTTCTAAATATAGCTGATAATTATCTTTCTGTTGAACAGTCAAGGAAAGTGGGTGAATTCTACTGTGTCAGTACCATATACTCACACATTCTCATTTGAGTCCACACCATATCACTGACTTAACCCTTTACCCAACGTAACGGCCAAAACTGGCCAGCGCTATTCACAAAAATCGGCAATTAATTTTTATTATTTTTTCATTTTTTGTCTCAAAAACATAGGTTATGGCCCCTCTTTGGAACAATCTCGTTGAGCTCATTCCAATGAGGGGCCATAACCTATGTTTTTGAGACAAAAAATGAAAAAAAATAGTTATTCAAGAATTTTGTTTGCAAGTGTTGTCGGCTTTTCATGTTAGGTAAAGGATTCAAGCACTTGCTTCAGAAATTTTTCACACATTTTCTTCTGACCAAACAGCTTGTGCTGGGGTATTATCCTATGCTGGCTTTATACTCTGTGACAGAACAGGAGAAAAGAGACTTTATTACACCAAGAACAATTCTCTTCACAACATAAACACCTCAAACAGAGTGCTGTTTTTATCACTATCAGTTTTCTGGAAACAGGGCATGACAATTCCTGGACAACTTGCCACCTGTACAATTCGCAAATAAATTAAAAAGCAAGTATCATTATTGGTTAAAAAGTTGCCATGTTTGATTACTTTTAAGTATAGGATCAATTGGTTACATGAATTTTTGCATCTCAGCAAGCCTGAATTTTAGCAACCTGTCATTTGCAAAATGAGGTCCCCAGAGGGTGAATTTGCTGATGCTATCCCACACATGGGGCCAATTTATCCTGTAGGTACATCCTTCTGTTTTGGCTTGAGACCACCTTGATTCAGACTGAGGTTCACAGAAGGTAAATTTTGTGATGCTACCCTGCTGAACAGGGTAGCATCACCAAATTCACCCTGTGGAGACCTCATTTTGCAGATGACAGTCTGCTTATTTTCAGGCTTGCATATCAGTCTTCAGCAACTCTTCTACGATTATTTGGCCTACCCTCATGAAAAGACATATTTGTTTTTCAACAGGTTAGTATTGTTTTTTTTTTTAGTTTTTTGTTTTTTCCACACATTTTGTCCATATGATTCTGAAGCCATTTCCGAATCGATTTTCACAGAATTTTGCACATGCATAGAGTAGCACAAAATCTAATGAAAGTGTTAATGACACTGCAGCTCAACTTGTCCAAGAAGGGACTGAACTACATATGAAATCTGAAAAAAGATCGGGTGAGGCATGCTGCCTGTTGGGTGTACTAATGGAATTGTTGACATTTATATACCAAAGCCAAGAGGGCCACTGGTGGCCATGTTTTCCGAAGAAAATCATAAAAATTTGATAGCTCCTATCTAGACATCTCACCAAAGCTAGATATGAAATTCGAAAAAAAATCAGATAAAAACTGCAGCCTGTAGGGTGTGCTAATGGAATTGTTGACAATTTATATGCCAAATCAAAGATGGTTGCTGGCAGTCACTTAATTTAATGAAATTCAGAATAATCTGACAGCCTCATCCAGACATCAGTCCAAAGCTAAAATTGGGTAAGAGATGCGGTCTGTAGGGTGTGCTAATGGAATTGTTGACAATTTATATGCCAAATTCAAGATGGCTGCTGGCAGCCATGTTTTTCACCGAAATTCAGAAAAATTCAATAGCTCCTATCTGGACAGCACACCACACAAGTTACATGTGCAATTTGAAAAAGATCAGGTGAGAAATGCGGCCTGTAGGGTGTGCTAATGGAATTGTTGACAATTCATATACCAAATCCAAGATGGTCACTGCGGCCATGTTTTTCAACAAAATTAAAAAAAATGTTGACAGCTACCATCTTGACATCACACCAAAGCTATATATGAAATTGGAAAAAAATTTGAAAAAGATCAGGTTAGAGATGCGGCCTGTTGGGTGTGCTAATGGAATTATTGACAATTTATATCTAAATCCAAGATGGCTGCTGGCAGCCATATTTCTCAATAAAATTCAGAAAAATTTGATAGCTCCTATCTAGACATCACACCAAAGCTACAGATGAAATTTAAAAAAGATTGGGTGAGAGATGTGGCCTGTATAGTGTGCTAATGGAATTGTTGACAATCTATATGCAAATCTAAGATGGCCACAGGCGGCCATGTTTTTCAACGAGATTCAGAAACATTCGATAGCTCCCATCTACACATTGCCCCAAAGTTATGTATGAAATTTGGAGCTGATCAGGTGAGAGCTGCGGCCTGTAGGGTTTGCTAGAGGAATTGTGGACAGACAGATGAATGGACAGATGGGCGTACGGACAGATGTACTGACAGACGATGGATCACAACCTATCCCAATAGCTCATACTTGACGATGTCAAGTTGAGCTAAAAATGTACCAAAGCGGAATTTTCAGTTAAACCCTTCTTTCTCCAAAATTGGAAAAAAACTGTCAAAATTGGGGTTTATCGTCACTTTCTAAAAACGCATCATGCAGATTTTTTAAAACTTTCATCACTGTTAGACCTGGTTGCGACACTATAGTTGATATACAAGAGATATTGGGATAAGCGTTTGTTAACCCTCCACAGGCTCTCAGACATTGAAATTTTAATAAAATGGACTCCTTTCCAATAGCCACAGCATTCAATGGGCTCATTTTATCGGACGTAGACTTGTCGGACAACGATATTGATATTAACACTCTCCACCAATAATGATGATTTTAACCTAAACTGAGTCATTTGAAAGTACTATAATCACCTTTCGCAGGACATCAATAAAGGTACTTTAGTGATACATGTACAGTGAAAAACAAATCTTCCGACACTCTGGGGGCATGAAAAATCATGGAATCTTGTCTGGAAAAGCCTATTATTCTCCAGAATCATTAAGTCTAGTTTCATACTCAGTGTGTACAGATACACACAAACAAGTTACTATAGGCTTTAACGGGTCCAACTACAATATAAAATCCACTAAAATCTACTAAAATATGGTATGGATATTAATTGTTTTACTTATTCTAACTTTATTTAATAATAATAATAATAAATAATAATATGGTTTAGAGCCGTGTATCCACATAAGTGCTCACAGGCTTCACACAAAACTAAAGGTGCATTTTATATAATACAAGCAGGTCAGCAATAAGCCAGTTTATATAGGTGTGTTTTTAAGTGTCTCTTAAATGAAAGAGCGACTGTGGTTTTTTGATGTCGTCAGGTAACGCATTCCACAAATGTGGAGCCGTAATGCAGAAGGCCCGATCGTCAGCTGTGACCAGCTTTCCTGCATTCTGAACAAGATTGCACGAAGTAGCTGATCGCAAAGGACGAGCAGGTTCATACTTCTTAACTAGATTGCAAAGATAAGGAGGCGCAAGATCGTTGACAGCTTTGTAGGTAAACAATAATACTTTGAAACTAATTCTTTCACTAATGGGTAACCAATGCAGTTTTTGTAAGATAGGGGAAGCCGAAGAGGATTTTTTACTGTGGTAGAACACAAAATTATTTTTGGTCAGAATTTATTCACAGGCCATCGCCTCGTTACAATTTATGGGAGAGTGCCTGTGGGCACTCTCCCATAAATTGTAACAAGGCATATCCTTGCAGGCTGAATAATTTCACTTTAAAAAGATAATATGAAGCATTCCATTGAATACAAAGCTTTTTATTTGGGATTACCGCGGTTTGGATTAAAATATGGGCTTCCAACTCTCTACCAGTTAATATAGATGTGGGAGCACGGTGGCTAAATGGTGGAACTTCAAAGCGAAAGGTCCATGGTTCGATCCCCACCAGGGGTAACTGCATTGCGTCCTTGAGCAATACACTTCATCCCAATTGCCCACATGGGGGCATGGTGGCACTGTGTACTAAGGCGTACTGCACGTCAATGGTGCACTTGTCTTCAACCAATGCTAACCCTGCTTGTATGGAGTTAGTACATCTGGTTCTAGCCTGAAAACTTTAAGAGGAGTTAGGCGGACAAATTATGTAACCGATATGTGGATGAACAAATGGACAAACAATATGCCCCCCCAAACCTTTTGTCGCGGGGCATAAAAATGTTTTCACATCACAACTTGGTGAAATAATGAAACTTGAACTGATGGCCAGTGGTGGCTAATGCCACTCCCCTCCCCCCTCAAAAAAAACCCAACCCAAAACAACCCATACTACTATTGCATATTACGTGGGCGGATGTGGGCGATTCACTGGGTAAAGGGTTAAGCTAAAAATGAGTTTTGTCCTCAGCTCAAAGCAAGGATGCAAACTCATTTCAGGATATGGAGCAATATCCTGAAATGAGTTTGCATCCTTGCTGTTCGAGGAAATCAAAGCCATAACCTTGCATATGGGCGCCACCACCTTTTTTGGAGGGTGCTTCCACTTCTTGTTTTACAGTGTTGATATTCAATCAAAGTAAAGGAACCCTGTCTCATTTTGAGTTACAATTTCCCAAATAAAATCACAAGGATTTGAATTTTTCTTGAAATCGAGTCAAAAGTTCTCTGGACATGCTCACATGGTTCATACAGACTAGTCAATTTGGTTTTCCATACCTTTTCCATAACCCTGACATCAAACTTCCATGACCGCAAAGGTTAAATGCAATTCAATATATAACTCTATTTTTTCATTCCTCCTCACCATGTGACAACTCTTTTAACACTAAAGGGCCTAATCCCAACTTTGATCACTTTGTACTGCAATAATACTGAGGCTCTCGGTAAACTTTTAAATTACATTCTAAGTAACTTGGCAGATCTTTATAGGTAAGTCTTGGCTGCCTATACAGGTAGCCAAGAGGCCCAAGACTTGCCTAGAAACAACTCCAAAGCCACCAGATGTCTTCTATCAAAGTGTGGCAAACATTTACACAAACCACCAAACCTTTAAGGGTTAAGGAGCCCCAACCACAATGACTAAAGTAGTGATTCTTGGTGAACCCTAAAAACTGGGAGTGCAAATATTTTTTGAATGGTCACAAGAGACAGGAGAAATACCCATGTTACACATATCTTTTCGTTTTCCTTAACTTTTCCAAAACCCGCCCCAATTTTCCAGGGCCTGAAAAATCAATTTCCTGTTTTACAAGACTTTTCATACCTTTCCATAACCTGTATGAACACTGTGTTCAGTATGTCCAGTTTTTGATGTGGTTCCAATGATCAAGGGACTCATCCTGCATTGGTGTGGCAAAATAGATATCCCAGTATCTACAGACAAGCTACTATGCTGAAACAAAGCTGGAATAAGTGGACTGAAGTCCTGGGAGATTATATTGAAATGTAATGTGAACTGAGACACAAAATGTCGAGATTGAACATATGCTCCATGCTGCAAACCTCAGACCATGTTACCATCAACTCATCATAATAACGTATATGTTCCAATAAGACACTACCCATAGCCCAAAACCTACGTTGTGAAACACGAGAGGCTTATTTACTAAACTTGTGATCGTTAAAAAGTTGCCTTGTTCCAGGCAACTTTTAATGATCACAGGTTTAGTAAATAAACCTCTAGTGTACCCCACGACAGCACTGGATAGATAATCAATAAACCAGATAAATTCATTCCATCTCAGTTCAAATCGTAAATCGGTTTGTAAATTAAACAACACTTCATCTGGAACACCATCTGCTGCACATGTAAAAAATCCAGAAAAATGAAGTGGCTTGCTTGGGTAATCGGAAAAAAAGTAACAGGAAAAAAAGTAACAGGAAAAAAAGTAACAGATTTGGGTAGGAAAAAAAGAAACAGGAAAAAAAGTAACACTTTCTTATTTTTATAAGGTAAAAAAGTAACAGGAAAAAAAGTAACAGATTTGCGTAGGAAAAAAAAAAACAGGAAAAAGAGTCACACTTTCTTATTTTTATTTCATAAAAGTGATAGATTACTTAATTATGATTTAGTTATATTATTGAAACTAGTTAGATTATTACATATCAGTATAAGTACTACATAGTACATAGTTATAAAATAATTTAACAAACTTAATTATGATTTAGTTAGATTATTACATATCACACCTTGAAACTAGTGGGATTAATACATATCAGTATAAGTACTACATAGTACATAGTTATAAAATAATTTAACAAACTTAATTATGATTTAGTTAGATTATTACATATCACACCTTGTGTAATCTAATATTCTGGCCAATGCCATTAAGAAAAGCTGAAATAGTAAGTGAACCTTGGGAATATAAACCACACAGATTTTTCAGTTTTCTATTCAGGGATTCAGCTGACTTCTGTTTGCGGATAACAGGCAGCAAACCAACTGACACCTGTTGAATAATTGTATTGGTCAGAGCTTGCTCTTTTTGAAACCATTGGATAGTTTTCCAGACTGATGGGTGCTGGTGGCCAACAAGATTGTAGAACTTGTTGTTCCAGCCTTCACATGCATTATTTGTACGAGATTCGCCATCCAGCGTAGCACTATTAACATTCCATGTAGCTGGAGGATAGGCTGGAGGAGTTAATCTAAGTCGTAATGGTGCCAACACATCTGAAGGTGTGGCGCGAGGTTGCCTGTATCTACCAGTGACATAATTTTCATCAAAATACCTCAACAGTTCCTCGGCTTCTTCTGGAACAATGTCTTTGAGATGATTCATACCATCACGCACATCTGAAACTGGCAAGAATGCAAGTGCATCCAGTTTCCCACAAAACAGTCTGAAGTCTGCATCATCCCGATACAACTGCACTAAACCTAAACTCTGCACTCTGCGCCAAGTGCTTTGTGTCAGATGGTAGAAACAACCTCTACTCTGTACATGTCTACCAAACACAGCATTCACAGCTCGTAACACACATCTTCAAAATCAGTCACAACAGTATTTACATTCAAGTCAATATTTAGCTCAGTCAGTTTATCTACAATAGCTTGAAACAGAGTCTCATAGGAAGTACGTGTCTTCCTCTGTAATATAGCGTATACACAAGATAAAAAACTGTCATGAAACTTAACCCTAACAACATAAATTTGCTGAAATAGTGGAGGAGCCATTGCAAAATTACCGTCCATAAATAAAGTACTTGCACTGCCAAGATAATTGAGTCTACTATTTGTTGCAAATGCAACCACACGCTCACTTGCATCAGGTCCATTATCAAAGAAAAGGAATTGTTCAGAGTCTGATATTTTCTGAAACTCTTCTGGAATGGTCAGCTCAGACAGACTTTTGGGGACAGGAGGACTTCTTCTGTGGTATCTCAGACTCCGTTTGGCATTATCTAAGTCTGGCAGCATCAACTTGACTTCACTTTCAGCATTTGAAACAGCTGTTGCGAGGATCTGTGATGGCTTATCTAAGGAAGAAGCTGCTTGTTTTTGCATTTCATTTCTCAATTTGGTATATGCGATACTGACATTTTCTGGAGGATGGTTGTGTTGTCTAACTATTTCTGGGTTGTTGAAATCTGTAGTAGTACAGAGACTTGCACGGCAGTCTGATTTAGCACATTTAGTGCATTTCCACCAGACCTTGTTCTTCCTTCTTACAGATACAGTGTACATGAAACCTTCATGACAAAGTTTTTTGCCCCTCTTATTACTCTCAATGACTTCCATGATGACTCAAGAACATTTAATGACTAAGAGAGAATGAAAGGTTTTAGCGCGCCGAAGGCGCGCAGGGACGATGTGGGATTTACAAATCCCTTGCGACCCGGTTAACCTTATTTTTTTTCCCTTGGATCACACAGGCCTAGCTTTCCTATTGCCCAAAATGGAGTCTGAGGGGGTTATTGACTAATTCAAACTGCTGTCCAATATATAGTTTGCTGTGTGTTTATTTTTTCAAGAACATTGTTGTACATCAAAGAAGAGAATTCATGAAAGTAGCCACACTTGCTTGTGTTTATTTTTTCAAGAACATTGTTGTACATCAAAGAAGAGAATACTTGAAAGTAACCACACTTGCTGTGTGTTTATTACAATGTGTGTTCATTTGTTTCAAGAACATTGTTGTACATCAAAGAAAGCATGATGGATATCCTTGTAACAACATTGTCATAGCACACATGATCTCCAATTACAAAATAATTAAAAAAATAAAAAATAAAATTATTATTATAATTATTATAATGAAAAATGAAATAATGAAAAAACACTGTTACTTTTTTTCCTGTTGTATTATTATAATTGTTACTTTTTTTCCTGTTTCTTTTTTTCCGTTTCTTTTTTTCCTGTTACTTTTTTTCCTGTTACTTTTTTTCCTACATTCGCTTGCTTGTCACTCCATTGATGAAACAATTACGAAACAGGCGACATCATTTCAAATATTTCATGTGGTGACGTCAGAAGTTAACATTTGCTACTGGAGCCGTAAACATAAAAGAAACTATGCCAGCCAGCTCTCATCCAATCAGAGGGCGAGGATTTTACTGTTATTGGAACACAGGGCTATCAATGTACGCCCACAAACTTTTTGATAGACATGTTTACTTTCTACACTTTTTTATGATTAAAGGAGGATCAGATATTTATGTTCTGTTACGATGTGATTCCATGAAACATATTTTGGGGGTGGGGGATTACATACATTTTGCCTTAACATGAATCAGGCCAATTATGATGGGGGTTGGGAAGCCACAGGAAAAGCAGAGGGGTGGGGGGGGGGGGGGGGGTCATGTCATAAGCAATGTTTTGAAGGCAACAATAGTAATTGTACTTGTCCCAGTTAATATTTCTCCAACATACTAAAAACAAGCAGGGTTAGCAGTAGTTGAAGGCAAGTGCATCATCGACATGCAGTATCCTTGAGCACACAGTGCCTTGTCATCACGTAGGCAATCAGGATTATGCTATTGCCCAAGGACCATCGACCTTTCAGTTTAAAGGTTAAGGTTCCATCCACTGAGCCACCAAATAATTTTTGCATATCTGTGTCTCAGATTATGTTATTTTCTAATATCTGCATAATATATTTTAAAAGTACAACACTGAAGCCACTGCTTTATGATAAACCTTTGTACATGTCTTCTAAGATGAGAAAGGGCCATAACTCTGACAAAAATATCGGGTCAGGCCCACGATCAATTAGTGCTGAAATGGTTGGCCCATTTTTGTAACCGGCTAACCGTCAGGCATAACCAGATTTCAACCGGATATCCATTAATTTCAACCGCTGGTATTATTGCATTGTCTACAAGGCAAAAACAGTAAGGAATGGTGAGAAAACAGTTCAAAACATGGCCACATGACTTCTGCAAAAAGTAAACAAACGAACACCAACGAGTGCAATCGGAAATCGCCGATGTGCAAACGATTGTTAACAATTTATATGAGTGCAATGGTCCCACATAATAGTGATGATACATCATCACTGTGGGCACCCTGCATTGCCCGGTCATAAAACCAAGCCTTGCCATTTGAAAATCGCAGGCATGCCGTGCACCTAAAAAAAAGTTTGCGTACGCTATTTTTTCCCGCGTGCGTGAATTTGAAGTGAGGGATGAATCCGATGATTATCATTGATATTGGTTAAGAATTTTACAACCAGTTTGTAAATTATAGTTAGGCATAGTTAACTGTATTAGCAAAGAGCCTCTCACCTCGAGTGGCTTGAATTTGATGTGATCATAGGGTGAATATGTACTCCTAATTTTTTGAGTATATTTTTCTGTTCCCTTCTAAGACAAATGTCACAAACAGTTCCACGTTTACATTTACCTATTCATCGCAATGAAATTTCTGGCGGAAATATGTTTGAGTCATGAAAGAGGTGTGGTAAGAAATTATTATAAGCCTCATTGACCAAGAGCCCCTCATTGTCTGACATTGACCATTGAAAAACAAATTTTAAAATGCAAAATTTTAAATTATGTTTTTTATGACAAATGTTCATACTTTTAAACAGTTCAGCAAAATCAAAACATGGTTTTTCTGAAACATATTAGGTAAATAGACAGAATGCGATGTGTGTTTGAATCGGTGGGTGTTTTACATACAGACAGACAGAGAGCGCTGTCTTGAGAGACCACTGTGGACATGCATCGATTGGTTTCACTCAAAAAATGGACCTGTCATGAGAGACCATCTGTCATGAGAGACCCCCTATCTTGAGAGACCGCAAAACTGTGGCAAAAACCCAGTTTATCACCTGTTTTGAGAGACTGGAAAATAAATTTTGGCAATTTCAGAGTATTAAAATAAGTTAAGATCAATGCAATGTGTACAGAATCAATAGTTCAAAAATGTAACCAGGACATCTCCCCAACAGTAAAATTGTCAGGACAATTGTCCTCAGAAACCTTATTCCTGAAATCATACAAAAATATAATATCTTTCACTGTAGATTGTCTGAAAACTACATTAATCGGCTTTCAATTACATTGTTATTCAGTTGTACAACACTTCAAATCTGAGAAACTTTTACCAAGATCCCTTTGAAAATATAAAGATTACTGTTAAAAAAATAAACTTAGGTTAATCTGAGGTTATGTCCATTATTTGCACAAGTGTGACAAAATCAAAGAGGATTAAGCAAACTAAAACACCCTGGTAAGCTTATCTTTACTTAAAGTGTGAATGAAATTATTTTCTATTAAAACAAAATATGACAGACAGAAAAAAAACAGACTTTTCCAGGTATAACTCTAAATTATTATAAAAATAACTCATTTGAAGATATTGATAGATACATTCGTTACACATCCATCATTCACACTTCTGACCTCAAGTGTGAACACCCTGATTGAAATGAAAAACCTGAAATTACCAAGAAAGCCATCTCAGCTCTGGGCGTCTCTTGTCCCATCTCCTGGACTATCCAGGAAAAAGGCAAGAGCATCCATCTGAAAATGGAATTTAAAGTAGAAGAAAACATCACTACACCACCCTCCTCGGGGAGAGGTAGTACCTTTGATGAGAGGATCCCCTCTCACACTGGTCCTCACCCGAGGAAGTCAGAAGGCCCTGAAAAGAAGAAAAGGAAAAAAGAGTCCATCAACCAAGCGCAGGGATTCCCATCGCCTAGAGGCTTTCCTGGATAAGAAGAAAGAGGTGAGCGAGGGGGTGGAGGTTTTGGGGGCAGCCACCAGTTCCCCTCCTAATCCTACAGGCACACCCATCCAACTACCAGCTCCCCAGCCGGTACAGTTGGATGAGGAACGTCCTGTAGAGATTGAGGAGTAACTGGAAGTTGCTTTTTCGCCACTTTCCCACCCCTCACTCCCCTCTTCCTTCGTTCTCGGACAACCAGGACAAGGAGGAACTAACACCAAAACAACCTTCACCAGGCTTCACAGACAACTTCCAAACAACATACAGACCTGGCAAAAGCACTATCAGAAACCCGGCAATTCTTGGCTGAATGCAAAGAATTCAATAAACACTGCGAAGACAGGGACAGACGCTCCTATGAAATCGATAGACTAAAGAAGGAATTCATCAACAAACAAAAACAACTGACAGACACAGCTAATCACTCAACAATGCCAACCATCACTTCCACGGTCTCCCCATCACAGCCACCTCCTCCAAAGAAGCCACGAAGAAGGAGCAAACGCGGATAAGCTGCTTCCTACCCCTTACCTCCTTTACCGCACTCAGAACATAACTAAAACATTATACAGCTAACGAGGGTTGAATGGGGCTTGCCCCACAGCGTCCCTGCGCACCTTCGGCATGCAAAAACCATTTGATTCGCCATATTGATAGAAAGAGGAGAACAATCTGTATAAAGTAAGAAATTACTATTTTGGATGGACCATCCCCTTCACATTATAATCTCAAAAAGTTTTCAGTTTATGTCTTTCTAACTGTAACTTCTCAAACAATGCCTCTGTACTTGTATTAAAACTAAATTAAAATAAAACAATAATAAAAAAAAGTTGAAAAATCAATTCTTTCTCAAACAAATATTCTCTGGTTGGTCATTCACTTACTAGTGAAAACCTCAAACCTCTAATGAGAGACCACTTGTCTTGAGAGACCACTTTTGCTTGTCAAAAAGGGTCTCAAGACATGTTCTATAGTAACGAGTTGGAATGGTGTAGTCATATTTTGTGAGAGACATAAGCTGAAGCAAAATAGGACTACGCCATCCCAATGAGTTATGTAAAACATCCACCGATTCAAACACACATCACGTTCTGTGTTTATTGCACATCCATGCATAAAAATTCATTTAAATAAACAAATTTTTAATTCCGATGTTTAAACCCAAAGGTGAAGAGTCTGTTTGTTTTCTTTGAAACTGTATTGACCAAATGGATCGATAAAAAATCAAAACAAGTTTTGGGGAATAATAATAATAATATACACATTTATATAGCGCTAAAATTATAGTTCAGAAGATATAGAACATTCTAA
Organism: Pictodentalium vernedei; assembly: GCA_031216915.1. Taxonomy (NCBI): domain Eukaryota; kingdom Metazoa; phylum Mollusca; class Scaphopoda; order Dentaliida; family Dentaliidae; genus Pictodentalium; species Pictodentalium vernedei. The sequence goes on along the minus strand of CM062297.1, from coordinate 443,668,049 downwards.
GGCACTGTACATGTTACTGAGCTTGTGCAAATATATAAATGGAATATATACAGTATCTTATAGTCCAGAACATTACTTATAGGCTTTTTGCAACAGGTATGTTTTGAGATCTTTCTTGAAAAGGTTGACATTTGACAGTCTTTTTAGGTGTTCTGGTAAATTATTCCACAAGTGAGGGCCAGCAAATGAGAATGACCTATCTCCAAATGTCTTACACCTATGTTTTGGAACATGTAGCAGCATTTTACCATCGGACCTCAGGTTGTATTGACACACATTCTTGGTTTTAAGGAGTTCTTCTAAGTAGGCTGGTGACATGTTGTTTTGTGTCTTAAAAACTAATAATAAAGTTTTGAAAATTATTCTGTACTTGATTGGCAGCCAGTGCATACCCCTAAGAACAGGAGTGATGTGTTGAGATTGTGATACCCTACATACCACTCGGGCTGGTGGATTTAGTACCATCTGCAGGCGAGAGTACTGAGTTTGTGGAAGGTTGAACAGTAAGGCATTACAATAATCCAAATGTGAAGTTAAAAAGGCATGAACTAGGGTTTTTACTGAGTCTTTGGTGATGAACTGTCTTATCTGTTTAACTTTGTAGAGACCTCTGAAAGCCTTATTGCACATATTTGTAACATGTCTGTCCATAGACATGGTGGAGTCGAAGAAGGCACCAAGATTACATACACTGTTACTTGCACTGATGGCGGAATCTCCAACCTTCACTGAATTGATGTCAACTTTAGTGAGTTGTTGTCGTGAACCAATTATTACGAATTCAGTCTTATCATCATTTATCATTAATTTGTTTGAAACCATCCATGTGCGAATGTCCGAAATACAGGATTCAATAGTTTTTAGAGCTTTAGTTTGATCCTTGATTGAAGGTCGAAAAGAGAAATAGACCTGTGTGTCATCAGCATAACCATGGACGTCAGGCATGTGAGATTCAATGATGGTGAACATTTTTGAAATATAGAATAGAAACAGAACAGGACCAAGGCAACTGCCCTGCGGGACTCCACATTCAAGATGGAAGTCTTTTGACAGATTACTGTTTACTGATACATGCTGCTGTCTATTCTTGAAGTATAACGATAGCCAGCTAGCAGCAACACCATTAAGTCCAAAATCAGAATTCATTATCTCTAGCAGAGTTTTATGACAAACCGTGTCAAAAGCAGCACTAAGGTCTAAAAGAACAAGCAATGTTACCCTTCCAGACTCCATATTAAGGAGGGTGTCATTCTGAACCTTGAGTAATGCCATTTTAGTTGAGTGAACCAGTCTAAATACATGCATTGTCTTTTCTATTGGGTGTGTTTGTTGAAACTCATGTCACTGTTTCTCTTCGGCTGGTGTCCATTCACACCTAACCATTTGGTGGCTATTACTGTTTTTAAAAATATATGAACAAATTTGGGCAGATTTGCAAAACAGCTGGGAAAAACTTTTTCAAAAGAAGTTTGAAGCATGTCAAAATGTTCGAAGATTTACCAAAATAAAGTTGACCAATTTAGATATAATGGGATATGCAGACGAGACGGCCACAGATCTGGATAAATGTTGGGGTTGGAAATGATTGTTTTTTTAATATTATCTCATTTTTGGTTTTTTAATTTTTTTGTGAACCAACTTTATTTTGCTTTGGACGATTTCATTTTCACACTACGCAACAGGTGATCGATAATTGTACAACGAAATTTGGAAACTTTTTGAAGCATAACTAATGACTTGATGGGAAAGGAACTAGTATAAACGATGCTGGGAAAAAAGTTCCGGCTTGTACATCACCAGTTTAATACAGAAACATATATGTCATAGTGGCAATTCCATTAAATACAAGGGTTTAAAGTTTAATGGATGCATAATAATAAATGGTTACGGCCTCCGTGGACCCACAGAGGAGTTTTTTTTTTAAATTTAAAAAAATAGTAATTAAAATAATAAATTTTGATATCGTCTGCATTGGGTAAAGGGTTAATCTGTCAAATTTTAAGCAAAATATAATCTATTAAATTCTCATTATTACCAGAATGTTGGAAACTGAGAATATTCTGACTGAATATCATTGCTAGCTAACTGTCAAAGTGGCTTTTCAATTAACAGGATTCTACTGTATCTTTCAACACGTCCAGAATCTTGCAGTTGAAAGTGTCATTAACCCTTCACCTAATATGAAAAGCAGATGACACTTGCAAACAAAATTCTTGAATAACTAATTTTTTTCATTTTTTGTCTCAAAAACATAGGTTATGACCCCTCATTGGAACGAGCTTGTTGAGCTCGTTCCAAAGAGGGGTCATAACCTATGTTTTTGAGACAAAAAATGAAAAAAATAATGGAAACTGTATGGTGATTTTTGTAAATAGCGCAGGCCGGTTTTGGCTGTTACATTGGGTAATGGGTTAAGTCTCAAAAAACAAACAGACCAATGAACCATTTATGCTTTCAGCTAATCCGACATCATTTTGCTAATTTCAGTATATGTGCATCTCTGATATGGAAGAGTAAGCTTGTTAAGTTGTACTCAAAAAGTAGAGTAGTACAAATTGGTAGCATATTGGCATTACTGATTTATTAAGTCTGTTAAGTGGAATGGTAGATTGCTCAAAGAAATTTCTGCAAAGCTTCAGCATAATGGGCCTACAGGGAAAATTAATAATTATAATCATTGATTTTGCTCCCTCAGGGGAACAATACAATTATATTGAAAACTCTCAATACCGGCCAGACATTTTTTATTGGGCTTGTCACAAAGGGAATATCTGTTTCAGTGAAGTTCTCTTTTGTCTGAGAGTTTTTGTACATCTACTTACGTTACAGCTGATGTTATTGCTGTCAAGTGCTTTTCAGCCCATCAATGTACCTCAGCAAAATGAGGATATATTTATTTATTGGGGTTTATTGACACATTGGGTGGTCAAGGTCACCTTGTGCCAGACAGTTTTATGGGAGGAGGAAGGCAGAGTACCTTGAGAAAACCACCAAGCAATGGTGAGCAGCTGTCAGACTCCCCAATGTAAACTCTACATGAGCAGGTTAGTATTGTGTGAAGACAAGTGCAGTATCGATGTGCATTATGCCTTAGTACACTGCACCACTGTGCCCCCACATGGGCATGCAATTGGGATGAAGTGCCCTGTAGCCAAGCTGTGAAAAACAGGATGATTTTACTCTGATAAACAGGATAATTTTAGGATAGGTTTTACCAAACTGCATTTTTGAGAAAATCTTATTGACAGTTGTCAAATCTCACCCTCTTGAAAAAATCTCACTGCTCTCAGGCTTGTCAGAAGTGGTATGCAAGTTATTTGTCTGCTTCATTCCTGATGCTAAAATTAACTAATAGAGTGCAAAATTACTTTTCAATGGTCAGTTGTAACTTGAGTATTTTAGGCACTTGGCAATTTATTACCTTTGTCCATCTGCCTGTATGTCCGTCCATACGTACGCCCATCCCAAATATGGTATCCATTTGATAACTTTGGTTTGACTGAACGAAATGAAAGAAAATTTTTTATCTTACAATCAACATGTATTTTGTCTGTATTAACTCCACAATTGTCACATATCCGACCCCCCGATACAGATGTTTGTATCAGTGGGTCGGATACAAGCACGTTCCTTTCACGTGAGTTCCATTTTTTCTCTTTTTGTTCATCCGTACGAATAAACAGTTCGTTATATATTCGTCTACATTCTTGACTTATCCCCAATATATTGTAAGATAAAATGATTATTACCATCATGTGGATGTACAATATATGTTCCTGAGTCTCGCTCTGGGATCTAAAGGAGATCACGACTCGTCTTCGACTCATCATGATCTGCCCATGGTATGGTTTTGTTGAATCTTTTTAACCCTTTACCCAACGAATCGCCCGCATCCGCCCGCGTAATATGCAAATCCAGCAGTTGAAAAAATATTATTTTTCAAAAAATTTCAACAAAACCATATCATGTGACCCCTCATTGGAACGAGCTCGTCGAGCTCGTTCCAACGAGGGGTCACATGATATGGTTTTGTTGAAATTTTTTGAAAAATTTTAAAAAATGATATTTAAAATAATAAATTTTGATATCGTCTGCGTTGGGTAAAGGGTTAAAAAATATTGTTTTCTTTAACTGTTCACTTTATAAATTACACAAGCCAATGCGGCAGATTCATTAGGAAAAGGGTAAAATGGTTTTAATCCTTTACCTAACATGAAAAACAGACGACACCTGCAAAAATGAATGAATAACTAATTTTTTCATTTCTGTCTCAAAAACATAGGTTATGACCCCTTGTTGGAATGCGCGCGACAAGCTCATTCCAACGAGGGTCATAACCTATGTTTTTGAGAAAAAAAATGAAAAAATAATGAAAATTGGCAATTTTTGAGAATAGCGCTGGACGGTTTTGGGCGTTACGCTGGGTAAATGATTAAAATATTTTTTTGATAGATCACAAACTTTATTTTAATCAACTGGGATTGACTCTGTATTATTACGTGAAACTTACTAAACAAATTTGTACTATAAGGTGTGAAGAATGGTCTGATGCATGAGTATTAGATGCAGTAAACAGGGTTATTCTTTTAGGCATTGGTTGTTTATTTATTGGATTTGAGGTCACTTTCAGCCAGTCATTTGATTTTGAGGTGAACTGTGGCTCTTTCCTGTTATCACACCTGCAGTTTTTACTTTTTGCTAGTAGAGTGCAGTTTGGTTCCACCTAGAGAGCGATTAACCCTTCCTAATGAATCAGGCTGCATCCACCACCAAATACACAAATTGTGGAGTAGATAAAAATTCAACAAATCCATACCAGTTGACCCCTCATTGGAACGAGCTCATCAAGATCATTCCAATGAGGGGTCACATGATATAGTTTTGATGAAATTGTTTTAAGAATTGGGGGGGAACGCGGTGGCTCAGTAGGTAGAGGTGCAGGCTGCAAGCCGAGAGTCCTCGGTTCGAATCCCACCTGCGGCAACCGCGTTGTGTCCTTGGGCAAGACACTTCATCTCCATTGCCCGCGTGGGGGCACGATGACGCCGTGTACTAAGGTGTACTGCACGTTTATGGTACGCATGTCTTCAACCAATCTAACCCTGCCTGAGCTGCAGTGCGGAGTTACGATGTTGGGTAGCTGGCAGCTGCTTGTCGTTGCTTGGTGGTTCTCTCCGGGTACTCCGGCTTCCTCCACCCGTAAAACTGTCACGGTCATGATTAGCCATTGTGCATAAATATGTGACCTTAAACATCAATAAATAAATAAATAAATTTAAGAATTGGGGAAAAAAAATTAAAATCACAAAAATTTAATATCATGTATTTTCTGTAAAGGGCTAAAATCTATTTGTGGGAAATATGCCAAATAATACAATGCACGCAAGAAAATGTGAACAATACAACCTGAATTATAAGCTGTACCATTCTAAAACTTCAAACTTGACATTCCGAGAATTGGTGCTTAAACAACATCATTCAACAATCTTTAAAGGCCAGTAATGCTACTCACTGTCTTTTCGCTCGGGCATTCAGTGGAGAATCATCAGTGGAAAATCATCTGATAGAATTACGATTGCTGCACTGAAGTTGTATTTCATGTATTGCATGAAACTCAAATAAATTTGAATATTGCTGCGAAAATCTTATTAAAAAAATCAGGTGATATGTTCGGAATCTCTACTTACTGTGCATCAGTGGAGTGAGCAGTATGCAGATATTCACTTCTTGAAAACATTTTCCTGATACCAGGATTCAACAGCAGTGAATTTACTACAAAATTTAGAGAGCAGTATAGAATCTATCGGAAAGTGAATTGTCGTTCTTGGACTAACTACTACCGGTTGGTATATGCGGCATTGTAAACATTACGACTCAGATTGATAGCGCATCATTCAAATTTCGCCTAGCTGTGAACACCACAGAATAACTTGGGACCCCCGAAATCAACTGACACCATTCAGGAATGGGATGGTGAAGAGGAGTGGGGTCCCGAGGTGTTCTTCCCTAGGAAAAATGTGCTTGGCAATCAATATGACATCACAATCAACATCTGCTCGTACACTGCACATCACACAAATCAATGACATGACCGTTGAAAATTTTGTTATTGTACAGTACGGCCACTGTGGACTGGTCACTTTCCACGGAGTGGGCAGTATTTCTATGTACGCAATAATATTAGATTCCAAACACTAATTATAGGAATAATCATACAGAATTTAACAAGAGCTGGACTTTTGTCCGGTGCATACCCCCACGTGGTGTACCGCCTAGTGTGGACATACCTATGACCATAACAAATATCATTTATGAATATTCTTGTACGGACTGACAGATGGATGCAGAGATGGATGGACGCAATCCAGTATAATCCCCCCCCCCCCTTCCATTTTCTTCGAAAGTTTTCAACAATTTCCAACAATTTATAAGTCAAAAGGTATGGTAAATTGTTTGGTATTTGGAAGTTTTATGCAATGAGGCAGAAGCCTTTGTCATAGCCAAACTGCATGCCACATTTCACTGAAACCTGATAACCCCAATCCAGTATGCACCCCCCCTTCCATTTTCTTTGAAAGTTTTCAACAATTTCTCACAATTTCTAAGTCAAAAGGTATAGTAAATTGTTTGATGTTTGGAAGTTTTATACAATGAGGTAGAAGCCTTTGTCATAGGCAAACTGTATGCCATATTTCACCAAAATCCAATAACCCATACCTGAGATACAGGCTGAACAGACAAATAATGTCTATTTCCTATAATTTCTAAGTCAAAAAGGGGGATAACTCTAAAAATGAGAATGTGAGAAATATCGTTGAATCCTTTTTTTAAAGCCTATACCACAAGCAGTGTTCATGGCAAATTTCATTGCAATAGAACATTCGATACCCGAGATACAGGCTGAACAGACAAAATGTGGCTCGGACGGACACAATTTCTAAGTGAACAAATAATAAAAAAAAAAAAAAAATAAAAAAAAAAATAACTAGTGTGGGCATACCTATAACCAACAAATATTATAAAAAATAATAATTTACTTAAGTTATGAATATTTTCGGACGGACTCACACACGGATGCACAGACGGATGGATGGACGGACGGACGGACGCATGTAATCCAGTATACCTCCATTTTCTTCGAAAGTGGGGGTATAATTAATGAAGAACCAGGTACAGCCCAGTGCTTCATTAATTCAAGTTTTGCTGGTGATGATTTTTATTACCTGGTAAATGCACGCATGGACATAACTGCCCATGTGTGGATTACGACCAGTCCACTGCGACTGCACTGTAATTATGACACACAGTTACGCAGTAGACATTTTCCATTAATATGATAGCAGTTTTGACGTTATTTAATTGAATCACAATGTGCACAAACGAACACTCAGTAATAAGGAAATTTCACATACCAACTGGAAGTAAGTCATATTTGTCTCCACAGCATAGAAGAGTTCATAGAATCAGGTGAAGATAACCTATTTATTGATTTATGTATTTATTTATTATTTATTGGTGTTTAATGCCACATACTTATGCACAATGGCTCATCTTGACCGTGACAGTTTTACAGGTGAAGGAAGCCAGAGTACCCAGAGAGAACCACAAAGCATCGATGAGCAACTGCCAGCTCCTCAACATTCTAACTCTGTTCAAGCTCTGCTCAAGCAGGATTACAGCAGTTGAAGACATGTGCACCTTCGACGTGCATTATGCCTTAGTACACGGCATCATTGTGCCCCCATGTAGGCAACCGGGATAAAGTGCCTTGCCTAAGGACACCATGCAGATCATCCAGGATGGGTATAGAACTCGGGACCTCTCACATAGAAGTCCAACAGTCTACCACTGAGCCACCGCGCTCCCACATATTTATCGATAGAACCTATACAGCATGCCTACCATTTTCAAAATCGAAAGACTGCTTTCAGCATCTTCTATTATAGCATGATCATGACACGATATACAGTTCAGTTTAGCCAATTGTTTAAGCTTTGTTGCCCACTTTAGAGGTATCTCAACCCTGGCATTTTGGCCCAGTTACTAGGTCAAATTATACCAACTCCTTCACCACTGAATCCAAGCTCTACACAACTTCCCAGGGTGACTTTCAGGTATTATCCAATCAAGCGTGATCCTCTGCATTACAGAAGGGTGCTGGGGTACCTGTGGAGAACCACTGAGCAGTGGCAAATTGGTTCAAGGAATATGTGCCATCAAAATGCTACTTGTTTCAGTACACTAACTTACAGTGCACAATACTGCGAACACTTTTTCTGTTCTGACAGCCCATTTAGCAGATTCTGAATAAAAAAAATCTCTATTTCTGCCGAGTACATTATATCATGAAAAATATAAACTGGATATAAATATCTGTTGTAATATTTGTGGCAGTACCCATGTAAAATGTTTCCTTTTCACAATTTTTTTTACACATCAGTATGCAGAGGTTTCAGCTTTTCTCAAAGAAAAACCCACTACTGACAACTCTTTGTTTCACCTTCGCTATTATCTGAAAAGAATAATCACCAGGAAGAATAAGTGTGCATTATTATAAGAATGACCAGGCATTTTAAAAAAAAAATTGACCAGATATTGTTTTAAATAATACACAGTTACGAGTCCTAATACAAATATTCAACCTGATCTGAGTTTTTACCTCAAATTTCGATGGAAACATCTGTGCACCACATGCGATTGTCTTCAATGACTTATCCAAAACGATAATTCACCCATCAAAAACTGTTCACATTTTCAATTTTTATTTTCCCCTGTGTGATAAAATTATTTCACTTTTTTCACAGTTAATCAAGAATTTGATGAAAGGTGGGTTTTAAATCAGATAATTAATACACTAGCACCTGTTTATTTGGCCAGGTAATGATCGAGGGCTTTGCCCTCGATCATTACCTGGCCGAAAACATATGGTTGAGTGTGTTATCATTTACAGAAGAATTTTTTAGATTTTTCACTGATGCTTCTCCTTCCCAGATATATTCTAACAATCATTTGCCCAGGATGATTTTATGCAGAATATTACTTTGGATGTAAGAACACCATATGGCATTTTCACCTTCTTTTGACCAACATAGTCACCACACCATGGTGCTCTCATTTGGGCATGTGGTGAATACCTTTCTTGATCAACCAAGTGATTAAGGTTCGATTCAAACTTACAACTTCTCGGTCAGATGTCCAATGTGCAAACTAATCAATCCTGCATCCCCAGCAAAAAATGGTAAAAAATATGATTGAAAAGTAGTTCATAAACTGTCCACTTCCTAGTAAGTCTACCTGTACTTAAGTCTCTTATCCAATGGTGCCAAGCACTGTGTAAGGATACCATGATTAAAATTTTGTTATTGCCACCTGACATTCCCCATTAAAATGTAAGAAAATAAATTTATGAGTAGTGCTGAAATGATTAATCGACTAAAGAATGTTGACTAGATTTTCGTTATTAATCGACAACCAAATTGGCGATCGATTAGCCACCACCTTCTGCCAACCACAATATATCATCACTCATATGCAAAAGTTGTGTAGTTATCGGCATGGAAGCGTTATTCAGTCATGATATACTCAGTAAAACACCTGCGGATGGGGAAGGTTAATAGATTCCAGAGTCACCGCGGCTCTGCTCTTTGATGTTTTGCCCACTCACTGACATGCAGTGAATTGTTGTCATTACCTCATGAGTGAGTAGCAACCCAATCACAGGATGACAGCTGCAAACTTTTCTTGGCACCTTTTATCAATCCAATTTTCTGAAATACAGTACGTGCTGAGTGTATTATCACTAAATAATCCGTGGAGTGGAGATTCCACCCAAACAATAATTGCAAATTTGTTGCAAAGTGTACCAAGCACAATCAAAGTTCCAGCCAATGGACCTCTGGGTTAAACTCGGAGGTCCATTAGCTAAAACATTAATTACGTGTGTTTTTTGTCCATAAGTAGAGAATTTGAAATTGATACTTTGGGTGATAACTCCACTCCATAGGTGATTTTGTTACAATAAACTCTCCACATACTGCAATTATCTTGTCCCTGGAATCACCATTGGCACAGGCTAGGGGGGATATTTTATTTAAATTATTTGTTGGCTCCTTTACAGGATTCACTGGGGGCAAGGTGGCATTGTGGTAACTGGTTCTCGTCAGATCACCGAAGTTAACCCTTTACCTAACATGAAAAACAGACGACACTTGCAAACAAAATTCTTGAATAACTAATTTTTTTCATTTTTTGTATGAAAAACATAGGTTATGACCTCTCATTGGAACGAGCTCGATGATCTCGTTCCAAAGAGGGTTCATAACCTATGTTTTTGAGACAAAAAATGAAGATATAATGAAAATTACTTGGCGATTTTTGAGAATAGCGTTGGCCGGTTTTGGCCATTACGTTGGGTAAAGGGTTAAGCAACGTCGAGCCTGGTTAGTCCTTGGTTGGGTGACCATCTGAGTGATTGATTCAGACTCCCGGGTTGTGTCCTTGGGCAAGGCACTTCACCCGATTGTCCACATGGGGGCATGATGACGCCATGCACTAAGGCATACTGCACGTCGATGGTGCATATGTCTTCAATCTAACCCTGCCTGTGCTGCAATGTGGAGTTATGATGTTGGGGAGCGGGCAGCTGCTAGTCATTGCTCAGTGGTTCTCTACGGGTACTCTGGCTTCTCCACTCATAAAACTGTCACCGACATGATATGACGTTGGCTGTTTGTTAAACCCTAATAAATAAATACAGGATTCACTTCTTCATCAACTATCATGTCTACGATAAACAGTAAGTTAAATGCAAGAAGACATTTAGCAGTTGATTCTGGCATATTACACTGATATTTCCACCTAAAAATGAGTTATAAAAACACAGTTTGAAGCGGAAAATCACTAGTAATTTAACATCAGGTTGCAGGAAATGATAGGTGCTACCTGCCCCAAAACTATAGTGTTGTGGTGATGGGTGTTGACTAGTAAATTAGTCGTTGACAAATGGCTGCCGACTACAGTAAAACCTGTTTTGGGAGACCTCTGTCATGAGAGACTACCTGTCTTTAGAGACTGCTGTGACCTTGTACCATTTGGTTGTTTTACTCTGTAATGGACCTGTCATGAGAGACCACCTGTTTTGAGGAACCACTTTTGATAGGCAAAAGGGGTGGCTCTCAAGACAGGTTTTACTGTAGTAGACTACAAAATTTCCTAATTATTTCAACACTACCTCTGAGAAAGGACTTAAGGATGTGTTTTTATGACGAGCCATATGTCATGTCTAGGAAGCAGAAAAAATGAAAATTTATTATTTAGGAACAAATATTGCATTGTCTGGCACTCGTTTTGGACAAAGGGGTCACTGCCAGGTCAAAACATAATTCAATTTTACAATGATATGTGTTATCAGAACTAATGATACAACTTCACTGCATTACAACCTGAAAGTTCAAAAGGCAAAAACTGAAAAATAGTTATAGTTTGAATGGCAATTTACGTTTTCATTGCTGGATGAATAGGGCCATTACATTATAGGTAAAGGATTTACAATTCTGTGTTCTCTCCGTAGTACCCACCTCTGTAATATAATGGTTCAATATGATTCAAGTGATGAGAAAAGGAATTAACGGGCAGACATAAGTGTTGTCTGCTCTCTAGTGATTCAATGAAGAACTTCACACATTAACAATAAGAACTTCCAAATGACAAACAACGACAAAGCTCAAACAGGATTCAACAAGAACTTTCTAAAGGAGCTATGGCTATAACTCATGTTTGTTTACTAGGAAATGGCATGGTGGTGAGGTGCGGAGACACAAATTCATGTTTATGTTTATTGGGGTTTTGAGTCAATTGAGCCAGTGCCTTATAACCATGTTGGCTTCTGCAGAGGGTTCTCATGCCAGGTGTTATTTACTAGGTCCTATAATACCAGTGAACAGAAAGTGTCTACTGCAGTACACAAACACTGCATCAATTCCAGGGGTTGATACAGGAAAAAAACCATTATTACATGAAAGGTGATGTAAGTTCAGAAAGATAAGGCTAAATACACATTCCTGCTGCACATGCCTCCAACCAATGTTAACACCGCTTGTTCCGAGTAAGAAAGTTGATGAGAAGGGCTGTCCTAACTGTCAATTTTCGTAGTCGATTAATTGCCAGCATTAATCGATGGTTTGTAGGTTAATTATACAATAACATGATTTTTGAGGGCATTGGGCTCCATTACTTGGCTGCCATTTGTGATTAGCAGCCAAGCAGTTATTAACAACCAAAGGCACTAGCCTCGGGCTGTTAATGGGTGTGGGGCTGCTAATCACAGATGGAGGTCCAATAATGGAGCCAAAATAATGCCTGACAAATCATGTTATTATTATTATCAATACTTAGAAATTACAAGAACGATTTTCGACCCTTTTTGGATTATTTCATGAAAAGATTATCAATGTGAAACACCATTTATTAGCAGAGGGTAAATTTGTTGATGCTACCTTGCACAGTGGGTTGCATCACCAAATTTACCCTCTATGACCCTTAATCTGAATCAGGGTCTCAGGCCTAAACAAAAAGAAATACCCAGAGGATACATCAGCAAATTCACCCTCTGTGGACCTCATTCTGCAAATAACAGATTGCTTATTTCCAGGTTTGACTGATGTTGGGTATCAGGATTTGTACACTTGCACTTGTTTTCAATAAATTTTAACCATACAATTGAATTTCATGTGAGCACCAACATTTTGCTTCTAAATGCGCACACTGTACATCCAAAAATATAGAACCTTTTAATCATAATTAATTATATTTTTATTAAGCAATTTAAGGCAGAACACTTTATATTTATCTCAATCAACACCAATGAAAGGTAAACTCTAAGCTTTGTTAATGTTTATTGTGCATTTATTGAACAATTTGTGGTATTTGGTCGCAATTCACTTTCCATTAATTGTAAAGCAGCTTCATCGAGCTCATATGATTGCGGCATCTTATTTTTGTCATTAGGGAAATTTAGATAGATTTCCAGGAAGACAAAATGACATCACACGCAGAATGTCAGCACATGCTACGGACACTAATGACTAAAAACAGCCAATGATCGGCTATGCTTTACAATCTTTGTTTCAAGTTTTATTATGCTCTCTTACAGGCTCTGTAAATTTGTATTAACATGGAGGTAGCGCACAATTAATTGATTATAATAGTCGTTTCCAATAAATTCAACAAACAATCTCTAATATACATGTACTTACAAAACAAATTAAAACTGACGATGTTCGAATGTGTACACTTCTGTGTTGAGATAAAATGGAAACACCAAAATATCCCTGATTCATCTGAACAATTTAAACAGAAGAAGATTTGTGCAAATGTTTCATTTCTAATTTACGGAAATTTTGTACATAAAACTCCCTCTATTTCTACACAAGTTACAACTTAGTACTACAAGTCAACTTACCATTGTGAGTCTTGTGACAATTTTTCTCACTTTCGCAGTTCAGATTCTTCCAATGAGGTCGATTGAGATTACAAGACTGAAGTTTCTATTTACTGTGCAGTCTGCAATGACTTCTCAAACCACAAATTATTCAAAAGTACACAATTTGAACGATACTCTTTAGTTCTGATTAGCAGAGTGCTGGTTAAAACTACAGAAACTGATCTAATGGCAAGGCTCAGTGCTTTTAAAATTACGTTGTTGCACAATCATGCAGAAAAAGGCCTTGTGATATTACAAGTAACTATGGTTGGACATTTCAAAGTTTAATAATTTAACTGTTCATTCACCTCATTACACAGTAGAATTTAAACCTGACTTTTATTATATGACTATGTAATTTAACCACTAAATTATCACTACTGTTTGATGATCTTTTCCTGGTCCCCGGAAAATCCAGTGGGGAATCTGATTCCATATCACTATAGTATGACGGACTATTTACGGGTGGCGGTAAACCACAATTCTCCACTTCGCAAAATTAAATTAAATCAGATGAACAAACAGGATAAACATTCAGTCCGTGGTATGTATGAATATGCTTCATTGAACAATTGCCAAATTTCAATAAACCATTACTATGGACAACCCAGTCCACCGAAAAGGTGCAGAATTTGTGTTAGAGGCAGCAATTCTGACTGAAAATCAAGAATTCAAACACGGATTCAAAAAAAAAGTGGACTGTTCATTTTGTTATGTATTCATGCGCATCGGGGGATTCCCTGTTACAAAAATAAATGTAAACAAAAATAGTTCTTTTTTACTTCAATCCTGTTTACCCAAACAAGGTTGGGGGAATTATTAATGCTAGTGTTGGTATTCGACATTGAACTGTAAGTCATATAATAAACCTTTTATCATTACAGTGAAGTGATCTGTGTCGTCGCATCATGTCTCATTGAGGAGTTCAGATTGTCGGATCAAACGAGCTGCCTCGTTTGATCCAGAAATCTGATCTCCTCAACTCAACGTGATACTACGAACCAGATCACTTCACTGTAGTGATAATACAGGGTATTTTTTTGTTTCTAAGAATCTGATTAGCAATTTCCATCATCACAAAAAGTGATGATAAATATTTAATATAAGGCCAATATGAAAGAAAAATGGTTAGCATTTGGACATTTTTGTATAGCATTTTGCGATGCGAATCCAATCATCAAATGCCCTGTAATATGTACGTACCACTTTAAAAATGAATGACGATTGACTAAAAATAAAAACCGTTGACTACAGTAACAGTTATCAGTTAGGTGACCAACAGAATAATTACGACGGCCCTATTGATGAATCAAACATGCAGTTACTTTTTGGTGCTCGTTGGTTATTTCAGAAAATTTCCGCTTTCCCCACCCTTAAAATTGTCAACTGTCTGACACGTATGATTTGATACTATAAACTATTAATTGAAAATAGAAAATATTTTCATTTTTGGAATTAACTAATAAAAACTATCCACAATCCATTCCAATGAGGAGTCATAGACTGAGTTTGAATGGTTTTTGATAATAGTATTGGCTGATTTTGGTCAATATGTTGGATAAAGAGTTGATATCTAAGGCTGTACCATGCTTAGGATTAGTTACCCATGTAATAATGAAAATTTTTAATAACTAGAGAGTGTGACTAACCTTGTGCAATGCAGTCATTTTGGCATCGCCATTTTGGCTGCCGCATGCTCTCTTTTTAAAATCAATGCAAACTTGGAAAAAAAAAAATTAAATGTTTCATCTCTGATATTTGTCCCTAGAGTGCAACAAGGCATTGCAATGCTTGAGCATTGAAAAGCCTTCTTGTACTAGCTCAAGGGATGAAATCCACCACCACCCATGCTATTCTGCAGATTATGAGGCCAAAAACATAAAACAAACCAAGAATATAAACTTTTATTGGCAAAGAAATATAATAAGTAAAATAAAAAAATGCCACCAGCATGCAATTTAAAAAAAAAAAGGCCTGAGAAACAGAAGACCCACCTTGTGGGGCCTAACTGCAATATCACACACTACATGAAAATGGACACCGACTAAGGCTGTGCAATGTACAGGGTTAGAAGCAATAGAGATGATCTTATTTATAACCAGAAAGAAAATATTGACCAACTCTGTGCATTGCACACAGTTAAAGTTGGTAAGATAAGGCCACACAAAGTAGATCTTCTGTTTCTCAGGCCATTATTTGTAAAATCGCATGCGGGCGAGCGTTTTTTTATTTTTTCTTTTTTATTTCAGTAATTTCTTCTTTGCCATCAAAAGTTCATGTTCTTGGTTCAAGTTTTAGGCATCATAATCTACAGAATAGCATTGGTGGTGGTGTATTTCATCCCTTGAGTGCAAGAAGGCTTTGCAATGCTAAAGCATTGCAAAGTCTTCTTGCACTCAAGGGACAAATTCATCAATTTTTTTAACTTGGGTAAAATATCAGACATAAACCATTTAATTTTTATTTTTTTTAAGTTTAAATTGGTTATAAAAAGAGAGCATGTGGCAGCCAAAAGGACCATGCGGGAGGACCTGAGAAACAGATTTTTTATTTTTTTAGGCCTAACAAACATTGACGAAATACTAGCATTGCACAGAATTAGTTGATCATCTGATCACACACTACATGAAAATATACACTTTGGATGTAAAAATGCTCATATTCAAGGACCTAATGGAAATACTTACACTGGCTTCTGGAAATTGTTTTAAAGTGAGTTCCAATGAAAGTGTCAATGACACTGTAGCTCGACTTGTGTAATTCATGTACATGTATAGTATGTGACACAGCAATGATACACATCTAGGTAATGACCTGATAACAAAGGCACATATAAAGTATTGTAACGGTCTGTACATAAATGCTGACCATAGCCTGTAACAAATGTATAGGTAAAGTATTGTAAAGGTTTTCAACAGTTAGATGCTAAAATTAGAAAAGAAATCTTTGAGTCCCAGAGTGGGTCTGACTGAACCCAAAAATATTTGTTCTCATAGCACAGTGATAACAAAGGCACCCCAAAACACTTGTTCCTGTCCCAAGGTGATAACAAAGGTACTCAAGTTCATAAGTACAGCCTCTAGCCCGAGCCGTATTGACATGTGCACTTACTGTGTATAATTAAGTAGCACTGAATAAATCAAAGTTCATCTAATTTGCATAATTTCTGCATGAGAAAAAAACCTGTATTATATGTGATGTATTCCATGTTACTAAACATTCATTCAAAAATTTATTCAAATCAGAACCTTCATATAGAAGTTCTGTACCAAAAACTGATTGTACCTAATTTTGGTACAAAATGGCCACTGGCAGCCATCTTGAATTTTGGACCGCACACAAACACATTCGTTCTTGTCCCAAGGTGATAACAAAGGTACCCAAGAAGTTTCGTGAAGCTCGGTTTATAAATAGAGCCTCTAGCCCGAACCGTATTACATGTACACTTACTGTGTATATGAAGCACTGAATAAATCAAAGTTCATCTAATTTGCATAATTTCTGCACGAAAAAAACCCCATATTATATATGATGTATTCCATGTTTCTAAACATTTATTCAAAAATTTATTCAAATCAGAAACTTCATATAGAAGTTCTGTACCAAAAACTAATTGTACCCAATTTTGGTACAAAATGGCCACTGGCAGCCATCTTGAATTTTGGACCGCACTCAAAAACACTCGTTCTCATCCCAAGGTGATAACAAAGGTACCCAAGAAGTTTCGTGAAGATCGGTTCATAAATACAGCCTCTAGCCCGAGCCGTATTGACATGTGCACTTACTGTGTATAAGTAGCACCGAATAAATCAAAGTTCATCTAATTTGAATAATTTCTGCACAAGAAAAAACCTGTATTATATGTGATGTACTCCATGTTACTAAACATTCATTCAAAAATTTATTCAAATCAGAACCTTCATATAGAAGTTCTGTACAAAAAACTGATTGTACCTAATTTCGGTACAAAATGGCCACTGGCAGCTATCTTGAATTTTGGACTGCACCCAAAAACACTCATTCTTGTCCCAAGGTGATAACAAAGGTACCCAAGAAGTTTCGTGAAGATCGGTTCATAAATACAACCTCTAGCCCGAGCCGTATTTACATGTGTACTTACTGTGTATAAGTAGCACTGAATAAATCAAAGTCCATCTAATTTGTATAATGTCTGCATGAGAAAAAACCCTGTATTATATGTGATGTATTAGATGTTGCTAAACATTCATACAAAAATTTATTCAAATCAGAACTTTCATACAGAAGTTCTGTACAAAAAACTGATTGCACTAATTTTGGTACAAAAAAGATTTTGGACCGCACCCAAAAAGATTTGTTCTTGTCCCACGGTGATAACAAAGGTACTCAAGAAGTTTTGTAAAGATCGGTTCATAAATACGGCCTCTAGCCTGAGCCATATTGAATTGTTGACAGACAGATGGACGGATGGACAGATGGACGATAGACGATGGGCCATGGCATAACCTCAAATTTGACTTACGTCAAAGTTGAGCTAAAAATTAAAGCATATTCTATTTTCAATTAATAGCCTGTTTATAGCAGTTAATTAAATCCTTGCATTCTGCTGGTGGTCCAGGACAGGATTTCTCTTGTCACTGAAATAAGTATAATTTGGCCACATTTTATCATATCTTCTATATAAGCTGTAGGAATTTTGTCTCCACTGATTTCTTGAGTTACATTTAGATGAATTTTTCATCAAACCTACTTATGAAAAATATCCAGAAAATACTCAGCCTGTTAATATTTAAAGGTGTTAAGAGTTAAAAGGTGTCTTGAAACCCTGATAAACAAACATGGTCTCAGAGTTTGTAGGATTTTCAATTTCCTGGCTTTTACTGTACCTGAGCATTATGAAAGAGATAAGACAAGCAGCCTGTCAACGTCTCATTGACAATCCAAAACCAGTATTAAATCGGGTATTCCAACTTAGTCCATATATTCTTAAGATGATCTCCCTAATGTATAACACTAACAACCTAACTAATGACAGTAATGACACTTAGTGGACAACTCATCAAGATCAATTTAAACCACAAATCATAGATCATAAAGATTAACGCTAATTGTCAGACATGCAGCTTGAGCTCTAAATCACCCAGACTGTTGGTGGTCACCAATATTTCCCCAAGGTTTCCACCATTCTATCTTTAGAATGCACTAGTTACATGTCACATTCAGGGCTATATTTTACCACATCAGTTGGTAGAAGAAAATTTGACATCAGTTGTTAGCATAAAATGACACTGTCTATTATTGATATTGGTGAAATATATAGCTGCAACCCCAATTTTTTAAAGAAAACTGACATTCAGATTGTTTCATGAGGGTTGGAGCACTATTTCTCTTGCCATATGGTTAAATGAGACAGATTTTTTCAAGAAGTATTATGTGCTGATATGGATTTGTTTTATTTTGCAATTAGGGTAGTTTTCAAAGAAAACTGGGAATTCTTATCCCTTCCAGCTTACTTGTTAGGTAACAGAGAAGAAAAATCTGTTTGAGGCAATACCAGATTTTTAAGTCCATTTGACATAGTTTGGACATTTTTCTTCAAAAGAACAAATTTCCCATGTTTTTGAATCAGCAGAAGTCAAAAGTTGAATTTTAATGCAGAAATTACTCATTTATCACATGAAAAAGGTAAAATGTATGTTTGGGAGGTTGGGGTTGATTATATGTATGACTGCACTAAATATTTTAAAAGAGTCTGCTATTTTGACAGAATGTCATATTGGTCACATGAGACTTTCACATTCCTTTTTGTAAGAGAGTAATATGACACAGGAATAGGTTCCTTTCCAGAAAGTGTTGACAGTGGAGAACATTCTTTTGCACTGTAGAGATTTTAATCTTGTCAGACATCAGTACTTTACTGAAGTGTCTCTTAGAGGCTTATTTTACAACACAAACTCAATTCTATCGCTTCTCAAGGAAATCAACCTTTTTAATAAATTTTAAATTGTTTTAATTTTTTTTACCTCTCATATATTCATATCGGTTCAACAGATTGATTTGCACAGCATTCTTTAAAGCAACTGGTCTCATTTTCTCATTGCTGTTTTCACATCTCCTTTTTAATTCCTCCTGTTCTTTCTAGATTTTATCGACTTCGATTTTTATCATTGAAAATTAATGACCAATATTGTAATTCCTTTTTTTTCTTCACCAAGAAATAGCCTTAGATGCTAATGTGGTGTTAAGCATCACTAAAAAAACAAGGGCAACCCAAAGGGTGGGCCACTGCCCCCAACCCGCAGGCATGTTTGAAGTAGCCTTAAAGTTATTGTGGGACATAAATATTTTCTGAGTTGAAAGAGTGAAAAAGGGCCAAAATTCTGGAAAAATTATTGGACGGAACCCGAGATCATTGAGCGCTGTAAAACAGGGTACGACTGGATGAATTATTAATCATACCTGAGAAATTAAGTGTTGTCAAAGTAAGTTTGACTAACTACCAGTATGCTTTGGTACTGTCCCATGCATCCTACAAGGCTTGGTATTTAGACAATGTTGAATGATTTTGTTCATTTATTTCTTTTCTCACTGTCAGTGTTTTTAAAGTGAAAGATGGGAATTGTTAACTAGTTCCCTTCCAGTGATTCCTTTAGTTGGCATGCTTCATATTTCATGGTGAAGTATAAACCATGTAACAGAATTTATTTAATGCTCAGGCATCAATTCACGCTGAAAAATTAAGTCATATTCCCCTGTCGGTCGGCAAAACGAAATATCAAAATGATATTTAGAAATCGATATTTCATCGTAGGTTCGGATGACGAATCACATGTACTTTAAACGAGTCAGCACATCAGTAATGAATTCCAGAGTCCCAAATACAAACGAATTCGAATAATTGATAGTGACAGTGACTAAATCAATTCATTAAATCAGCGGTTTCAAAGTTTGACTTTCTCATTCACCTTCCAGCGAAAAGCCGAAATCACTTTCAAATTTCTTCAGTTCAACTTCACACGTCTTCAGTGCATTGAGTTAAAAAAAAATAAAATGACGTGTCTTTTTATTGAAAATAAGAAAGTGGTGTTTTTTGTTATTGATCTATTTCTTCGAAACACATTGCGATTATTTCAATTCGCCAGCCTTGGTAAATCGTAAAGTTAGGGGAGAAATAAGACGGGACTACTTTTTGTGCGGATATTCACACATTCCAATGGTTGGAGTTTGGTTGTTGTAATTTTTGTATGGACGCCGGTTCGGCACATAAATTTTGCGCCTTAATGGCAAATAAAGGCCACAAATTGGAGAGTTTGTAGTCGTAGAGCATTAAATAAAAAGAAAATTCACGAAAATTTGATGAATACTGAAAATATCTCGTTCGTGGCTACAAGAAATATGAGGATCTTCACTCGCGACTGCGTCGCTCGTGAAGATCCTCATATTTCTTTGTAGCCACTCACGAGATATTTTCGGTATTCATCAAATTTTCGTGAATATCCTCTATTTATTGAAGAAATGCAGGGGATTTTAAATTTAATATTGCTTACCCCTTTATTTTCAAAATGGTCTTTCCTTGCATGTACAAGATTACATGGTAGGATTTAACCATTCAAAAACTCAAGTATAGGGAAAGAGATGAATATATTTAACTCGTGCATGTTGCTGCTGTATATTCTTGCCCAGCACGTGATTTCTCTTGTCACTTATATAAGTATGATTTGTGCATATTTAAACATATTATCCCCTGCAAATTGAATGGATTTTTTCACCAATGATTTCTTGTTATATTTAGATTAATGTTTCATCAACTCCAGTCATGGCTGCTTTACAGCAGCCATGACTAGATTTTATGAAAAAATATCTTGAAAATACTCATTTATTTACTTTTCATTACATTATTAGTTTGAGAGGATTGATGAGGGGACTCTATGCTAGGTTTTACACAAATATTTATTTACTGGTGTTTAAAGTCACATACTTATGCACAATGGCTAATCATGACCATGACAGTTTTACGGGTGGAGGAAGCTGGAGGACCCGGAGAGAACCACCGAGCAACGACGAGCAGCTGCCAGCTCCCCAACATCGTAACTCCGCACTGCAGCACACACAGGGTTAGATTGGGCGAAGACTTGCACACCTTTGACGTGCAGTACGCCTTAGTACACAGCATCATCGAGCCCCCATGTAGATAATCGGGGTTAAGTGCCTTGCCCAAGGACACAATGTGGGAGTCCGAATCGATCACTCAGATGGTCACCCATCCAAGGACTAACCGGGCTCGACGTTGCTTAACTTCGGTGATCTGACAAGAACCGGTTACCGCATTTACAATAAACCTTAACAGTATGGAAAAACAACTGACACCTCTTCCACATGCAGATAAGAAGATCAGGAAATTTTATTTCATTAATTTTTTATTTACTTACTGGTGTTTGAGGCAATGTAAATACAAGTGTTTGACCACCGAGGTGGTATTAGTCCCCTATGGCGCTTTTGTGACATAAGGTGTTTTTCTCACAGAAGACACTAGAGTATATAAGCAGCTTGGATTTTTAAAAAAAAATATTGAGCGTGCATAATCCCCTCACAACCCTTTATCCATGTACCATATATGAAAGGCGTAGCTTAAACCATGTTGGAGGGAGAGGTGGTAACATAAAATAGAGAAAAAAGCTTGAAAAAACACAACAAAAATGGCCGCCATTCTGCCATCTTGGATTTTGAAAAATAAATATTGACTGTGCATCATCCCCTCAGAACCATTTATCCATGTACCAAATATGAAAGGTGTAGCTTGAGGCATATTAGAGGGAGAGGTAGTAAAAACAGACAGACAGATGGATGGACAGACAGACAGATGTTAGATTTTGAAAAAAAAATATTGAGTGTGCATAATCCCCTCACAACATCCTTATTCCATGTACCATATATGAAAATTGCAGCTTGAACCATGTTGGAGGGAGTAGTGGTAACATAAAATAGAGAAAAAAGCTTTAAAAACACAACAGAAACGGTTGCCATGGCCCCATCTTGAATTTTGGAAAAAAAATATTGAACGTGCAACATCCCATTACAACCCTCTATCCATGTGCCAGATATAAAAAGTGTAGCTTGAACCATGTTGGAGTGAGGGGTGGTAACATAAAATGGAGAAAAAAAGCTTAAAAAACACAACAAAAATGGCCGCCATCTTGGATTTTGAAGAAAAAATATTGAACGTGCATCATCCCCTCCCAACCCTCTATCCATGTGCCAAATATGCAAAGTGTAGCTTGAACCATGTTGGTGGGAGGGGTGGTAACATGAAAATAGAGAAAAAAAGCTTAAAAAACACAACAAAAATGGCCGCCATTCCGCCATCTTGGATTTTGAAAAAAAAATTTTGAGCGTGCATCATCCCCTCAGAACCATTTATCCATGTATCAAATATGAAAGATGTAGCTTGAACCATGTTGGTGGGAGGGGTGGTAACATCAAAATGGAGAAAAAAAGCTTAAAAAACACAACAAAAATGGCCGCCATTCCGCCATCTTGGATTTTGAAAACAAAAATTTTGAGCGTGCATCATCCGCTCAGAACCATTTATCCATGTACCAAATATGAAAGGTGTAGCTTGAACCATGTTGATGGGAGGGGTGGTAACATGAAAATAGAGGAAAAAAAAGCTTAAAAAACACAACAAAAATGGCCGCCATTCCTCCATCTTGGATTTTGAAAAAAAAATTTTGAGCATGCATCATCCCCTCAGAACCATTTATCCATGTGCCAAATATGAAAGGTGTAGCTTAAAGCATGTTGGAGGGAGAGGTGGTAACATAAAAAACAGACAGACAGACAGATGGACAGACAGATGGACAGACAGACAGATGGACGGACGGAGTGCAATCCTATAGTCCCCTTACGGTTCCTGTAGGGGACTAATAATGGGGAGTGCAATTTAAGGTAGGTGTGTTTGGAAATGTAGCTCTGCTGACATGAAATGCATTGCAAAGGAGGGGCTGGGGTTTAAGTGAAGTTCTGGAAATTTTGTTTAGACATATTGAACATTTGAACCAAAAAAAAACATGGAGATATCCTACTGTACAGTAACCAAAGGAAAAAATGCAACAACAACCATGTTCTGGAAACTCTTGTTTGACGATTACATGTGATATTATTATTTATTTATTGGTGTTTAAGGTCAGCTATTTCTACACAATGACTAATCTTGAGAGCAACATGGATATAAACTCAAGTTCAGCTAATCATTCATTCCCATGTTCCCCATTTTTGAGGACTTACACTACACGCCAAGTATTGGTTACTGGGTCCAATTTTACCAGTAAAACAGAACCTATTTACCACAGTAAACAAGTACTGCTTCACTCCCCGTGGTTCCCACAGGAGAATTACCCATGATAGAGATTGTAAAGATCAGAATGGCATTAAATTTAAAAACTACAGTACAGCTGCTGTGAATTGGTCATAATCCACGTGTGGGCTGTGATGTCCATGCATGCGTTTACCTGGAAATAATGAAAGTGTCACTGACACTGCAGCTCAACTTGTCCAAGGAAGCACTGAACTAAATAGAAAGATCCAGTGATGCCCAATCATTCACTCAAGTTTCTACAGAAAAGACATCACACCAAAGCTACAGTCAAAACTAGAAATCCTGTCATGAAATGCGCACAAATAGCACGTCGATCTGCGTGTTAATCTACGCGTTATGACCATAGTAAGGCTATCAAATTTTGTACATATGGCCTATACACAATCAATGTTTCAGCCAATGGACCTCCGGGTAACCCAGAGGTCCATTGGTAGAAACATTGCCTGTGTTTGCTATAAGTAACCAGGAGAACCTGCCGTGCTTCATATGCCATTCGATATGGCAATTGCGGGTAATTCCTACATGCAATTAAGCCTAGATAAGTGTAGTTAATGACAGGACTTCTAGTTTTAACTGTACATATGAAATCTGAAAAGATCGGGTGAGGGGTGGGACCTGTTAGGTGTACTAATGGAATTGTTGACAATTTATATGTCAAATCCAAGATGGCCGATGGCAGCCATCTTTTTCAACAAAATGCAGAAAAATTTGATAACTCCCATCTAGACATCATAATAAAGTTACATATAAAATTTGAAAAAGATCAGGTGAGAGGTGAGGCCTGTAGGGTCTGCTAATGGATTGTTGACAATTTATATGCCAAATTCAAGATGGCCACTGCCAGCCATGTTTTTCAACAAAAATATCAAAAAGTTTGATAGCACCCATCCAGACATCACACCAAAGCTACATATGAAATTTTGAAAAAGACAGAGTGAGGCATGTGGCCTACAGGGTGTGCTAATGGGATTGCTGACAATTTATATGTCAAATGCATGATGGCCAGTGGTGGCCATCCTTTTGAACAGAATGCAGAAAAATTTGACAAATCCCATCTAGACATCATGCCAAAGTTACATATAAAATTTTAAAAAGATTGGGTGAGAAGTGCGGCCTTTAGCGTGTGCTAATGTAATTGTTGACAATTTATATGTCAAATCCAAGATGGCCACTGATGGCCATGTTTTTCAATGAAATTCAGAAAAATTTGCTAGCTCCCATGTAGACATCACACCAAAGCTACTTATGAAATTCGAAAAAGATGGGGTTAGGGATGTGGCCTGTAGGGTGTGCTAATAGAATTGTTGACAATTTATATGTCAAATAAAAGATGGCTGCCGGCAGACATATTTTTCAACAAAATTCAGAAAAATTAATAGCTCCTATCTAGACATCACCACCAAAGCTACATACAAAATTTGAAAAAGATTTGGTGAGAGATGCGGCCTGTAGGGTGTGCTAATGGAATTGCTGACAATTCATATGCCAAATCCTAGATGGCTACTGGCGGCCATTTTTTTCAACAAAATTCAGAAAAGTTTGATAGCTCCCATCTGGACATCACACCTAAGCTATATATGAAATTTGATAAAGATCAGGTGAGAGATGTGGCCTGTAGGGTGTGCTAATGGAATTGTTGACAATTTACATCCAAATAAAAGATGGCTGCTCGTGGCCATGTTTTTCAACAAAATTCAGAAATATTCGATAGCTCCCATCTAGACATCACACCAAAGCCACATATGAAATGAAAAAGATCGGGCGAGAAATGTGGCCTCTAGGGTGTGCTAATGGAATTGTTGACAATTTATTTGCCAAATCTAAGATGACCACTGGTGGCCATCTTTTTCAACAAAATTCAGAAAAATTTGATAGCTCCCATCTAGACATTGCCCCAAAGCCATATATGAAATTTGGGACTGATCGGGTGAGAGCTGCAGCCTGTAGGGTATGCTAAAGGAATTACTGGACAATTTATTTCCAAATCCAAGATGGCTGCCGGAGGCCATGTCATTCAACAAAATTCAGAAAAATTCTGTAGCTCCTATCTGGACATCACACCAAAGCAACAATGAAATTTGAAAAAGATCAGGTGAGAGATGCGATATGTAGGGTGTGCTAATGGAATTGTTGACAATTTATAAGCCAAATCTAAGATGGCTACTGGGAGCCTTGTTTTTCAATAGCTCCCATCTAGACATTGCCCCAAAGCCACATATGAAATTTGGGACTGATCGGGTTAGAGTTGCGGCCTGTAACGTGTGTTAAAGGAATTGTTGGACAATTTATATCCAAATCCAAGATGGCCACTGGCTGCCATGAAATTCAGAAATATTTTATAGCTCCCTTCTAGACATTGCCACAAAGCTATGTATGAAACTTGGAACTGGGGCACGATGACGCCGTGTACTAAGGCGTACTGCACGTCGATGGTACGCATGTCTTCAACCAATCTAACCCTGCCTGTGCTGCAGTGTGGAGTTACGATGTTGGGGAGCTGGCAGCTGCTCGTCGTTGCTCGGTGGTTCTCTCTGGGTACTCCGGCTTCCTCCACCCGTAAAACTGTCACGGTCATGATTAGCCATTGTGCATAAATATGTGACCTTAAACATCAATAAATAAATATAAATAGGTGAGAGCTGTGGCTTGAAGGGTGTGCTAAAGGAATTGTGGATGGACAGAGGAACGGTTGGACATATGGACGGACAATGGATTGCGACCCATCCCAATAGCTCATACCTGATGTTGTCAAGTTTAGCTAAAAACATTTGAAAATGTTTTGCTCCACCAACTTCTGTATTTTTACAAGTTATGTTCAAAACAGTTTAACTGTTGTGGTTCCAGTGATGCTGAACAATTTTCCAATGTTTGCAAATATTAACACTTTACCCAAAGCACAAGATATCAAAATTTATTATTTTGATTACTATGTTTTCAAACTTTTCAAAAAGTTTCTGCAAAACCACATGATATGATACCTCATTGGAACAACCTTGTATAGCTCATTATTATGCCATCTAATGAAATTCGCCAATCACAGCCCCTGAATAGTGGGTCGGTACTGAGCCGTATTGGGTCACCTGCAGCCCGAGGTGACCTAATACGAAACTCGTATTAGGTCAGTACCGCCATTTTGTTTCGACGTGGAAATTCCTCACCTCGCGGTGCTTTTATATCCATATTGAAGAAATTGCAGTACAATCAAACGTCCCTCCGTGTCTATATGTCTCATTTTCTCTCGTTATATAATAAATTTATTGTGAAATTTATTTCCTAAATGTAAATTTAATTATTTGAAGTGAGAAATACTACTGTATTCGATCTACCGATAACGGATAAGTTGGCCTGGCCCTAACTTGACGTAGGGTCTAAGCTTATTGAGGCTAACACACAACAGTTTGGGTACGATGTTCGCCTTGATATTTTAAAAGCTTTAGAAAAATATATAACCCATAAATGCGTTGTTAGAAAGTTGAAAAATATATATAGTGTGAATAAATAAACTGAGAAAAAAATTGTCTTATCCCGGGAATAGATTAATTTCATTTTTTCTCGTTGAGCTCATTCTGTAGTCTCTGTTGTGGTAAATGGATAACGTTGCTTCGAAAATGGATTTAATTTCATTGAATAATTATAAGATTGCACAATGATGAAATTGTAGGAAAATGAATGAAAGTCAATGGGAAAAGATGCGAGATACATTTATTTTGTTCGAATTCTATAAAATTGGACGTTTCGGACATTTTCTGCACACTCAAGACAAAGTGACAGTACGAAGAAAAGCATCTAGTGCTGTTGTCTGTGTTTTCAAGGAAATTATACACAAACAGGGAGACAACTGTGCACGTTTGTTACAACTTACATAGCGTTTTGCACCAGTTTTTAAAATGTGTCGGCGTTCAAATTTGATTGTTATTTTGTTTTCGCTGGCATAATAAATATGTTACAGGACGTTCAGGTGGTGGATACGGTGTCATATGAGGCTCGGCAAAAACAATATTGGACTCGGCGTACCGCCTCGTCCAATATTGTTTTCACCTCGCCTCATATGATACTGTATCTGCCACCTGAACGTCCTGTAACTTATATTATTATGCCTCAAAGTTAGTTAGTCCAATCAGAATGCTGGAATGCCATCTAAGTATTCCACCGTATCAGGTAACTAACCTGATATTATTTATCAGGTTAGTAGCAGCCATTACTATTTTGATCAAATTGACACATTTCCACTTGCTTCGAGTTTTCAAAATTTGAATTAAAACAAAATAAGAGAATTTTAGTACCAAAAATATTTCCAAGGAACCCTATTTATTGATTTAAAACAATAAATATTTAAAGACTGGACAGAAAATATTATTTGTAGTCCCAAAAGTTCTTTGTTGTTTTTATGACTCTATACTATACTGACTACAAGTCTATCACATTTTCTTTACAGTTTACTCAACAGATTAAAAGTGATTTTTTAAACATTTAAAAGTGTGCTTTGTTAACCCTTTTCAGGTGGTAATGACACTAAATGTATGTGAGGGTATTTCAGATATGCTTGTAGCAATAAGTTTTATTTTGTAAACAAATTGTCCTCTGAGTTCCAATGTGTCCTATATGCCTACTGGCACTCATAGGATGAAATATCACACTTCGAACAGCGAAGATTGTTTACTGTCACTATGAATGCATACTGGTTCCAGTTGCTGTTGAGGATTCTGCATGGTGCTGTCAATTGCAGCTTATAAAAATAAATGCCCGGTCGTTCTTTGTTTCTCCCCAAAATTTATTAATCCCTTGATTTACATGGAATTTCGACATAATAAATATGTTACATGGTGTGTAGCTGGCTGAAAGATTTCCATACAAGGCTCTGAAAGTTCATATCAGGAGAGGCTTTGCCTCACCTGATATGAACTCTCATCGCCTTATATGGAAATGTATCAGCTAGCTACATGCCATGTAACTTATAATCCAATTAGGGGTCACATGATATGGTTTTGTTGAAATTTTTTGAAAAGTTTTTTTTTTTTTAACTGCTTAATCTGGCTCAAATTGCAAATTATGAGGACAGATGCTGCTGATTCATTTGGTGAAGGATTAAATTTAACCCTATGCACAGTACCATGAAGGAATCAATTCCACCAGGAAACAAAAGACAATAATGAAGCAGGGAACTACACTGAATTCACAGGATTTTCTTGGACATTCTGGGAGAGTTAACATGTCTGATTTTTTAGGACTTCCACCCCACTCATTGGTGACCGTGTCCTATTTCACTGGTAAATCAGAGCTTGTTTACAACAGTAAACAAGCACTGCTTCAGTGCCAGGGCTTCCCATGAGAAAAACAACAGGTAATCAGGTATAAAGAGATTAACAGATACACATTGTGAAGACCTTAGGCTCTGAGTTCTTTTTTCAAGAGGGGATTGTGGCGGTTCAGTAGTTAGGCATTGGATTTCAAACCTAAAGGTTCACAGTTGGATCTCTGTAAGAAGGGTTAATTGTATTGTGTCCTTGGACAAGGCAATTAATCCCGACTGCCGACATGGGGTCACGATAGTGCTATGTACTAAGGCGTACTGCACATTGATGGCGCACTTGCCTTCAACCAATGCTAACCCTGATTGTGCAGAGTTGTTGCATTGTGGAGTCTGACATTACTTGCTGCTACTGTGGTTCTCACAGGGTACTCTGACTTCTTCCATCCCTAAAACTGTTCTACACGAGGTGATCCTGGCTGTTAAAAGTGTCATTAAACCATAATAAATAAATAAAAAAATAAAAAAATTTTTCAAGAGAAAATCAATTAGCAGTCAA
Source organism: Pictodentalium vernedei (assembly GCA_031216915.1). Classification (NCBI taxonomy): domain Eukaryota; kingdom Metazoa; phylum Mollusca; class Scaphopoda; order Dentaliida; family Dentaliidae; genus Pictodentalium; species Pictodentalium vernedei. Next base: position 443,638,408 of record CM062297.1, on the reverse strand, counting down.
AGACATAATTTTTACAGTACTGAGATTTAAAAGACAGCCAGAGAATTCAACCTGGTCATGATGGGCCTGAAAACATTGAATCTCATATTTTATTTTGTTTGTTTTTCTTGATTTGGTTACAATTTTTAATATTTTATTCATGAAATCTTGTCCACCTGGTTAAACTGTGTTGCAAAAAGATTTTGATCGAATTATGCACTTTATTAATTATTCATCTGCCTTCTCTGTCAACACAAACATGTTTTGAAAGTTGTGCTGAAGTATGCACACCGGTTAATGGTTTCTTGTTCCAATTTTAACATAAAATTGATTATATGTCACTAAGGACAAGAAATTATTCTCCTTTAATTATAAACTATCTGGCTGTACAAGTTTTAACAATAAAACAGAAATATAATTATATTGTTACAGGAAATTAAGTACAAATTTGGTTCCAATTAATATTTTTTATGCATTCTTACTGAAAAACACCCCACATTCACACGTTGTTGAGTTTTTACTTTTATTGATAATGAAGGGGTTGAAGTCATTCACATGTGAGGATCAGAAGATATTGGTCAATAAATATGTTGGCTGAAATAAAAAAAGATTTAACCCTTTACCTAACATGAAAAGCAGACGACACTTGCAAAAAACATTCTTGAATAACTAATTTTTTTCATTTTTTGTCTCAAAAACATAGGTTATGACCCCTCGTTGGAACGAGCTCGATGAGCTCGTTCCAACGAGGGGTCATAACCTATGTTTTTGAGACAAAAAATGAAAAAAATTATGAAAATTAACTGGCGATTTTTGAGAATAGCGCTGGCCGGTTTTGGCCGTTACGTTAGGTAAAGGGTTAACTGGATGTGAAAGGCTAAATAAACCTACCACTCTTACCCTTACATCACCGTGCAAAAGTTTTCAATCATGCTCTATATAAAAAGTACAAGTTGTGTCACCATTCTGGACCCATGTGGATACAATCAAAACTAATTTTAGATTTATGGTAATGATACATGGCTTTCTTGTTCTTTAGTCAATTACTGATGTTCTGGTAATCGACAGTACCAAGATTGTAGACCAAAATGGCTGATTTTGGGGCTTGTCTTTTAAACATTTTGAAAATTTTAGCACAAAAAATAATTCTGATAACTTTTGTTGACAGTTTGTGATGGGGAACTATGAGAAATCTGCGAAGATTAAACCTTTTCATACCAAGTGTGCATAAATGTTTGCATGAAGAAACAAGAGCACAGCCAGGCATGACTAAATACACCTGTTAGCCATTTTGAACTGTACCAACTTTGGTTGAGATCAAGTAATCCAACCTGGAGTTATCAGTCGGAAACCAAAAATGTTAATAGACAGCCAAATTCTAAGTAAAAAAAGGGTCATAACACATGTAAAAATAATTGGACAGAACCCACATTTGAACTTGGCCTGTATTAATAGCTGGGTAATATACACATAAACTTTGGTTTAGATCAAAGATCCAAACTGGAGTTATTGGTCGGAAACCAAAAATGTTAATAGACGGTCAAATTCCAAATTAAAAAAGGGCCATAAATCAAGTAAAAATAGATGGACAGAAGCCATATTCGAACTTGGCTTGTTTTACAAGCTGGGTCACACACACACAAACTTTGGTTGAGATTAAATAATCCAAACTGGTGTTATGGGTCAGAAACCAAAAATGTTAACAGGCTGTCAAATTCTAAGTTGAAAATGGGCCATAACTCATGTAAAAATGATTGGACAGAACCCATAATTGAACTTGGCCTGTATTACTAGCTCAGTAATACACATACAAACTTTGGTTCAGAGCAAATCATCCAAACTCAAGTTATCGGTTGGAAACCAATTGTTTACAGATGGATGGATGCATGGCAGATGGATGGACGGATGAACAGATGGATAGATGGACAGACAGACGAGTAGTGGATGAGCAGACGATATAAAGAGCAAAAAATCTGAAGCAAGGCTCAGTAATAATTTAATCCAACAGCTCGACAGAGCTGTTGGATTAAATTATTACTGAACCTCCCAACAAACCAGGATGGTTTGGGCCATTTCACCATTGACAGTATTGACTAAAATACCTTCCATGGTGCCAGGGTTAAAGGATTAAAGGCATCTGTGTGTTTGGATAAGGAGATACTTGTCAATAAATATTTGGGCAGTTTTGGGCAATTTTGGACAGATGAAACATTGAATCACTTGTGAAAAGCTCAACAGTCCAACCACTTTTAGCCCAAAAGCACCCTGCAAAGTTTTAAGAACATAAAAGGGAATCTTGAAATAATTGTAGAAACTCATGCTGTATAAAAACTACATGTTTGGGCAGCTATTTTGGACTCATTGTGGATAAAACCAAAATTTCTTTTACATTTATGGTACTGATACAAAGCTATCCCACAATTCAGTCCAGTATCGATGCTCTGTGAATTCATAGTCTTAAAATTGTGGTAAAATATATTTTGGAATTTTGGGAAAATTTTTGCAGAAAAAATAATTGTGGTAAACTTTCATTAATGTTTAGTGATGGGGAAGTGTTTTCTTGACAAATCTACAAAAATTTCAAGTCATTTGCATGGTTTCCTAAGCGGATATTCGTCAATAAATATTTGGGTGGTTTGGGGTGAATTGGGCTGAAAAAAGTGTAATCACTTCTAGAAAGCTCAAGAGACACCAACCAGTCATAGCTATCCTGCAACTTGCACAGTTTTAAAAGCACTAAAAGGCATCTTGAAATAATTTGCACAACCTCATGCTGTATAAACTGTACATGTTTGGGCAGTCACTTTGGACTCATTGTGAGTAAAATCAAAATTTATTTTCCATTTATGATAATAAAACATTGCATTCTGGGTATTTAGACATTATTGGTGTTCTGCCTATTCATTGTCCCAATATTTGAAGCCAAAATGGCTGATTTTGAGGTCTATTTTTGAAGTTTTGGAAAATTTTGACAGTTAAGAAACATTTGGTAAACTTTTGTTTACAGTTGGTTATGGAGAAGTGTATTTCTGACAAATCTGTGAATATTTCAGGTCATTTGCACATTTGGACCAGGAGGTACTGATCAGTGGAAATTTTGGGGTGGGTGTGGGCAAAAAAAAATGTTATGTTGTGAGTGAAAAGCTTATGGTCACTACAATTCATGACCCTTTTATGATTATTGAAAATTTGAAACAAATCTGTAAGAGAGGCTTTGAGTAATCAGCTTTCCCAAAGGGTTGGAAGAATGAAAAAAAAATTAAAAAATAAAAAAAAAAGAGAGAAAAAAAATAATAATATTTCGTAGACCAACAAAATATCTTTTCCTTTTAGGTTTCAGGAAAAGCCCAAAAATTATAGAAAATCATTGATGTTTCTTCTGAGTTATTATGAGTTATTATGCTAACAATGTTGGAATGCTGAAATGTCTACCTGCTTGCCAGAACCCCATGCACCTACTTCATCAAGTCATAAGTCGTGTTTTGACAGACAAATTGAATAAGAAGTAGTAATCTAAGTCTTCAACTATATCTTTGTATAACAAATATTTGCCTCCTTTCTTAACCCTTTACCTAACAAATTGGCTGCAACCATCCGCGTAATTTTAAAATTTAGCAGCTGAAAAAATTTTTTTTTCAAAAAGTGTCAACAAAACCATAACATGTGACCCCCATTGGAACAAGCTCATCGTCAAATCACCGAAGTTAAGCAACGATGAGCCCCGTTAGTCCTTGGATGGGTGACCATCTGAGCGATCGATTCAGACTCCCGCATTGTGTCCTTGGGCAAGGCACTTAACCCCGATTGTCAACATGAGGGCACGCTGACGTCATGTACTAAGGTGTACTGCACGTCGATGGTGCGCATGTCTCCCACCAATCTAACCCTGCCTGTGCTGTAGTGCAGAGTTACGATGTTGGGGAGCTGGCAGCTGCTTGTTGTTGCTCAGTGGTTCTCTCCGGGTACTCCAGCTTCCTCCACCGACATGATATGACCTTGGCTGTTAAAGTGCCATTAAACCTTAACTAACTAACTAACTAACTAACTAACTAACTAACTAACTAACTAACTAACTAACTAACTAACTAACTAACTAACTAACTAACTAACTAACTAACTAACTAACAGATTCAGTGGATGTGCTTCATATTATCTTTGAAGTAATATTTTTTCCTCTGTTAGGATTTGCCTTGTTACAATTTATGGGAGAGTGCCCACAGGCACTCTCCCATAAATTGTAACAAGGCAAAGACATGTGTACAAATTTTGATGGCCAAAAATAATTTAGCACTCTACCAGTTAATAACACTTTCAAATCTATGAAGAGAATAAAATGAACAGTTGCGAGGATCAAAATTGATTCTCGTTATTTTTCTTGCGAGAATCGATTCTAATTCTTGCATGCATTTTAAGCCCTGAGAAGACCGTTTACCACAGCAATCCAGCTCTGCTTCACTCCCTGTGGCACCCAAAGGTAGCAAAGAGCAGGTATTAAAGTAGGCAACATAACTAGTCACAGTCATCAAGATGACAAGTAGCAAATGAAAGCACTAGCTCTTTGGCAGTTTGAATGTCATTAACTGTCATGGATATCCTTCATAAACAAGCTATTAATTGCAAATAGAATATGTTTTCATTTTTGGAACTCACTTCAAAAAAAATTCCCACAGTATTTATTTATTGGTGTTTAAGGTCACATACTTATGCACAATGGCTAATCATGACTGTGACAGTTTTACGGGTGGAGGAAGCCGGAATACCCAGAGAGAACCACCGAGTAACGACGAGCAGATGCCAGATCCCCAACATCGTAACTACGCACTGCAGCACAGGCAGGGTTAGATTGGTTGAAGACATGCATACCATCGACGTGCAGTACGCCTTAGTACACAGCATCATCGTGCCCCCATGTGGACAATCAGAGTTAAGCACCTTGCCCAAGGACACAACGCGGTAGTCCGAATTGATCGCTCAGATGGTCACCCATCCAATGATTAACCGGGCTCGACGTTGCTTAACTTTGGTGATCCGAGGAGAACTGCTTACCACAATGCCACCGCACCCCTGAATTCCCACAGTCCTGAAAAAGTATTTCCATTATTTTCTTGAATCCTGCATCCTATGTAACATGTAACCAACTAACCTTGTGCATTTTTATAGCCTTAGTCAGTGTATGTTTTTATGTTGTGATATGGCTGCCTATCAGCTAATCCTGAGCAATGACTATGATTAATCAGTGTATGTTAGGTTATCAACTAACTCTGCGCAATGCAGAGAATTTATTTATTGGTGTTTAAGGTCACATATTTCTGCGCAATGGCTAATCATGACCATGACAGTTTTACAGGGGGAGGAAGCCGGAGTACCTGGAGAGAACCACCGAGCAATGGCGAGCAACTGTCAACTCCCCAACATACTAACTCCACACAAGCAGAGTTAGCATTGGTTGAAGACAAATGCACCATCGACGTGCAGTACGCCCTTTGTACACAACACCGCCGTGCCCCACATGGGCAATGGGGGTGAAGTGTCTTGCCCAATGACACAACGTGGTTGCCGCAGGTGGGATTAGAACCGAAGACCTCTCGGCTTGAAGCCTGCATCTCTACCTACTGAGCCACCACTCCCCCGCCTTAGTGAGTGTACATTTTCATGTAGAGTGTGATTTGGCAGTTACCAATTCCTTATAACCAAAAAGTGTGGCTAACCCTCTGCCTACAATGCAAGTCAAAATAAGTTGAAGGATAACCACTTTAAACTATGTATCTTTCTCTTCCTACACTGATAAGGCCAGAAGATGACATCATTTTCTGGAAAGCTCTCACTTTCTGATCTTATCGGTGCAGGAGCAGCAGTAAACTTAGTTTATTGCAGTTATGCTATAACTTATTTTGACTTGTACTGTATGATTAGTCAGTGTAGGCTAGCTTATCAACTAACACTGTGCATAGTCTGGTTATAGAAAATTTTCATTATTAACTAGGTAACTAACCCTGTGCACTGAAGAGCCTACCGGTAAGTGTAAATCTCATCCGTATCAACTCTTTACTCAATGTAATAATAAAAAAACAGCCAGTAAGATTCTTAATAGGCATTGAAACTCAGCTTATGACCCCTGATTGGAATTGATTGCGGTAAGCTTGTTTTAGTGAATTCCAATAAACAGCTGCGCCATGACCGCATGATACGCCCGTTATTAATTACAAGAGGGAACCACACAATATGAGTATACATGTGCACTTGTCAGGTTACATATACTTGCCACCAAAAAATCATGAAAATTGCTCAAAGTCCAACATGTGGAAAATTGCCTATATTTTGATGAATCAAGTCCTATAACTCTGGAATGACAAATCAGACAGAGACACAAACCGAAAGGGAGATTCCTTCTATCACCATATACTTGCAATCAAAAAAAAATTGAAAATTGCTCTAAGCATTTTCAAGTTATTGTTCGACATGTGAAAAATAAAGTTCCATAACTCTGGAATGACTAATTGAGCGGCGACACCAACCGAAAGGGAGCTTCCTTCCATCAACATAAACCACCTAACAAATGAAAGTGTCAATGACACTGTAGCTCAACTTGTCAAGACAAAGACATGCACATGTATAGTATGTGACACGCAATGACAAACATCTAGGTAATGACCTGATAACAAAGGTACATATAAAGTATTGTAATGGTCTGTACATAAATACTGACCGTTGCCTGTAACAAATGTATAGGTAAAGTATTGTAAAGGTGGGTGACAGTCAGATGCTAAACTAGAAAGAAAACTTTGAGTCCCAGAGTGGGTCTGACTGAACCCCAAAATATTTGTTCTCATAGCACAGTGATAACAAAGGCACCCCAAAACACACTCGTTCCTGTCCCAAGGTGAAAACAAAGGTACCCAAGAAGTTTTGTGAAGATCAATTCATAAATACGAGCTGTATAGAACTTGTGACAAAAAACTGATTGGACCTAATTTTGGTACAAAATGGCCACTGGCAGCCATCTTGAATTTTGGACCGTACCCAGAAACACTCATTCTCGTCTCAAGGTGATAACAAAGGTACCCAAGAAGTTTTGTGAAGATCGGTTCATAAATACAGCCTCTACCCTGAGCCGTATTGACATGTGTGCTCACATTGTGCAAGTAGCACTGAATAAGTCAAAGTTCATCTAATTTGCATAATTTCTGCACGAAAAAAACCCCCCTTAGAATATGTGATGTATTCCATGTTACTAAACATTCATACAAAAATTTATTCAAATCAGAACTTTCATACAGAAGTTCTGTACAAAAGACTGATTGCACTAATTTTGGTACAAAATGGCTGCTGGTGGCCATCTTGAATTTCAGACCACACCCAAAAACACTCGCTCTCATCCCACGGTGATAACAAAGGTACCCAACAAGGTTCGTAAAAATTGGTTCATAAATATGGCCTCTAGTCTGAGCTGTATAGAAGTTGTGTACAAAAAAACTGATTAGACCTAATTTCGGTACAAAATGGCCACTGGCAGCCATCTTGAATTTTAGACCGCACCCAGAAACACTCGTTCTCGTCCCAAGGTGATAACAAAGGTACCCAAGACATTTCGTGAAGATCAGTTCATAAATACAGACTCAAGTCTGAGCCGTGTTGACATGTGTACTTAATGTGTGTAAGTCGCACTGAAATATCAAAGTTCATCTAATTTGCATAATTTCTGCACGAGAAAAAAACCCGTATTATATGTGATGTATCCCATGGTACTAAACATTCACACAAAAAATTATTCAAATCAGCGCTTTCATATGGAAGAGCTGTGCAAAAATCTGATTGCACCTAATTTTGTACAAAATGGCTGCCATCGGCCATCTTGAATTTCGGACCGGACCCAAAAACACTCGTTCTCGTCCCACGGTGATACCAAAGGTACCCAAGAAGTTTCGTAAAGATCGGTTCATAAATACGGCCTCTAGCCCGAGCCGTATTGGCATTTGCACTTACAGTGCTGAAATTAACACCAAAAAACATCAAAATTAGTCTAATTTGCACAATTTATGCACAAGAAAAAAACCCGTATTATATGTGATGTACCCCATGGTACTAAACATTCATACAAAAAATTATTCAAATCAGAGCTTTCATATGGAAGTTCTGTACAAAAAACAGATTTCTGCATCATCGGTACAAAATGGCGGCTGGCAGCCATCTTGAATTTCGGACCGCACCCAAAAACACTCGTTCTCGTCCCACGGTCATAACAAAGGTACCCAAGAAGTTTCGTAAAGATCGGTTCATAAATACGACCTCTAGCCCGAGCCATAGCCAATTGTTGACGTACGGACAGACGGACGACGGGCCATGACAATAGCTCAAATTTGACTTCGTCAAAGTTGAGCTAAAAATCGTGAAAATCTCTCGAAGCGTTCTCGAGTTATCGTATGACATGTAAAAAATCGACAATTTTCTAAGTAATAAAGTCCCATCACTCTGGAATGACTAATCGAACGGCGACACTAAACGAAAAGGAGCTTCCCTCCATCGATATACACCACCTACCCAAAAATCACGAAAATCTCTCAAAGCGTTCTCGAGTTATCGTACGACGTGAAAAAAATCAACAAATTTCTAAGTAATAAAGTCCCATAACTCTGGAATGACTAATCGAATGGCGACACTAAACGAAAAGGAGCTTCCCTCCATCTATATACACCACCTACCCCAAAATCACGAAAATCTCTCAAAGCGTTCTCGAGTTATCGTACGACGTGAAAAAAATCAACAAATTTCTAAGTAATAAAGTCCCATAACTCTGGAATGACTAATCGAACGGCGACACTAAACGAAAGGGAGCTTCCCTCCATCTATATACACCACCTACCCCAAAATCACGAAAATCTCTCAAAGCGTTCTCGAGTTATCGTACGACGTGAAAAAAATCAACAATTTTCTAAGTAATAAAGTCCCATAACTCTGGAATGACTAATCGAATGCGACACTAAACGAAAGGGAGCTTCCCTCCATCGTTATACACCATCTACCCAAAAATCACGAAAATCTCTCAAAGCATTCTTGAGTTATCGTACGACATATGACCGGACGGACAGACAGATGGATGGACAGCAGTATACCATAATACGACCCTTTTTTTTCAAAACAGGCATATAAAAATGAAAACGTATTCTATTTTCTATTAATATAGCTTTTTCATATATCTCATTTGATGAGTTTCGTCAAACAAGAAAAAAACAAAGTAATTCTTTATACAATAATTGCCAATCACATTTTGTTACTTTTTTCAAATTTGGCTTCCAAAAATGAGCTAACATTAATGAACCCTTGTTGAAACAGGCTAATTCTAAAGATGGGCCATGAGTTGTGTTTCAGAAGCCTAAAAACCCCTCATTTTGCTGTTCAAGAAAATATATTGCAGTGGTCGTCAGCAAGTCTATTTCACTCTTGTTAATTCAATGAGAATTCTTGTATGAGAGCCTGTGCATTCAATATTGAACACCAGCCAGTAACAGACATGTTGAGTCTTGTTATTTCAGAGGGAGACGCTCTATTCCACAAAGAACTCTTTGCTAAATGAGCATGAAATTAGGGAATCTTGACAGAATTTCACCATTAATTTTGATTAGTTTTTCTAGAAAGCCGTATAAAAATCTGTTTTCATTCAGAAAGCATCCTGTTTTACCATTCATCAGCCGAATCCTCAGTACTCTGATGTCAAAATGGAAAAGTGAAAGTTTTCAGCAGGAAATATTCCCCATCATTCCATTGGAAATTTAACCAATTATGTCTTGTTTGACAGAGACAAGCAAGCTCTGTCAAACAAGATATAATTGGTTTAATTCATATTTCAACAAGGGAAAAACAGAGTGATTGAAGAGAATTCTGTCACACTACCAGAAGGAATGCAGGAAGGTCATGCAGAACCTGCAAGCCAACACAGGGGGAGGGGGGAATCTGGATAGAGGGTCAGGATGTTGCAATTGGATACATGTTGTACCGAGGAGGACCACACATCACATTTGGAAGGCTAAATTTAATGGATCTGTGTCTCACAAAATTTCTCTTCACTAATTTGATATCAAGAATTCAAAATATTACCCATAAAGTTGATACGTTGAAGGTAGATTAGTAACTAGCACTCTTTGAACACGGCAAAAACCCAGGCAATTACTGGTTATGTTGCCTAGCTGTGATTCTATCTCAATCACAGCACATCTTATTACAGAATGAAAGGGCATACATGCCCCCAGTCCCTCAAGGGCAAGGGGAGTGCTGAGTGCCTCCCACACTGGCATTCCTATCTACAGAGTGCTAGGAGTTAACATGATTACATGGTCACTAATTATAAGTCCTAATTAATGAAGTCAAATTCCCTTCAATTGACAAAGTGAATCCAGAATCAATATTTCAATAACTGGTTTAATTAAGAGATTGCATCTCTGGTAATTACTAACACAGGTTAACATTTTTCTGATAAAGTCAGCATTTACCTAATAAATCTCCTTGAACATTTTGTGATAGAAACACCTTACTCATGCCTGAATATTTCATGGAAATGGTCCTTCAGTTTCCGTGTTGCTACCATGTCAAGATAAAGCAGAACCCAACTGAGCAGTTACCATACTTGCAAGACGTTACCCATTTAGGAAAATGAAACTCTGCTTTTGATATTTAACCCTTTACCCAACGAATCGCCCGCAACCGCCCGCGTAATATGCAAATTCAGCAGTTGGAAAAATATTATTTTTCAAAAAATTTCAACAAAACCATATCATGTGACCCCTCGTAGGAACGAGCTCGTCGAGCTCGTTCCAACGAGGGGTCACATGATATGGTTTTGTTGAAATTTTTTGAAAAAAAATTCAAAAATTATATTTAAAATAATAAATTTTGATATCTTCTGCATTGGGTAAAGGGTTAAGTCCATTTTGAAACTGGATCGATCTGCATCAATTTTGAGTTTTGGGGGATTTTCGGTAATATACCAGAATCCTACAGACCCTCAGAGCTATAGAATTCAATTATTTGTTTATCTGTTTTATTGTGGTATAACAACACTTGCAATAGCCAGGGTCACATCGTGTCTGACAGCTGTACAGGTGGTGTACCTGGAGTGAACCCCCTAGCAGGGGTGAGCAGCGGTCAGACTCCCCAATGTACTAACTCTGCACAAGCAGTGTGTTAGATGCAGGTGAAAGCAAGTGTACCTTCTAAGTCCTCTAGTGAACAGAACTTAGCCTTAGTACACAGTGCCACCATGCCCAACATGGGTAATAAGGATTCAGTATCTTGGCCAAGGACATAATGCAATTACTGCTGGTCAGAAACAGTCAAACTTTTGGTTTGAAGTTCAATGCTCTATCCACTGAGCCACCACACTCCCAATTCAATTATCAACTGGCTGCGAGCTAGAAGCCATTATCATGGCTCTACTGAAAAGTGCTGAAAGGGACTTTAGTAGCTTTCAGTGCATGCACTAGCTTTATTCTTTGCGAAGTAACAAAAAAATGCTTTTTAAAAAACTGTTTTGTGAAAATTTATTGGAGAATTTCAAACAAAATCTTGCTAATCTAAGGCTCTCCTACTGGTAGCATGGTATCTTTGAAAAAAATTCTCATGTTAGGCCACACAAAGTAGATCTCTGTTTCTCAGGTCATTATTTGTAAAATTGCATGGGGCAGAGCGTTTTTTTATTTTATCTTTTATTTCTGTAATTATTTCTTTGCCATCAAAAGTTCATGTTCTTGGTTTATGTTTTAGGTCTCATAAACTATGAAATAGCATGGGTGGTGGTGTATTTCGTCCCTTGAGAGCAAGATGGCTTTGCATTGCTGAAGCATTGCAAGGACTTCTTGCACTCAAGGGACAAATAAATCAATTTTTTTTTAACTTGGGTAAAACATCTGACATAAACCATTTAATTTTTATTTGTTTTAAGTTTACATTGGTTATAAAAAGAGAGCATGCGGCAGCCAAAAGGACCATGCGGGAGGGCCTGAGAAACAGATTTTTAATTTATTGAGGCCTTACAAACCAACTTGAAAAACAAGAGCGCATGTATCGCTGAAGCAATACAATGTCCTCTACCGGACTAATGAGCATTAATAATTATACAAATGTTATAACCTAGATGTGATCAGCATGAATTCCGTTGAAGCATTTCCAAAAAAAGTCCAGAAAACTGATATTTTGGCGCTTTTCCATATTTCCAAGGGCCATAACTCACACAAGAATAATGCAATCAGCATGAAACTCAAACTTGATCTGTAAGTCATCGTTCTATAGTAGGTTACCAAGAATGAAATCATTCGGTTGAAGCATTTCCAAAAAAAGTCCGGAAAACTAAAGTATGACTGACAGACTGACGGATGGACAGAGTGCAAATGAAACTTGATCTGTACGTCATCGTTCTATAGTAGGTTACCAAAAATGAAATCATTCCGCTGAAGCGTTTCCAAAAAAAGTCTGGAAAACTAAAATATGACCGACAGACTGACTGACAGACTGACGGATGGATGGACAGAGTGTAAATAAAACTTGATCTGAAAGTCATCGTTCTATAGTAGGTTACCAAAAATGAAATCACTCTGTTGAAGCGTTTCCAAAAAAAAGTCCGGAAAACTAAAGTATGACCGACAGACTGACTGACAGACTGTCGAATGGATGGACATAGTGTAAATGAAACTTGATCTGTAAGTCATTGTTCTATAGTAGGTTACCAAAAATGAAATCATTCCGTTGAAGCGTTTCCAGAAAAAGACAGGAAAACTGATATTTTGGCGCTTTTCCATATTTCCAAGGCCATTCCTCACACAAGAATAAGGCAATCAGCATGAAACTCAAACTTGATCTGTAAGTCATCATTCTATAGTAGGTTACCAAAAATGAAATCATTCCGTTGAAGCGTTTCCCAAAAAACTCCGGAAAACTGATATTTTGGTGCATTTCCATATTTCCAAGGACCGTAACTCACACAAGAATAATGCAATCAGCATGAAACTCAAACTTGATCTGTAAGTCATCGTTCTATAGTAGTTTACCAACAAGAGGCCCCAAGGAGGCTGAGGGCGCTCACCTGGCATGGTAGCCTAAATATCAACCCAGAGAATTGATTTCAACAAGTTGCATCTGCTCCTCCTAAGAAAAGCTTATACCAAATATCCAAAGATTCTGACCAGTGGATCTAAAAAAAAAAAGATTGTTAAAGAATATTCCTCATATTGAACTAAGTTATAATTCGGGCTCCCACAGGGAGCCCATATATGAACCCAGGGACTTGGCTTTAACAAACTTGAATCTCACCCACCTAAGGATGCTGCATACCAAATATGAAAACATTCCGACTGCTGGATCTGAAGAAGATTTTTAAAGAAAATTCCTCATTTTGAACTAAGTTACAATTCGGGCTCCCACAGTGAGTCCAAATATGGACCTCGGGACATGGCTATATGGCTTGAACAAACTTGAATCTCACCCCCTAAGGATGCTGCATACCAAATATCAAAACATTCCGACTGCTGAATCTGAAGAAGGTTTTTAAAGAAAATTCCTCATTTTGAACTAAGTTATAATTCGGGCTACCACAGTGAGCCCAAATATGAACCCAGGGACTTGGCTTGAACAGACTTGAATCTCACCTCCCTGAGCATGGTGCATACCCAATATCAAAAGATTCTGCCTGCTGGATCTTGAGAAGAAGATTTTCAAAGAAATTTGCCTGAAATGCACTAAGTTCAAATTTGGGCTCCTATACTGAGCCCAAATATAAACCCAGGGGGCCGATTTGAACAAACTTGAATCAGATCCACCCCACAATGTTGCATACCAAATATCAAAAGATTCTGCCTGCTGGATCTGGAGAAGAAGATTTTTGAAGAAATTTGCCTGAAATGCACTAAGTTCGAATTCGAGCTTCTATAGTGAGCCCAAATATGAATCTAGGGAGCCAATTTGTACAAACTTGAATCAGATCCACCCCACAATGTTGCATACCAAATATCAAAAGATTCTGCCTGCTGGATCTGGAGAAGAAGATTTTTTAAGAAATTTGCCTGAAATGCACTAAGTTCAAAATCAGGCTCCTATACTGAGCCCAAATATGAACCCAAGGGGGCCGATTTGAACAAACTTGAATCAGATCCACCCTACAATGTTGCATACCAAATATCAAAAGATTCTGCCTGCTGGATCTGGAGAAGAAGATTTTTTAATCTTTTTCCCATTGCCTGCAGTGTTAAAAAGTGCTGACTCAGCACTTTTTCAAAGTCCTGAAAAAAGTACCTTGTGATCAAACCGATAGGGATTTTTTTTAACCATTCTATTCTACTGTATAAAAGTAAGCTTTATACAAAATAAGAATTCCCTGTGCCGTGTAGTGTTGGAGATATGGCAGTTTTAAGGTTTTTCCTATTTTTAGCTCCTGAGGTTCCCATGGGGCAATGAGAAAATTTTTTTTTGCATCAATCAACTACTTATGACCCATTATAATCTCATATAAAATTTGGTTCAAATCAACCTGAAGGTTCTGAAAATAGAAATTTTAGGCGTGGCCAAAATTTTTGCCCCTCCCATAACGAAGGCAAATAATACCCGACAAACTTCTCTTGAACAAATTTGAGTCCACACCTCAAATGGAAGCTGCATACCAAATATCAAGTCTCTGCTATTGCTGGTTCTTGAGAAGAAGATTTTTTAAGAATTGGAGCATTTTTGCCCCATCCCTCTGCTCAATGTGAGCCGAAATCTAATTTGACAAAAAATCAAAGTGCCCTTATATAACCCCTACTCACATGAAATTTCATTAATATGCGGCCAGTGGTTTGGGAGAAAAAGGCCCAAACACCACCTTCACGACGGGCGACGGACGCCAGACGATGGACGAAAAGTGATCAGAAAAGCTCACCCTGACTTTCAGTCAGGTGAGCTAAAAATATTTTGCTTTATATATAGATTGTGACATACTTTTAATGAGATGTTGGCTGGAGAGGAGCAATCAGATACACAATGTGAGAGGTTATATGCTTTAGCAACCTCAGGTCAGTTTAGAAAATATTGTTGTACAAATGCAACACCTGGAGAGATAGAAAATATGTCAGAAAAGGAAGTTAACATTTTATATTCTAAATATGAATCTTCTCTGGGAGCCCTAATGACTAAAACTTTAGGCTCGTTTATACTCAAACTTTATACAGAGGTGGCAGGCAGGTTTCTACCAATTCCACCTCAAAACAAACTAAGGCTTTATGCAGATATAGAAGAAGACCCGTTTATCACACATGCGCTGAGTGCTGTAACTTGCAAGCTTTTTCATAAATATGGAATGTACTTAGCTCCACTTACTGCTGCCATTCATACTATTAAGCAATTACAATTCGGTCATCATTGCCCAATAAATAAAGATGTTGAAGAAAAATCTCAAAATATAATATATGGAATCGGAAGAACAGATAAGTGTAACCAAGAAGAATCTTACAAAGCTTGAAGCAGGCCAACTTGGTGCTGCTGCTCGCAAAAAGAAATCAACGGGTGTCAACTACATGTACATGATAGGGTTTGTTATAACTGTTGGTATTACAGGTTGGTGGTTGTTCTCGAAAGAGCCAGAGCCAGAGAAACCTGAACAAGAGGAACCTCCACCAGACGATCAATTAAATATAAAAAAAAGAAAAAGATATATTTTATATGATATAATCTTGACACCAGATGGAAAACAGTTAGCAAATTTAGCTTATCATAGTGCAATAATTGTTGGTCTTACAATAGCATATGCACAATTAGGTAGAAAACTAGATACAAACCCTTATGACATTGGGATGGTAATGTTAGATACTTGATTGGCCTCAGCCACAAAAGATTTATTAATTGAACAAGGAATTATTCCTAATAATATAATAAATAAAAAAAATGGCTTCGATTGCAATGATGTTAGGTGGCACACTAGTTAATGCTTTTGCATTTTCTGGTTCAAGCTTTTTATTTTCGAAACTGCGGGCGTCCTCTGCAGAAGAAGAATGTAAGAGACATGATAAGGTGATAGAACAATTACAGGCTCCCCGGGATGAATGGGCTCACCATCGTACAGAAAGACTTGATTGCATACATGAACAATTGTGAAGACAAGGACATGCTGTTAGAGCATTCAGTAATGTGGAAGAGGCAATGATTGAATATGAACATGTTTTTCGTAAACGCCCTCCATTGGATGCCAAGCCCAAGTTATTTGATTTTTATAAGCCGAGTGAAGATCAAAAAGAAATACTTTGGGTTATTTTAGGTATTGGAATAACAGCATTTGTAGCATATAAAATTTCTATTAAATAAAAAAATATTTATTTAAGAATTGAATGCAATTTTTATAATCTTTATTGGAGTATGAACATGTGGGAATGGGTACAAATTACCCATTCCCACACGTTCATACTCCAATAAAGATTATAAAAATTGCATTCAATTCTTATAATTACATTCCATAACTGTTTAAACTACTTTTTACCAAACAACAAAGCAGAAAGACAAAATAAAACATACGAACGAACAAACGAGGCAAAACACCACCCTTACACAAAAGACAAAGCGCACAACTCTGAGTTGAGCGCCGGTTTTCGGCATTGACCCAAATTTGTCAAATTGCCATCTTTCGCAACGAAACGTAGAATGTTCAAAACAATTTATTTAACATATCAGTAAACTATAATCACTGATCACTGCGAGAGGCGCTAAAAGTTATAAACCCGCCCAAACACCACCTGAATTACATTCTGTCAACTGCGCTCTAACGTAAATGCGGGTCAAAGTTCGACCAAATGTATTCATTGGAAAATGAATTACATTTGGTCATGACGTCTTCATCCAGTTGACCAATGGGAATTGAGTATTTGGACCCAAAACGTATAACTACATTAACAATGTAATTATATGATTATAACATGCACATGGAAGCGATAGCACCACTATATCCAGAGTCAGAATCTGATTTCCGTTTGAAATAGATTGAAGATCTCAGTAAATACTTAGAACATGAAAAATCGCAGCAGAAAAAACTTTATAAAAAATATTGTAGAGCTTTGAACATTGTTCATTTTAGAGATACAGGATTGGCAGGATTTTCCTTTGCAACTGGTATTACCAGAGTAAGTTTACTGGCATCAGGTATTGCTCTATTACCATTGATTGTTGGCCTTGAAAGTGCAGCAATTGGAGCAAGTCTACATTCAATTGCAGGGCAGTTCGTTAATCGCTGCCTTGGTGTTAAAGCGATGAAATTGTACTCTTTTGCCAATGCCAAGCTGAATAGCATTACAAAACTAACAAGTAAAGCATTAATAGACCAAAAAATATCTGATATTGAATTCAAACATATTCTTTATGAAGTTGAGTCATATGAAAAATTAAAATCAGAGATAAGATTAACATCCAAACGCATACACTAATCCACAGTAATTGATGATGCGGGTGTAAAAAAAGAGCCAAATCTGCCATATTAGAAAAACTTGAAAAATTGGAATCCGAGTTAGACTAGCAATTGACATTCAATTGAAGAAAGATATATACAATGATATACAATAATGGAAAACTGGCCAACAGATAAAAACTTTGAAACAACACTGTGTTGGAGAGATCTACCTCTCGGAATATATAAAATACCAGGTGGACGAAGCATTAATAACAGAATAATTTTAACTCGACAAAAAGAGGACACAGATATAGTTAAAGTATGGGCACAACAACATTTGATAAGCTCACTTTCAAATTTTACAGAAGCAAAATTTATAAAATATAATGGCCTGGTTAACAGTAAGAAGAATCCTACCAGACAATATTTTAGTTTTAATTTAATGTGATATACATATAATGGATAGTATTTACTATAGTCCACAAGGACATTGGAAAGGACTTTCTGCAATTAAGAAATTAGCTGAAGCTGAAGCTGCTCAAGTATCAGAGGCCGTGGCTGGACAATGGTTAAAAAAACAAGCTCTATGGCAAATATATCTACCAGCTCCAAAATACATTCCTAGACCTAAGATTGATATACCTATTCCAAAAATGGCACACCAGACCGATTTACTTTTTTTCCCACATGATCGGTTACGTCGGAAAACCTTCAAATATGCATTAACCATTGTTGATGTTGCAAGTCGTTATAAAGAAGCTGAAGCTTTAACAACTAAAAATTCAACTGAAGTTGCAAATGTTTTTTCACACATATACAGTTGCAGGCAATGGCCTAAAATATTACAAGTTGATCCCAGCCGAGAATTTATGGGAGCTGTGTCTAGTTTGATGAAAAAAACATGGGGTGGAAGTGAGATGCAGTGCCGTGGAAGCTCATCGAAGCCAGGCAATTGTTGAAAGATTCAATAGAAATTTGGGAGAGCAGCTGTTTGGACATCAGTATGCAAAGGAAAAAAAACAAGAAAAATATTTGGAACAACATTTGCATCGGACATGTGCTAGACATGAATGAGATACACTTGCATATCAAATATGAAGTCATTCCACCAGGTAGTTTGAAAATTATTCTTTTAGAAACTCGTTAGTCACAAAATTCTAAGTTCATCAAGGGCCATAACTCCACGGAAAATATTTGGAACAACACATGCATTGAACAGTGGTTAGACATCAATAAGATACAGTTACATGCCAAATATAAAGTCATTCCATCAAGCCTTTCAAAAGTTATTGAGTTTTGAAACTCGTTGGTCACAGACTGACCGACCGACCGACCGACCGATCGACCGACAGACAGACAGACCGACATTGTCACTTATAGAGCTGCTAGTCGCAGCTAAAAACTCTCAAATGTTATTAAAACAAAATATGTAGAATCAGCTGCACCAAGGTGTTCTACAAAAGAAAAAAAATTATCTGATGCTTGTGTTAGATACCTTTATCAGCCTGTTGAGTCAGAAGGAGGTGGTAAATGCTGTGCAACAGACCCAATTTGGTGAATGAAAATTTACAGGAGTGAGCGTTCTGTTATAAAACAAGGGGATCCTATACTTTATTATATTGCCGGATGGTCCTTCACATGGTTTTGTCAGGGAGGAATTATTTGTTGTACCAACAGACACTAAATTGCCAAAACGTATGTCATAAATTAAAAATATTATTATTATTATATATAGCAACAGCTAAGGATACTTGTATATGGACTATTATAGGTAAAAAGTGTGGAAAGAGTTGTAGAAAAGAGTATTGCAGTTTACAATTATTACAATTTAGACAAGGCTCAATAAATCGACCTTGCACAGGCTGCGGCAAAGGTGTTAAAAATTCTTTTGGAGTCTGTGGGGATTGTGGATGCAATTATAGAAATAGAAGAGAATGGCTTAAGAAAACTGGACAATTTAATAAAGAATTTAGACATCTTCCAAACATTTGTATCTGAAGAAAAAAGTATATTTATATTTATTTTTAATTGCTTAATTCATAAATTACAAAGACAGATGGTGCAGATTTGTTAGGTAAAGGGTTAAGAAGACATTAAGAAAATACATAGCATGTTATGAGATACTTAGCATCGATTTCCCAAACGACCCTACTTTTACAACTCGGCCCCAAACTTTTTTCTGACACTCTCAATAAATTCCTATACTGTGAGCATCTATAACAAGAGCAGTGCCAAGCATGGCATCTGCACCCTACCAAAATGGTCATATTTTTAATACTAGGCACATGCATGTTGGGGGGGTTTATTTCGTTGTCTTATAGCAGGGAAAGGAAATCTAACACTCATCCAATAATTGTGACTTGTTGCCAGGTGAGCTAATAATTTAGCACCTGTCCAGTTTACAAAAAAAAAATAAAAATAAAAATAAAGGCCTCCCTCACCGACTTAAAAAATTAATTGCTCGAGAACCAAATGTTCATTTTTATTTGGCCAGACAAGAAATGTTTTTTTTTGCCTCAAAAACATACAGAATGATTCCTCATTGGAACAAGCTCAGCAAACAACTCTTTACCTAAAATGACCAGCAGACACATACAAGCTCTATGAACTTTTTCCAATGAGGGATCATAAACTATGTTTTGGAAATACAGTGTAACTCTGTTAATTGAATAGCCACTTTGCAAATGGAAATTATTCAATTAACAGGAGTATTCAATTAACAGGGATGGTGTCACTTTCCTGTATTCTAGAGATAAACTTAGCATTTATTCTTTTTTATCTTGTTTGACAGAGCTCCATGAACTCTGTCAAACAAGATACAAAAGGTTACATGCCTGTACTGGATGTACTGAGGCCAAATAGGTCTATAAACAAAGGAAAACTTTGGAGAGTCAGAGTAATTTCTTGACAGGTTAAAAGATTTTTTAGCTCAGCTTGACAAAGTCAAGCTGAGCTAATCCCATCGCTCTCTGTCCATCCGTTGTCTGTCCATCCATCAACACCATGTTTTGGTCTTCTCCTCCAAAGCCACTAGGCCAATTCAAGTGAAAGTTTATGCGAGTGATGGTCCCGAAGGGGCATTGCATTTTTGTTCAACTCAGCATGCCCAGCCCCATAGGGAGGGAGTGGGGAAAAATGCTCCAAAATATTTTTAAAATCTTCTCAAGAACCAGTTTGTACAATGACTTGATATTTGCTAGGGAGCTTCCATATGAGGTGTAGAATCAAATTTGTTCAAATGAAGTAAGTGAAGCAATATTTGGCTTTGTAATGGGAGGGGTAAGATTTTTGGCCATGCCCAAAATTTCTATTTTTTCAACCCATGGCCTGGTTTGAACCAAATTTGGTATGTTGTATTATTGGGTCATAAGTACTTGACTTATTGACTCATGCAAAAAAAAAATTCCTGCATCCCCATGGGAACCCTGGGAGCTAAAAACAGAAATATTTTCAAATGCCCATATTTCCCAAACCACATGGAACAGAGAGCTGTTATTTGGTTTGAAGTATCCGTAGGACCAGTAGAATTGAATGGTAAAAATAAATTGCCTTCAGTTATGTTAGGGTGTTCTGTAATGGGCCTAAAAAAATGCTGAGTCAGCATATTTGCAAAAATTAAAAAAAAATCTTTTCTCCAGACCCAGTCATCAGAATCCCTTTGATATTCAGTATGCAGCATTCATAGGGCAGTCAGATACAAGTTTGTTAAAATAAAGCCCATTTGTTTATATTTGGGCTCAATACAGGTGCCCAGATTTTTAACATAGGGTAATATGGGGAATATTCTTTAAAAATCTTCTTCTTCAGAACAACCAGTCAGAATCTTTTATTGTTTGGTATACATCATTGTTATGTGGGTCAGATTGAAGATTGTTCAAACCAAGTCCCTAGGTTACTCTTTGGGCTTCCTAGAGAAGCCCAAATTTTAACTTTGTTTAATATCGGGGATAATTTAAAAAAATCTTCTTCTTCAGATCCACCAGTCAGAATGCTTTCATATTTGGTATGCAGCATCTCTAGGGGGGTCAGATTCAAGTTTGTTCAAATCAGATCCCTAGGTATATATTTGGGCTCGCTATGGTAGCCCAAATTTGTACTTAGTGCGATATGAGGAAATTTCTTTAAAAATCTTCTTCTTTAGATCCACCAGTCGGAATGCTTTCATATTTGGTATACAACATCTCTAGGAGGGGGGGGGGGGGGGGGCAGATTCAAGTTTGTTCAATTCGAGTGCCTGGGTTAATATTTGGGCTCCATATGGGAATCTGAAATTTAACTTAATACAATATGAGGGAATTTCTTCAAAAATCTTCTTCTTCAGATCCACTAGTCAGAAGGCTTTCATATTTGGTATAAAATATCTCTAGGGGGGTTAGATTCAAGTTTGTTCAAATCGGATCCATAGGTTAATATTTGGGCTTGCTATGGTAGCCCAAATTTTAACTTAGTGCAATATGAAGAAATTTCTTTAAAATTTCTCATCTTCAGATCCAACAGTCAGAATGCCTTCATATTTGGTACACAACATCTCAAGGGAAGTCAGATTCAACTGTGTTCAAATCGAGAGCCTGGGTTAATATTTGGGCTCCCTATGGGAGCCGGATTGGCCATGTTGCTGAAGAATTAAAAATTTTGTATTCAGTACTCTCTAGAGGTGTGTAACTAAGATTAATCCACATAGGTTGTATCAAGGGGCTTCATAGGGGAGCTCTACATTTTACATTATGATCAAGTGAAGAAAAGGCAAGATCCCCGGATTATTTTTGTCACTCCTGCGGGGCTCAAGGATTGACAGTGTATCCTATGGAAATGGATTGCTTAATGTAGACTCATTCTTGGACTCTGTTTATATTGTGTTCTGTTCAAGATGAGTGCTTCGGGCCCCGTGGGGCCTCTTGTTATTCAATTAACAGGAATTTACTCTATAAGCTATATTCAATTAACAGGTCAACTTTGTACTGGAGGTATGGTAAATGGTTTTGTGTTGGGAAATTATATTCAATTAACAGGGTTATTCAGTTAAGAGATATCCAATTAAGTGGGTTCCATTGTAAAAGCTCAAATTTTCAGCTTGAGGACCCTAAAACAACAAAATCCCCCATCCGCAAAGAGAAGTGGATCTAACTGTTTTTAAGAAAAAACAAGATTATCTCACATGGTATACTTATAGCAAGGTTCATGAAAGCCAAATTATATTTGTTCAAGTTATTGCATTCAAACAACTATTATCTAACACCAAATTTCCAAGAAAAAGAGGCCTAACTCCTACAAAAGCCATTGAAATTTGGTGAATATCAAACCTGAATGAGAGCTTCTCACAATGCATGCTTATAGCGAGTTTCCTGAAAATCTGATTACATTTGTTCAAGTTATCATGTTCACAAAATGTATGCCAGATGCACAGCCAGACAAACAAACAGGACTAATTTCTATATCCCATGCCAAACTGTGTCTGGGCGTGGGATAATAATAAGAAGAGGCCCCATGGGGTCTGAGGCACACACCAAACCAAGTTGTTTAACCCTTTACCTAACATGAAAAGCAGACGACACTTGCAAAAAAAATTCTTGAATAACTAATTTTTTTCATTTTTTGTCTCAAAAACATAGGTTATGACCCCTCGTTGGAACGAGCTCGACAAGCTCGTTCCAACGAGGGGTCATAACCTATGTTTTGGAGACAAAAAATGAAAATATTTTGAAAATTAATTGGCGATTTTTGAGAATAGAGCTGGCCGGTTTTGACCGTTATGTTGGGTAAAGGGTTAAAGGAGGAGTTAATTAGCATCTATGGCTAGTTAACACTACTGAGGAATGAAGTTATTTCATTATTTTTACTCTGTTGTCCATGCCAGATGATGTTTTTCTAGGACTGGGATGCTACAATAGAAATAATGTCCAGATTTTCAGTGAATGCAAATTACGGAGTCCAAATATCAACCTAGGGACTTAACTTGGACAAACCTGAAGGATGTTGTATACCAAATATCAAAAATTTTTGACTGGTGGTTCTGGAAAAGAAGATTTTAAGAATATTACTAATTTTACCCTATGTTAAAATTTTCCCCCACCCCCATAGGGAACACAAATATCAATCCAGGGACTTTACTTGAACAAATTGAATCTGAACCCTCTAATGAAGCTGCATATCAAATATCAAAAGATTCTGAATATATCTCAAGGAGCAGATTTTTAAAGATTATTCCTCATGTTGGACTAAGTTAAAATTTGGGCTCCCACAGAGAGCCCAATTATTAACCAATGGACTTGGTTTGAACAAAATGAGGTCTAAGCTCTCTAGGGATGCTGTATACTAAATATCAAAAGATTCAGTCTGGTGGATCTGAAGAAGATTTTTAAAGATTATTCCCCATACTGAACTACTGGTAAGTTAAAATTCGGTCCCCACAGGGAGCCCAAATATTAACTGAGGGACATAATTTGGACAAACTTGAATCTGACCCCGTAAGGATACTGTATACTTAATATCAATAGATTCTGAGCAGTGGATCTGGAAAAGGATTATTCTCCATATTGCATTAAGTTAAAATTCAGGCTCCCACAGAGAGCCCAATTATTAACCGATGGGCTTGATTTCAACAAATTTAATACTGGCCCCTGTAAGGATTCTGTATACCATATATCAAAAGATTCTGAACAGTGGTCCTGGAGAAGAAGAATTAAAAGTTTTTCCTCATATTGGACTAACTAATAATTCCGGCTCCAATAAGGAGCCCAAATATTGATCCAGGGACTTGGTTTGAACAAACTCAGATCTGACCTCCCAAAGAATGCTGTATACCAAATATCATGAGATCCTGACTGGTGCATCTGAAGAAGAATATTTTTAAAGATTATTTCCCACATTGCACTAATGTAAAATTCTGGCTCCAATAGAGAGCCCTATTATTAACCGATGTGAAAAAATTTGAATCCAACCCCTGAATCCAATAGGGAGCCCAAATATTAACCCAGGGACTCGGTTTGAACAAAGTTAGATCTTACCTACCTAAGATCGAATGCTGTATACCAAATATCAAAAGATTCTGACTAATGAATCTGAAGAAGAAGCTTTTTAAAGATTATCCCCCATATTGCACTTCGGAAAAATTTGGGCCCCCATAGGAAACCCATATATTAACTAAGAGACTTGATTTGAACAATCTTGAATCTGCCCCTCATAATAATCATGTATCTCAAACATAAAAGATTCTGACTGATGATTTTGAAGAAGATTTTTAAAGATTATTTCCCATATTGCCCTAAGTTAAAATTCAGGTCCATGTATTAAGCCCAAATATGAACCAAGGGGTATAATTTTAACACACTGGTATTTGGCACCCCCCTCCCTCCCCCCCCCCCCCCCCCCTATGGAGTATGGATGCTGTATACCTAATATCAAAAGATACGGATTAGTGGTTCTGAAGAAGAAATTTTTAAAAATGTTTTACAAATATGCTGACTCAGCATTTTTTCAATGCCCTTGACACAACCGATGGCAATTTTTTTTTACCATTTCATTCTACGCGTCCTTAGGATGCTTCATACCAAATAAAAGTTCTATTCTGTGTGGTTTGGGACATAGGGGAGTTTGAAAATATTTCCAAATTTTAGCTCCTGGGGTTCTCACGGGGACACAGGATTAAAAAAAAATTTTTTTTAAAGAATCAAGTTCTTATGACTCAATAATACCATATATTAAAGTTGCTTCAAATCAGACCATCAGTTCAGAAAATAGAAATTTTTGGTGCGGCCAAAAATGTTGCACCTCCCATTACAAAGGCAAATGTTGCTCCATGAACTTTGTTTGAACAAACTTGATTCTACACCTCAAAAGGAAGCTCCATACCAAATATCAAGTCATTGTACCAACTGGTTCATGAGAAGGGGATTTTAAAAAAAAATTGGGCATTTTCCCCCACCACCTCCCTATGGGGCTGGGATAGTTGATTTGAACAAAAACAAAATGTGATGTCAGGAAAAGCAAACACCTCAAATTTAATTGATATCAGCTCTGTGGTTTTAGAAGAGAAGGTGCAAACACCATGTTCATGGATGACAGATGTTGGACGGTGAGTGATGACTATAGCTCATCCTCACTTTCAGTCCAGTGAGCTAAAAATGTAAAGGCTGTGTTACATTAGGTAAAAGATAAATAAATAACATGGGAAAATACTTTTAAAAAATACAAGATTTTTTTTTCTGTTGTTCTCAACAGCTGTGTAAATCTGATTGACTCAACTGCTCTACATGAGATAAAATTTAGCACAGAAAATTCTGAACAATAATCGGCCCATGGTTTCAACAAGATGTCTTCTGAAGACAAGCCGCTGGATCCAGACATGTTATTGTCATTGACAGCAATTGAGAGATCCTTAGCTTGTAACCAATAATTGAAAATAAATCTCCTGAAGCAATTGCTCTGTTCTTGAATTTTTCTGTGTTCAGTACAAACATTACTATTCTCTTGCCATTAGGCCTAAAAAAGTTAAAAATATGTTTCTCAGGCCCTCCCACATGATCCTCATGACTGCTGCATTCTCTCTTTTTATGACCAATGCAAACTTAAAAAAAAGTAGAGGGGTGTCATTTGTGTGCAAAGCACACTATAGTATATCCCCGCATTCGCATTTGTGATTATTGTCGGGGCCGAATCAAAAATCCAAAACCTTTATGCACATCTACAGACGCTATTGATTAACTTGAACACACTTTTAGTGTTTCGAATTGAAACCCCTAGGAGTTTTTCACTGGAAACCATTTCTCTAACGACAAAAGTGGTGGCCCTTGCGCCCCCGAGGGCCGAATCAAAAATCCAAAACCTTTATGCACATCTACAGATCCTATGAATGAACATGAACACACTTTCAATGTTTCGAATTGAAACCCCTGGGAGTTTTTCTCTGGAAACCATTCTTCTAACCACAAAAATAGTGCCCCTTGCACCCCCCGAAGCCAAATCAAAAATCCAAAACCTTTATGCACATCTACAGACCCAACTGATTAACATGAACACACTTCCAGTGTTTTGAATTGAAACCCTGGGAGGTTTTTTTTCTGGAAACCATTCCTCTGATGACAAAAATGGTGCCCCTTGCGCCCCCCGAAGCTGAATCAAAAATACAAAACCTTTATGCACATCTACAGGCCCTATTGATTAACATGAACACACTTTCAGTGTTTCGAATTGAAACCCCTAGTAGTTTTTCTCTGGAAACCATTCCTCTAACGACAAAAATGGTGACCCTTGCGCCCCTCGGGGCCGAATTAAAAATCCAAAACCTTTATGCACATCTACAGACCCTATGAATGAACATGAACACACTTTCAATGTTTCGAATTGAAACCCCTAGGAGTTTTTCGCCGGAAACCATTCCTCTAACGACAAAAGTGGTGCCCCTTACGCCCCCGAGGGCCGAATCAAAAATCCAAAACCTTCATGCACATCTACAGAACCTATGAATGAACATGAACACACTTTCAATGTTTCGAATTGAAACCCCTAGGAGTTTTTCGCCAGAAACCATTCCTCTAACGACAAAAGTGGTGCCCCTTATGCCCCCGAGGGCCGAATAAAAATCCAAAACCTTTATGCACATCTACAGACCCTATGAATGAACATGAACACACTTTCAATGTTTTAAATTGAAACCCCTTGGAGTTTTTCGCCAGAAACCATTCCTCTAACGACAAAAGTGGTGCCCCTTACGCCCCCAAGGGCCGAATCAAAAATCCAAAACATTTATCCACATCTACAGACCCTATGAATGAACATGAACACATTTTCAATGTTTCGAATTGAAACCCCTAGGAGTTTTTCGCCGGAAACCATTCCTCTAACGACAAAAGTGGTGCCCCTTACGCCCCCGAGGGCTGAATCAAAAATCCAAAACCTTTATGCACCTCTACAGACCCTATGAATGAACATGAACACACTTTCAATGTTTCGAATTGAAACCCCTAGGAGTTTTTCACCAGAAACCATTCCTCTAACGACAAAAGCAGTGCCCCTTGCGCCCCCTTGGGGCCGAATCAAAAATCCAAAACCTTTATGCACATCTACAGACCCTACTAATGAACATGAACACACGTTTGGTGTTGTGAATTGAAACTCCTAGCAGTTTTTCGCCGGAAACCATTCCTCTAATAACAAAAATGGGGCCCCTTGCGCCCCTCGGGGCTGAATCAAAAATCCAAAACCTTTATGCACATCTACAGACCCTATGAATGAACATGAACACACTTTCAATGTTTCGAATTGAAACCCCTAGGAGTTTTTCGCCAGAAACCATTCCTCTTACGACTAAAGTGGTGCCCCTTACGCCCACGAGGGCTGAATCAAAAATCCAAAACCTTTATGCACATCTACAGACCCTACGAATGAACATGAACACACTTTCAATGTTTCGAATTGAAACCCCTAGGAGTTTTTCGCCGGAAACCATTCCTCTAATGACAAAAGTGGTGCCCCTTACGCCCCCGAGGGCCAAATCAAAAATCCAAAACCATTAAGCACATCTACAGACCCTATTGATTAACATGAACACACTTTTAGTGTTTCGAATTGAAACCCCTAGGAGTTTTTCTCCGGAAACCATTCCTCTAACGACAAAAATGCTGCCCACTGCGCCCCTCGGGGCCGAATCAAAAATCCAAAACCTTTATGCACATCTACAGACCCTATGAATGAACATGAACACATTTTCAATGTTTCGAATTGAAACCCCTAGGAGTTTTTCGCCGGAAACCATTCCTCTAACGAAAAAAGCAGTGCCCCTTGCGCCCACTTGGGGCCGAATCAAAATCCAAAACCTTTATGCACATCTACAGACCCTATTGATTAACATGAACACACTTTTAGTGTTTCGAATTGAAACCCCTAGGAGTTTTTCTCTGGAAACCATTCCTCTAACGACAAAAATGGTGCCCCTTGCGCCCCTCGGGGCCGAATCAAAAATCCAAAACCTTTATGCACATCTACAGACCCTACTAATGAACATGAACACACTTTCGGTGTTTTGAATTGAAACTCCTAGCAATTTTTCTCCGGAAACCATTCCTCTAATGACAAAAATGGTGCCCCTTGCGCCCCTCGGGGGCGAATCAAAAATCCAAAACCTTTATGCACATCTACAGACTCTATTGATTAACATGAACACACTTTTAGTGTTTCGAATTGAAACCCCTAGGAGTTTTTCTCCGGAAACCATTCCTCTAACGACAAAAATGCTGCCCATTGCGCCCCTCGGGGCCGAATCAAAAATCCAAAACCTTTATGCACATCTACAGACCCTATGAATGAACTTGAACACATTTTCAATGTTTCGAATTGAAACCCCTAGGAGTTTTTCGCCGGAAACCATTCATCTAACGACAAAAGTGGTGCCCCTTATGCCCCCGAGGGCCGAATCAAAAATACAAAACCTTTATGCACATCTACAGACCCTATTGATTAACATGAACACACTTTTAGTGTTTCGAATTGAAACCCCTAGGAGTTTTTCTCCGGAAACCATTCCTCTAACGACAGAAATGGTGCCCTTTGTGCCCCTCGGAGACGAATCAAAAATCCAAAACCTTTATGCATATCTACAGACCCTATGAATGAACATGAACACACTTTCAATGTTTTGAATTGAAACCCCTAGGAGTTTTTCGCCGGAAACCATTCCTCTAACGACAAAAGTGGTGCCCCTTATGCCCCCGAGGGCCGAATAAAAAATCCAAAACATTTATGCACATCTACAGACCCTATGAATGAACATGAACACACTTTCAATGTTTCGAATTGAAACCCCTAGGAGTTTTTCGCCGGAAACCATTCCTCTAACGACAAAAGTGGTGCCCCTTATGCCCCCGAGGGCCGAATCAAAAATCCCAAACCTTTATGCACATCTACAGACCCTATTGATTAACATGAACACACTTTTAGTGTTTCGAATTGAAACCCCTAGGAGTTTTTCTCCAGAAACCATTCCTGTAATGACAAAAATAGGGCTGTAGAAACGAGTTTTGAAAAAAAACAGCTTTTGAAAAAATAAAAAAAAAATTTTAAAAATCACCAGTTTTGAAAAAAAAAATCACCGTTTTTGAAAAAAAACACAGCTTTTGAAAATAAATTTACCACTTTTGAAAAACAAATTCTAACCACATTTGAAAAAAAAATTACCACTTTTGAAATAAATTGTCGTTTTTTCAAAACTGGTTATTTTTTTCAAAACTGGTTATTTTTTTTTTAAAACTGGTTATTTTTTCAAAACTGGAATTTTTTTTATCAAAAGTGGTTATTTTTTTTTCAAAACTGGTTATTTTTTTTTCAAAACTGGTTATTTTTTCAAAACTGGAAATTCTTTTTATCAAAAGTGGTTATTTTTTTTCAAGAGCAACACGAAGCGTGGCATATGCCCCCTCCCAAAATGCCAAGTGTATCAAATGCCAAATTTATAGAAGTAGCTGTAACCTAAAAAGAACTAGAGGGGGCCGCCAAGGGTGGCTAATTCTTCCGAATTAATTCCTTGATACTGTAATGCCTCGATACTGTAATGCTGTGATACTATAACTAATAATACGGTCTAGCACAATTTTAAACCTCTTACTTGGCAAAAAATCAGTAATTTGACCTTGAGGTCAAAGGTCAGTGTTATATGTGGGTCA
This sequence comes from Pictodentalium vernedei, assembly GCA_031216915.1. Taxonomy (NCBI): domain Eukaryota; kingdom Metazoa; phylum Mollusca; class Scaphopoda; order Dentaliida; family Dentaliidae; genus Pictodentalium; species Pictodentalium vernedei. The sequence goes on along the minus strand of CM062297.1, from coordinate 443,608,390 downwards.
TGATGATACGCGACACACAATCTCATGGTGATACACCCACATGCCAAATACCATAAGCCTAGGTCAAAAGATAAAATAGTACTGAGCCGGACACGAATTCTGGCTTCAGACGGACAGACAGGCGGAATTGGGTTTATGTGTTTAAATTTATGTGTTTATTCTAAAAAACATGTTCAAATAGTCAAAAAAGTGATTTTTAGGAAATATTTTGGGTGGTAGCTAACCCTAAGCCTACCCTACTACTGACCCTAATCTCTACCCCCCTTCTCCCCCCTCCCCCCCCCCCCCCCCCCCCATCATAAATTTGCACTATGTGACTAAAGGTGAAAAAAGACACATAACCCCCACCTGTACTTCGAAATAAGTCACATAAGCCAAAAATAGCCACATAAACTGAAAAACAGCCAGGGCAGACATAAACCGCTTCCATACTTATGACTAAACACTTAAACCCATTTCGTTAGCTCGGACATACTGACTGACAGATAGATGACGCCACGACTACATTCCCCCAAAATTATTTTTGTGGAAATAATTATTTAAATCCAACATATGATGACAGCAAATATGTTGGACGGACACATTTTGCAATCATCTCCTAAGTTAAACAAGGGCAAATAACTATGTAAATGTTTATGTGAAGATGTTAATTCTATTACAGGATCCGTTCCCCCATACTGAGGTATAAGCATGGCAAACATTATTTGAATTCAACAAATAATGACAGTGCCACAGCACCAAATATGATGGACGGACACATTTTTCAATAATAATCCCCTAAGTTAAACAAAGGCAAATAATTCAGTAAATCCTTCGGCAAAATTATTAATTCTGCTGTAGAGAAAAACTCCTAGGGGTTTCAATTCGAAACATTGAAAGTGTGTTCATGTTCATTCATAGGGTCTGTAGATGTGCATAAAGGTTTTGGATTTTTGATTCGGCCCTCGGGGGCACAACGGCTACCACTTTTGTCGTTAGAGGAATGGTTTCCAGTGAAAAACTCCTAGAGGTTTCAATTCGAAACACTAAAGGTGTCTTCATGTTAATCAATAGGGTCTGTAGATGTGCATAAAGGTTTTGGATTTTTGATTTGGCCCCGAGGGGTGCAAGGGGCACCATTTTTGTCGTTAGAGGAATGGTTTCCAGAGAAAAACTCCTAGGGGTTTCAATTCGAAACACTAAAAGTGTGTTCAAGTTAATCAATAGCGTCTGTAGATGTGCATAAAGGTTTTGGATTTTTGATTCGGTCCCGACAATAATCACAAATGCGAATGCGGGGATCTACTATAGTGTGCTTTGCACACAAATGACACCCCTCTAGTTTTTATTTTTTCAAAAGCTGTTTTTTTTTCAAAACTGGTTTCTACAGGTGCCCCTTGTGCCCCTCGGGGCCGAATCAAAAATCCAAAATCTTTATGCACATCTACAGACCCTATGAATGAACATGAACACACTTTCAATGTTTCGAATTGAAACCCCTAGGAGTTTTTTGCCGGAAACCATTCCTCTAACGACAAAAGTGGTGCTCCTTACGCCCCCGAGGGCCGAATCAAAAATCCAAAACCTTTATGCACATCTACAGACCCTATGAATGAACATGAACACACTTTCAATGTTTCGAATTGAAACCCCTAGGAGTTTTTCGCCGGAAACCATTCCTCTAACGACAAAAGTGGTGCTCCTTACGCCCCCGAGGGCCGAATCAAAAATCCAAACCCTTTATGCACATCTACAGACCCTATGAATGAACATGAACACACTTTCAATGTTTTGAATTGAAATCCCTTGGAGTTTTTCGCCGGAAAACATTCCTCTAACGACAAAAGTGGTGCCCCTTATGCCCCCGAGGGCCGAATCAAAAATCCAAAACCTTTATGCACATCTACAGACCCTATTGATTAACATGAACACACTTTTAGTGTTTCGAATTGAACCCCCTAGGAGTTTTTCTCGGGAAATCATTCCTCTAACGACAAAAATGGTGCCACTTGTGCCCCTCGGAGCCGAATCAAAAATCCAAAACCTTTATGCACATCTACAGACCCTATGGATGAACATGAACACACTTTCAATGTTTTGAATTGAAACCCCTAGGAGTTTTTTGCCGGAAACCATTCCTCTAACGACAAAAGTGGTGCCCCTTATGCCCCCGAGGGCCAAATCAAAAATCCAAAACCTTTATGCACATCTACAGACCCAATGAATGAACTTGAACACATTTTCAATGTTTCGAATTGAAACCCCTAGGAGTTTTTCGCCGGAAACCATTCATCTAACGACAAAAGTGGTGCCCCTTATGCGCCCGAGGGCCGAATCAAAAATACAAAACCTTTATGCACATCTACAGACCCTATTGATTAACATGAACACACTTTTAGTGTTTCGAATTGAAACCCCTAGGAGTTTTTCTCCGGAAACCATTCCTCTAACGACAGAAATGGTGCCCTTTGTGCCCCTCGGAGACGAATCAAAAATCCAAAACCTTTATGCATATCTACAGACCCTATGAATGAACATGAACACACTTTCAATGTTTTGAATTGAAACCCCTAGGAGTTTTTCGCCGGAAACCATTCCTCTAACGACAAAAGTGGTGCCCCTTATGCCCCCGAGGGCCGAATCAAAAATCCAAAACCTTTATGCACATCTACAGACCCTATGAATGAACATGAACACACTTTCAATGTTTCGAATTGAAACCCCTAGGAGTTTTTCGCCGGAAACCATTCCTCTAACGACAAAAGTGGTGCCCCTTATGCCCCCGAGGGCCGAATAAAAAATCCCAAACCATTATGCACATCTACAGACCCTATTGATTAACATGAACACACTTTTAGTGTTTCGAATTGAAACCCCTAGGAGTTTTTCTCCAGAAACCATTCCTGTAGTGACAAAAATAGTGCTGTAGAAACGAGTTTTGAAAAAAAACAGCTTTTGAAAAAATAAAAAAAAAAATTTAAAAATCACCAGTTTTGAAAAAAAAAATCACCGTTTTTGAAAAAAAACACAGCTTTTGAAAATAAATTTACCACTTTTGAAAAACAAATTCTAACCACATTTGAAAAAAAAATTACCACTTTTGAAATAAATTGTCGTTTTTTCAAAACTGGTTATTTTTTTCAAAACTGGTTATTTTTTTTTTTAAAACTGGTTATTTTTTCAAAACTGGAATTTTTTTTATCAAAAGTGGTTATTTTTTTTTCAAAACTGGTTATTTTTTTTTCAAAACTGGTTATTTTTTCAAAAATGGAAATTCTTTTTATCAAAAGTGGTTATTTTTTTTCAAGAGCAACACGAAGCGTGGCATATGCCCCCTCCCAAAATGCCAAGTGTATCAAACGCCAAATTTATAGAAGTAGCTGTAACCTAAAAAGAACTAGAGGGGGCCGCCAAGGGTGGCTAATTCTTCCGAATTAATTCCTTGATACTGTAATGCCTCGATACTGTAATGCTGTGATACTATAACTAATAATACGGTCTAGCACAATTTTAAACCTCTTACTTGGCAAAAAATCAGTAATTTGACCTTGAGGTCAAAGGTCAGTGTTATATGTGGGTCATGATGATACGCGACACACAATCTCATGGTGATACACCCACATGCCAAATACCATAAGCCTAGGTCAAAAGATAAAATAGTACTGAGCCGGACACGAATTCTGGCTTCAGACGGACAGACAGACGGAATTGGGTTTATGTGTTTAAATTTATGTGTTTATTCTAAAAAACATGTTCAAATAGTCAAAAAAGTGATTTTTAGGAAATATTTTGGGTGGTAGCTAACTCTAAGCCTACCCTACTACTGACCCTAATCTCTACCCCCTTTCTCCCCCCCCCCCCCCCCCCCCCCCCCCCATCATAAATTTGCACTATGTGACTAAAGGTGAAAAAAGACACATAACCCCCACCTGTACTTCGAAATAAGTCACATAAGCCAAAAATAGCCACATAAACTGAAAAACAGCCAGGGCAGACATAAACCCCTTCCATACTTATGACTAAACACTTAAACCCATTTCGTTAGCTCAGACATACTGACTGACAGATAGATGACGCCACGACTACATTCCCCCAAAATTATTTTTCGTGGAAATAATTATTTAAATCCAACATATGATGACAGCAAATATGTTGGACGGACACATTTTGCAATCATCTCCTAAGTTAAACAAGGGCAAATAACTATGTAAATGTTTATTTGAAGATGTTAATTCTATTACAGGATCCGTTCCCCCATATTGAGGTATAAGCATGGCAAACATTATTTGAATTCAACAAATAATGACAGTGCCACAGCACCAAATATGATGGACGGACACATTTTTCAATAATAATCCCCTAAGTTAAACAAAGGCAAATAATTCAGTAAATCCTTCGGCAAAATTATTAATTCTGCTGTAGAGAAAAACTCCTAGGGGTTTCAATTCGAAACATTGAAAGTGTGTTCATGTTCATTCATAGGGTCTGTAGATGTGCATAAAGGTTTTGGATTTTTGATTCGGCCCTCGGGGGCACAACGGCTACCACTTTTGTCGTTAGAGGAATGGTTTCCAGTGAAAAACTCCTAGAGGTTTCAATTCGAAACACTAAAGGTGTCTTCATGTTAATCAATAGGGTCTGTAGATGTGCATAAAGGTTTTGGATTTTTGATTTGGCCCCGAGGGGTGCAAGGGGCACCATTTTTGTTGTTAGAGGAATGGTTTCCAGAGAAAAACTCCTAGGGGTTTCAATTCGAAACACTAAAAGTGTGTTCAAGTTAATCAATAGCGTCTGTAGATGTGCATAAAGGTTTTGGATTTTTGATTCGGTCCCGACAATAATCACAAATGCGAATGCGGGGATCTACTATAGTGTGCTTTGCACACAAATGACACCCCTCTAGTTTTTATTTTTTCAAAAGCTGTTTTTTTTTCAAAACTGGTTTCTACAGGTGCCCCTTGTGCCCCTCGGGGCCGAATCAAAAATCCAAAATCTTTATGCACATCTACAGACCCTATGAATGAACATGAACACACTTTCAATGTTTCGAATTGAAACCCCTAGGAGTTTTTTGCCGGAAACCATTCCTCTAACGACAAAAGTGGTGCTCCTTACGCCCCCGAGGGCCGAATCAAAAATCCAAAACCTTTATGCACATCTACAGACCCTATGAATGAACATGAACACACTTTCAATGTTTCGAATTGAAACCCCTAGGAGTTTTTTCGCCGGAAACCATTCCTCTAACGACAAAAGTGGTGCTCCTTACGCCCCCGAGGGCCGAATCAAAAATCCAAACCCTTTATGCACATCTACAGACCCTATGAATGAACATGAACACACTTTCAATGTTTTGAATTGAAACCCCTTGGAGTTTTTCGCCGGAAAACATTCCTCTAATGACAAAAGTGGTGCCCCTTATGCCCCCGAGGGCCGAATCAAAAATCCAAAACCTTTATGCACATCTACAGACCCTATTGATTAACATGAACACACTTTTAGTGTTTCGAATTGAAACCCCTAGGAGTTTTTCTCGGGAAATCATTCCTCTAACGACAAAAATGGTGCCACTTGTGCCCCTCGGAGCCGAATCAAAAATCCAAAACCTTTATGCACATCTACAGACCCTATGGATGAACATGAACACACTTTCAATGTTTTGAATTGAAACCCCTAGGAGTTTTTTGCCGGAAACCATTCCTCTAACGACAAAAGTGGTGCCCCTTATGCCCCCGAGGGCCAAATCAAAAATCCAAAACCTTTATGCACATCTACAGACCGTATGAATGAACATGAACACACTTTCAATGTTTTGAAATGAAACCCCTAGGAGTTTTTCGCCAGAAACCATTCCCGGATGTACAGACATACGGATGGACGGACGGACGGAGACAACCAATATATCCCCGCAATTTTTCAAATGCGGGGATAAAAACTGCCCACTTTCACACTGCAACGCCTTCTTGCACTCAAGGGCCTAAACATAAAACAAACTAGATCGAGTTATTTGTGTGCAAAGCACACAATGGTGTATCCCCGCATTTCCTTAGCAACACCTTAGCATAGTCTTAACGTTTTGAATTAATACCCAAGGAGCCTTTCGATGAAAACTGATTTTCTAACGATAAAAGTGGTTCCACTGGAACCACCGGGGGCAAAATCAAAATTCCAAAACCTCATTGCAGATCTAAAAATGTTACCTGAACACATTAGCATAGTTTAAACATTTCGAGTTAAATACCCTAAGAGCCTTTTGATGAAAATTGATTTTCTAACAATAAAAGTGGTTCCACTGGAACCACCTGGGGCAAAATCAAAATTCCGAAACCTTCATACACATCTAGTGATGCTACATGAAAACATTAGCATAGTTTATACGATTCAAATTAAATATCCCAGAAGACTTTCGATGAAAACTGATTTTCCAATGATAAAAGTGGTTTCACTGGAACCACCTAGGTCCAAATCAAAATTCTGAAACCTTCATGCACATCTAGAGATGTTACCTGAACACATTAGCATAGTTTAAACGTTTCGAATTGAATACCCTAGGAGCCTTTCGATGAAAACTGATATTCTAACGATAAAAGTGGTTCCACTGGAACCACCGGGAGCCGAATCAAAATTCCGATACCTTCATGCACATTCAGAGTTGCTACCTGAACACATTAGCATAGTTTAAGCATTTCGAATTAAATTCCCTAGGAGCCTTTCGATGAAAACTGATTTTCTAACAATAAAAGTGATTCCACTGGAAACACCAGGGGCAAAATCAAAATTCCGAAACCTTCATGCACATCTAGAGATGTTACCTGAACACATTAGCATAGTTTAAGCATTTTGAATTAAATACCCTAGGAGCCTTTCGACGAAAACAGATTTTCTAACAATAAAAGTGGTTCCACTGGAACCACCGGGGCCAAAATCAAAATTCCGAAACCTTCGTGCACATCTAGAGATGTTACCTGAACACATTAGCATAGTTTCAACATTTCGAATTGAATACCCTAAGAGCCTTTCGATGAAAACTGATTTTCTAACGATAAAAGAGGTTCCACTGGAACCACCTGGGGCAAAATCAAAATTCCGAAACCTTCATGCACATTTAGAGTTGCTACCTGAACACATTAGCATAGTTTAAACATTTCAAATTGAATACCCTAGGAGCCTTCCGATGAAAACTGATTTTCTAACGATAAAAGTGGCTCCACTGGAACCACTGGGGGCAAAATCAAAATTCCGAAACCTTCATGCACATCTAGAGATGTTACCTTAACACATTAGCATAGTTTAAACGTTTCAAATTGAATACCCTAGGAGCCTTTCGATGAAAACTGATATTCTAACGATAAAAGTGGTTCCACTGGAATCACTGGGGGCAAAATCAAAATTCCGAAACCTTCATGCACATCTAGAGATGTTACCTGAACACATTAGCATAGTTTAAACGTTTCGAATTGAATACCCTAGGAGCCTTTCGATGAAAATTGATTTTCTAACGATAAAAGTGGTTCCACTGGAACCACCAGGGGCAAAATCAAAATTCCGAAACCTTCATGCACATCTAGAGATGTTACCTGAACACATTAGCATAGTTTAAACATTTTGAATCAAATACCCTAGGAGCCTTTTGATGAAAACTGATTTTCTAATGATAAAAGTGGTTCCACTGGAACCACCGGGGGCAAAATCAAAATTCCGAAACCTTCATGCACATCTAGAGATGTTACCTGAACACATTAGCATAGTTTAAGCGTTTCGAATTAAATACCCTAGGAGCCTTTCGATGAAAACTGATTTTCTAATGATAAAAGTGGTTCCACTGGAACCACCGGGGGGCAAAATGAAAATTCCGATACCTTCATGCACATCTAGAGATGTTACCTGAACACATTAGCATAGTTTAAACATTTTGAATTGAATACCCTAGGAGCCTTTCGATGAAAACTGATTTTCTAACGATAAAAGTGGTTCCACTGGAACCACCGGGGGCAAAATCAAAATTCCGAAACCTTCATGCACATCTAGAGATGTTACCTGAACACATTAGCATAGCTTAAACGTTTCGAATTGAATACCCTAGGAGCCTTTCGATGAAAACTGATTTTCTAACAATAAAAGTGGTTCCACTTGAACCACCGGGGACCGAATCAAAATTCAGAAACCTTCATGCACATCTAGAGTTGCTATCTGAACACATTAGCATAGTTTAAGCGTTTTGAATTAAATACCCTAGAAGCCTTTCGATGAAAACTGATTTTCTAACGATAAAAGTGGTTCCACTGGAACCACTGGGGGCAAAATCAAAATTCCGAAACCTTCATGCACATCTAGAGATGTTACCTGAACACATTAGCATAGTTTAAGCATTTTGAATTAAATACTCTAGGAGCCTTTCGATGAAAACTGATTTTCTAACGATAAAAGTGGTTCCACTGGAACCACTGGAGGCAAAATCAAAATTCCGAAACCTTCATGCACATCTAGAGATGTTACCTGAACACATTAGCATAGTTTAAACATTTCGAATTGAATACCCTAGGAGCCTTTCAGGGTGTGACATACCGACGGACGGACGGTCATATGGAGATCACGACAATATCAAAAATGCGGGGATAACTAAGAACATGGACTTTTGATGGCAAAGAAATAATTACAAAAATAAAAAATAAAATAAACAAGAGGCTCCAGGGGGCGTCAGGGGCTCACCTGACATGGTAGCCTAAATATCAACCCAGGCAATTGATTTGAACAAGTTGCATCTGCCCCTCCTAAGAAAAGCTTATACCAAATATCAAACGATTCTGACCAGTGGATCTGAAAAAAAAGGATTTTTAAAGAATATTCCTCATATTGAACTAAGTTATAATTCGGGCTCCCATAGGAAGCCCAAATATGAACCCAGGGACTTGGCTTGAACAAACTTGAATCTCACCTCCCTAAGGATGCTGTATACCAGATATCAAAAGATTCTGACCTCTGGATCTGAAGAAAATATTTTTAAAGAATATTCCTCATATTGAACTAAGTTAAAATTCAGGCTCCCACAGGGAGCCCAAATATGAACCCAGGGACTTGGCTTGAACCAACGTGAATCTCACCTCCCCAAGGATGCTGCATACCATATATCAAAAGATTCTGATTGGTGGATCAGAAGAAGACGATTTTTAAAGAATATTCCTCATTTTGAACTAAGTTTTAATTTGGGTTCCCACAGTGAACCCAAATATGAACCCAGGGACTTGGCTTGAACAAACTTGAATCTCACCTCCCTAAGGATGCTGTATACCAGATATCAAAAGATTCTGACCTCTGGATCTGAAGAAAATATTTTTAAAGAATATTCCTCATATTGAACTAAGTTAAAATTCAGGCTCCCACAGGGAGCCCAAATATGAACCCAGGGACTTGGCTTGAACCAATGTGAATCTCACCTCTGCCAAGGATGCTGCATACCATATATCAAAAGATTCTGATTGGTGGATCAGAAGAAGACGATTTTTAAAGAATATTCCTCATTTTGAACTAAGTTTTAATTTGGGTTCCCACAGTGAACCCAAATATGAACCCAGGGACTTGGCTTGAACAAACTTGAATCCCCCCCCCCCCCCACCCCCCAAGGATGCTGCATACCAAATATCAAAAGATTGTGAATGGTGGATCTGAAGACGAAAATTTTTAAAGAATATTCCTCATACTGCACTAATTTAAACGTTTGGGCTCCCATAGGGAGCCCAAATATGGACCCGGGGATTTGATTTCAATAAACATGTGAAACAATCTTCCAAAGTTGTTATATGTGAAATTTGAAAGCTTTTGGAGCACTGGTTTGGGAGACGAAGAGTCTAAAATGTTTTTCCTATTACCCAGAGTGTTAAAAAAAAGCTGACTCAGCACTTTTTCAAAGTCTCGAAAAAGTTCCCTATGATAAAACCGGTAGCAATTCTTTTGGACCATTCCATTCTGTTGGTCCTAAGGAAGCTTCACACCAAATAAGAATTCTCAGTGCCGTGTAGTTTTGGAGATATGGGTGTTTTAAATTTTTTCTATTTTTAGCTCCTGCAGTTCCCATGGGGTGATGGGAATTTTTTTTTGGCATAAATTAAGTTCTTATGACCCAAGAAGACCTCATATCAAATTTAATTCAAATCAGCCTCTCGGTTTGGAAAAAAGAAATTTTTTGCCCCTCTCATAACGACAGCAAATATAGCCCCTCAAACTTCTTTTGGACAAATCTGAGTCTATACCTCAAAAGGAAGCTGCACACCAAATATCAAGTCTCAGCTACTGCTGGTTCATGAGAAGATGTTTTAAGATTTAGGCACTCTTTTTGGGCATGGCCCTACCGAGGGGCAGGGCAACTTGATTTGAACAAAATCAATATGCAATGTCATAACAAACAAGCATTTAAAATTTCACTTAAATCGTTCAGTGAGTTTGGAAGAGAAAACACAAACACCATGTTCACAGACGGCAGATGGATGACGGGTGGTGAGTGATCACTATAGCTCACATGACTGAAAGTCTGGAGAGCTAAAAACCACCCGCCCACAAGCAGTTTTACAAAACATGGCCTCAGAAACAGAAGATCTAGTTTGTGGGTCCTTATCTCATTTAAGAAACCTTCATCCCACTGAAAATAATGTCGTCCCAACAAATCTGATCTCAAAACCTGGAGAAAAGCAGCTTGAGGACCCTAAAACATCAGTTCAAAACTGACTGAACTACATAGTGAACATGCTACAGACGATGATTTTGTTGATGAAAATGGATGGACTGGGAACAAGAAAAATTTGGGTGGCAGGGATTTCAAGTGTCATAGAGGGCCCTTGAAGCTCTAATTGAGAAATTCACCACCGTCGGGACAAAGCTGGGAATTTGGAAAATTTATGAAAAGTTGCTCTAGCTAATATTCTTGATGACTGTTTGTCATGACTCTTTAACTGGTAGAGAGCTTAATTTTTCTTACATCACATACATGTCTCTACCTTGTTACAAGTTTTTTGAGAGAGTCTAGAGACATGTTGCTGAACAAATTTTGACAACCCCAAATAAGTTTACATACATGTCTCTCTGCCTTGTTACAAATCATGAGAGAGTGACAGGTTACTTGCACAGTTGGACATGCCCACAATCTTTTTGACAAATGGGTGGGGAAAGAGCAAAAACATATGATATGACAAAATTCACTGAGTTATGGAAAATTAATCTTGACCACTGATATACATGGAAATCAGATATAAAAAAAATTAAATTATTTTTAAATGACTATGATTCATAAACAAAGAACAAGAAGCCCTTCTCATGGCAGCAGTACTTTGTAATACCATGGGCTTCACTAGTATATTGCAAGAAGAGATTTGATTTTCAAACTTTGTCAGCCTTTTTAGCACAGTAACATTGGCACCAGCTCAGTATTGTATTAAGAAGCTGAGAAAAGCAAGGACAAGGGTGCTAATCCTATATCCTTTACCTTGTGTAGTGTTAGATGAAAAAGAAGAGGCCCCACAGGGCCTGAAGCGCTCACCCTGAACAGAACCAGATATAAACGGAGGCCAAGAATGAATCTACATTAAGCAATCAATCTCTGTAGGATCCATTGACAATCCTTGAGCCCCTCAGGAGTGACTAAAATATTCCAAGCATCGTGCCTATTCTTCAGTTAATCAAAATGTAAAATGTGGAGCTCCCCTATGGAGCCCTTTGATACAACCTATATGGATTAATCCTGATCAGTTACACACCTCAAGAGGGTACTTAATAAAAAAAATTCAAATTCTTCAGCTACATGGCTCATAAAATTAACATGGAATTATGTTATTCTGAGCACACTGTGAGTCCAATGATAACAAGAGGTACTGTGAGCAAGCTCACAAAGTGATACCCCACGTGCCTCAGTTGTAGCCTTTTTGGTACATTAAAATGTATAAGTTAGATTATTTCCCCTTGGAAATGTCAGCACGGAATTACATTGCTTCATGCACATTTTCATATGGAGTTCTTCCATTGTGTAAAGTTTCAGGAAAATTCTTCAAACGGTTTAGGAGGAGTTGCACATATAAGGATGGACAGACGGACGGACAGACAAGGTGATTCCTATATACTCCCCCAAACTTTGTTTGCGGGGGGTATAACTAGGGTTAATTTGTTTCATATAAATCAAATATTTGTTTCCCACTTGTGCTGCATATCAAATTTTGTTAAAATCGGATTAAGAGTTCTGATTAGTGAACTGGAGATGCTGTATACCAAATATGAAAGCATTCTGACTGATGGATCTGAATAAGATTTTTAAAGAAATTTCCACATATTTCACTAAGTTAAAATTTGGGCTACCCTAGGGAGCCCAAATATGAACCCAGAGACCCAACTGAACAAACTTGAATCTGCCCCCGTAGAGATGTGGTATACCAAATATGAAAGCATTTTGACTAGTGCATCTGAACAAGATTTTGAAGATTATCCCCCATATGGCACTAGGTTAAAATCTGGGCTTCCATAGTGAGCCCAAATATTAACCCAGGCACTCGATTTGAAAAAACTTGAATCTGATCCCCCTAGAGATGTTGTACACCAAATATGAAACCATTTGGAGTGGTGGATCTGAAGTAGAAGATTTTTAAGAAATTTCCTCATATTGCACTTAGTTAGAATTTGGGCTACCATAAAGAGCCCAAATATTAACCCAGGGACCTAATTTGAATGAAATTGCATTCCCCCCCCACCCCCCCCCCCCCCCCCCCCCTCCCACACACACACTTCCCTAGAGATGTTGTATACCAAATATGAAAGGATTCTGACTGGTGAATCTGAAGAAGAAGATTTTTAAAGAAATTTCCTCATATTGCACTAAGTTAAAATTTACGCTATGATAGAGAGCCCAAATATGAACCCAAGGACCTGATTTGAACAAACATGCAACTCACCCCCTAGATATGCTATATACCAAATATGAAAGGATTCTGACTGGTGAATCTGAAAAAAAGAAGATTTTTGAAGAAATTCCCCATATTGAACTAAGTTAAAATTCAGGCTTCCATATGAAGTCCAAATATAAACCGAGGGACTTGATTTGAACAATCTTGGATCTGAACCTCATAACAATGATGTGTGCCAAACATTAAAAGATTCTGGCTGATGGTTCTGAAGAAAAAGATTTTTAAAGATTATTCCCCTTAATGCCGAAATTAAAAATTTGGGCTCCTATATTGAGTCCAAATATGAACCAAGGGGCTTCATGTTAACAAACTTATATCTGACCCTCCATAGATGCTGTATACCAAATATCAAAAGATTCTGATCACTGGTTCTGGAGAATTTTTTTTTTTAATTTATGCAAATATGCCCCCTAAACAGAACACCTTGACACAACCGTTGGCAATTCTTTTTTACCATTCAATTCTACTGGTTCTAAGGATGCTTCATACCAAAAAAACAGTTCTCTGTTCCATTTGGTTTGGGAAATATTGACGTTTTGAAAGTATTTCTATTTTTAGCTCCTGGGGTTCCCAAGGGCACACAGGATTTTTTTTTTTAAAGAATCAAGTACTTAAGACTCAATAATACCCCATACCAAATTTGGTTCAAATCTGACCATCGGTTCAGAAAATATACATTTTTGGTGGGGCCAAAAATTTTGCCCCTCCCATTACAAAAGCAAATATTGCTCCACAAATTTCATTTGAACAAACTTGATTCTACACCTCAAAAGGAAGCTCCATACCAAATAACAAGTCATTGTACCCACTGGTTCATGAGAAGATTTTTAAAAATTTTTAATTTTTCCCCACCCCCCTCCCTTTGGGGCTGAGAATGTTGAGTTGAACAAAAATGCAATGCCCCTTTGAGACCATCATTCACACAAACTTTCACTTGAATTGGCTCAGAGGTTTTGAAGGAGAAGTCCAAAACATGGTGTTAACGAACAAAGAACAGTCGATGGACAGAGTGTGATTAGATAAGCTCAGCTTGATTGTCAAGGTGAGCTAACAGGAATTGTGATAATTGAGAATATGTTAAGTTCTGTACCCAACATGCTATGTTTTCAACAAGAATAATTAGAGGTGCAGACTGTACTAAAGAACTGAGCCCTGGGTTGATGAGGCTCTCACAGTTAACGTATGCCAACCAAAGTTACCAAGTTTGAGTAAAATCATTCCCATATGAGTCATCCTACCAAGTTACAATGAAATCCCTTCATAAATATATAATGAAAGTGTCAATGACACTGTAGCTCAACTTGACAAACTTGAACTTGGTAAGTTATAAATGAAATGGCAAAATTGAAGATCATTGGGACCAATGTCAGTTTTTTTGCCAGTGGCAACATTTTTCGACAGAAACTGAAGAAAATCGATAGCTCCCATCTAGAGGCCTTCCCAAACAAGCATGCCAGGTTTCAAAGCAATCCGATCATAAATGTGCCCTGTAGGGTGTACCAAAGGGAAATATCGAGTCTTCTGACTAAACCAAGTTCTAAGAACGTTGGCCGCGGCAACATTTTTTGCCGGAAATTGAAGAAAATCGATAGCCCCCATCTAGAGGTCACCCTAAATAAGCATACCAGGTTTCAAAGCAATCAAATCATAAATGTTCCCTGTAGGGTGTGCCAAAGGGAAATATTGTGGTTTGACTAAACTAAGTTCTAAGAACGTTGGCCGCGGCAACATTTTTTGACAGAAATTGAAGAAAATCGATAGCTCCCATCTAGAGGTCACCCAAAATAAGCATGCTAGGTTTCAAAGCAATCCGATCATAAATGTACCCTGTAGGGTGTGCCAAAGGAAAATATTGAGTCTTCTGACTAAACTAAGTTCTAAGAACATTGGCCGTGGCAACATTTTTTGACAGAAATTGAAGAAAATCGATAGCTCCCATCTAGAGGTCTCCCCAAACAAGCATACCAGGTTTCAAAGCAATCTGATCGTAAATGTACCCTGTAGGGTGTGCCAAAGGGAAATATTGAGGTCTGACTAAACTAAGTTCTACGAACGTTGGCCGTGGCAACATTTTTTGCCGGAAATTGAAGAAAATCGATAGCTCCCATCTAGAGGTCACCCTAAATAAGCGTATCAGGTTTCAAAGCAATCAAATCATAAATGTGCCCTGTAGGATGTGCCAAAGGGAAATATTGTGGTTTGACTAAACTAAGTTCTAAGAACGTTGGCCACGGCAACATTTTTTGACGGAAATTGAAGAAAATCGAAAGCTCCCATCTAGAGGTCACCCCAAACAAGCATAAGAAGTTTCAAAGTAATCTGATCATAAATGCGACCTGTGAGGTGTGCCAAAGGAAATTGTGGATGTACGTACTAACATACTAATGTACTAACGTACGTACGTACGTACGCCGACAGACGAGAAGTGATGGCAATAGCTCAGATTGAGTTTGTCAAGTTGAGCTAATAATAAATAAAATAATTTATAAGCCTAAAATCCACAAAAGTGCTCTTTGGCTTTACAAAAACTAATGGAATGCCGTTAGAAGAAATGTGTTTTCATGCTTTTCTTGAATGAATTTAAGGTACTGATAGTTTTTATATGTTTTGGGAGTGAGTTCCACACAGTGGGAGCAGCCACAGAGAATGCTCTGTCACCTGCGGTCTTCAGTCTTGCCCTTGGCTGTGAGAGCAAAGTTTCATTGCCGGACCTTAAAGCTTGGCTGGTTCATACCGATTTACAAGCTCAGTGAGGTAGGGTGGTGTGAGGGCGTGAAGGCTCTTAAAAACCAGCAGACACAGTTTATATTCGATTCTCCGGCATACTGACAGCCAGTGCAGTTCCTTAAGGATAGGTGTTATGTGGCAAGTTTTTCTATTTCTAGTGACTACTCGAGCTGCACAGTTCTGTATATGCTGCAGTTTTATAATGTGGGCATTTGTTGATCCAGAGAGCAGGGAGTTGCAGTAGTCGAGCTGAGTTGTCACAAAGGCATGTACAAGTTGTTCAGCTGTTTTGTTGTCTATTAAGTTCCTAATTTTGCTGATGTTTCTCTGATGAAAATATGCCACCTGGCAGATGTGTCTGACATGTCTGTCAAGTGATAGGTTTTCATTGAAGAAAAATCCAAGGTTACAAACGGACTTGGTTGAAGAAATGCACACATCCTGGATGTGTAAATCAAGTTTGGGCAATTTAGACAATTGCTGTTGAGTTCCAAAAAAGATAATTTCAATTTTGTCGTGGTTTAATTTCAAGAAATTAGCAGTCATCCAAGATTTTATTTCCAGAATGCACTGTTCTAATTTCTGCACGGAACAGGCAGCGCTATCTTTATAGAAATGGATGTATAGCTGTGTGTCATCAGCATAACAATGAAACTTAAGCCCATGCTTTCTTATAATGTCACCCAGTGGAAGGACATATATGGTATACAGAATCGGTCCGAGAACCGATCCCTGAGGAACACCACATGAGAGTGGGACTCATAGACTTTGCCCAAGGAATCTAGGTCAAGTGCTCATCTGGCGGTCCCGGTTGACCGATCATGACCAAAATATAACAGTCTCATCAAGATATTATACTGAGTCATCCTACAAAGCTACAATGGAACCCCTTCACAAAAACAGCCCGTAAACAGTGCTAAAGGAATCTAGGTCATGTGTCAAGCAGCGGTAACGGTTGACCGATCGTGACCAAATAGACCAAAATAGGACAGTCTCCTCCTCTAGACATTATACCGAGTTATCCCACCAAGATACAATGAAATCGCTTTGTAACTAGAAATTGTAGACTGCGTTAAACAAATCTAGGTCACATGCTCGTGCGGCCATGACGGCCGACGGATCATGACCAAAATAGGACATTCTCATCTAGACATTATACAGTCATCCTACCAATTTAAATGCAACCTGTAGACTGTGATAAATAAATCTGGGTAACGTGCCCCTGTGGTCATCGCTGTTGACCAAACCTGGCCATAATAAGACATTCTCTTCTAGACATTATACGGAGTAATCCTACTGAGTTGCAATGAAATCCCTTCATGAATTTGATCTGTAGACTGTGCTAAAAGTTTTCGGGTATCGGGCCTGTAACCTACGAGGTGTAGCCTGTGTTAAAGAGAATGTGAACAGACTCACAGACTAACAAACTCACAGACTTCTGCATACGCGATTGCAATAGCTTATCTTGACTTTTTCAAGTCAAGCTTTTCAACTTGGCCTTTCCAAAAGTGATTAGAAAATAGGGAATCCAAGTCTTGAATGACAGAAAATGGTTAGCTGTTCCATGGTTTCTGCAAGTTAGGACTGATAAAATTCCAGGCAGTTTCGTGACATTTTTCAGCATTTTTCAAGGCCCTACAATTACCAAATTCACAGATTTTCAAGGCTCCACCCACACTAGCATTAAGCCTCCTCCCACTTCCCTTTAACACACTCATTTTTTCACAATGTGATATGAATAAAGAGGCTGCCTGGGAGGCCTCACATATTATGTTGTGGGTCTGTTCATGGGCTGATTAGCCACAGCCCCATGAGAGCACAATCCCTGTCTTTACATGTTAACAAATCCCCCAGAGATATTTAGAAAAATCAGAATTGATTATTTTCTATTTTTTTTTTTTTTTTTGGTTTTTAACTCTGTGCACACTGAAGTCAAAATTCACAAATTTCAAGTAAAATTTTTTCCCATAATGCAAATAGGAACTTAACCATTCCTAATTGCATTATGGGAATGAAAGTGTCGATGACACTGTAACTTAACTTGAATGTGTGTTGTGTTTGATGAAAAGGATAATGTTCAATGTTTATGAAAGGATTATGAAATACGACAAGAATTGCGATAATTGAGAATATATTAAATTCAGTTCCATGTATACTATGTTTTCAATAAAAATAATTTGAGGTGTAGACTGTACTAAAGAATTGAGGGTTGCGTTAATGTGATCCTCACAGTTAATGTTACAAGTTACAGACATTAGTCCAAAATGAGTCATCCTATCAAGTTAAAATGAAATCCCTTACAAAATATGGCCTGTAGACTGTGCTAAAGGTTTTGGGCCTGTGTTGGCATCATGGTTGACCCATCACAACCAAAAGGGGATGTTTTCATCTACACATGACCTCAAACCTGCATATGAAATGTTGTGACGATCGGACAACAACTACGGGATGTAGCCTGTGTTAAAGGAAAATGTGAACAGACTCACAGACTTCTGCACGCGTGATGGCAACAGCTTATCTTGACTGTCAAGTTAAGCTAAAAATTTGTAGCTTGAAATTTTAATATATTATTAAAAAAAAGTAGGAGATATTTGATATTTATTTATTTATTTATTGGTGTTTAAGGTCACATATTTTTGCACAATGGCTAATCATGACCACAACACGAGTATCAACTCAAGACCAGGGGTGAGCATTAATAAGCCATGTTGCCCATTTTAGAGAGGGTTTGCACCTCCCAAGCACTTGTGACTGGGTCCTATTTTACCAGTAAAACAGAGCCTATTTACCGCAGTGAACATGCGTTGCTTGGATATTTGATAAAAGTGAGATATATGAAGAAAAACATTTATATTTTCATCAAAAAGACAGTTGAGGCATTGCACTGTGACATCTGGTGAATGATTTCAGCAATAGTTGGGTGTCTGACAAACACACATTCCACGCACAGAGCTGTAGAAGACATGACAGTCAGTCAGAGAATTTACCACATTCAGTCTAAGATCTCAATACCTTGTAAATCCTCCTCGGTTCTCAAGACAAGCGCAGATCCAATGTGGCATACTCCTCACCAACGTCCAATATCAACTTGACTGATGTTATTCCATTCTTCCTGCAGTGCAGCACTGTGGCGAGTTCCTGGACATTGGTAGGGGGATGTTTGTGTTGTTGTATGTGCATGCCAATCATATCCCAGAAGAGCTAGATTGGTGAAAGGTCTGGACTTAGTGCTGGCCAAGGCAGTGTAGTGATGTTCTGCTCCTGGAGGAACTCTGTAGTGAGACAGGCCCTGTGTGCTCTTGCACTGTCATCTTGGAAAATGAATCGATGGCCGTGACGTCACGCAAATGACACCACATGAGTTGCTAACATGTTGACATGGTAGTGATGCCCTGTAACACGCCCTTGGATGACATGTAATGCTGTTCTGCTTGTCATGGTTATGCCTCCCCACACCATAACTGATCCACTACCAAAATGATCATGCTGCCTAACGGTTACATCATGGTATTGTTCGTTCTGCCACCACGCTCTGTTTTGCCTGTCGTGAAAGTCAAGAGTGCACCTTGAGTCATCGGAAAACATGACGTTGCTCTGCCGACAATTGTCCCAGAGCTGTCGTGCTCCACATCAATTATGCCTTGCTGTGATGTGACATCCAGTCAAACATGGAATTATTCAAGGTCGTCGAGCGTACAAATTCAAGCTTTGTTGGTGATTTCACATAGTCTGACCACTGACTCGCACATCTGTAGCTCGATGCAGCTGCTGTCCAATTTATGAGGCACTTTGATGGCAGTTACGTAATGCTGTGGTTAGGATGAAATGATCCTGGTTAGCAGTTGTCGCCATTGGACGGCCTGACTGATGTCTGTCATTAACATTGCCTATCTGACAGTAGCATGACCACGAAGTTTACGTGGGCTGGTGACATTCATGATCCACACTAAACTTGGTAACATATAGGATGTGTCCAATCACGTGTATCCACTACTGTTTTCCGAAAATATCAACATCAGTTTAGATATCCCCTACTTCATTTGAATAGTATATATTACCACCATTGTGCAGTGGGTTTATGTCACTTTCGGTACCTATGCCATGTCAAGAATGCTGCACAAGTACAAAGTCAAGATTACACTATCAGACCTATAACCCATGCTGTTCACTTCACAATACTTCCACATCAGGCATTGCTTACCAGGTCCTATTTTTCCAGTATGTATTTATTTAATGAGATTTAACAACACTTTTGAGAGCTGGGGTCACCTTTATGGGTGGAGGAAGCTGGAAAACCCAGAGAGACCCATCAAGCAACTGTCAGTCTCCCCAACATACTAAATCTGCACCAGGGCCTTGCGAGGCTATGAGATATGATTTGATTTTGAATATTAAGTTGATATTTGGTTCAATTTGAAATTGTCTGCCTGATTTCGTTTCCTCTCAAATCTTTTTCATAGGAATATAGAGCTTGGTATCAGTCAGCTTGGGAGCGTGGTGGCTCAGTGGTAGACTGTTGGACTTCTATGCTAGAGGTCCAGAGTTTGATCCCCGTCTGGGATGACCCACGTTGTGTCCTTGGGTAAGGCACTTTATCCTGGTTGCCTACATGGGGGCACAATGACACCATGTAGTAAGGCGTACTGCATGTTGATGGTGCACATATCTTCAACTGCTGTAACCTGCTTGAGCAGAGCTTGGACAGAGTTAGAATGTTGAGGAGTTAACAGTTGCTCGTCGATGCTCAGTGGTTTTCTCCGGCTTCCTTCACACGTGAAACTGTCATGGTCTCGATTAGCCATTGTGCATAAGTATGTGACCTCAAACACCCATAAATAAATAAATAAATAAATAAATAAATAAATAAATAAATAAATAAATAAATAAATAATCAGTCCTCATTTCTTTGAATATTAAGTTGATATTTGGTTCAATTTGAAATTGGCTACCTGATTTCGTTTCCTCTCAAATCTTTTTCATAGGAATATAGAGCTTGGTATCAGTCAGCTTGGGAGCATGGTGGCTCAGTGGTAGACTGTTGGACTTCTATGCTAGAGGTCCAGAGTTTGATCCCCATCCGGGACGACCCGCGTTGTGTCCTTGGCTAAGGCACTTTATCCTGGTTGCCTACATGGGGGCACAATGACACCATGTACTAAGGTGTACTGCATGTCGATGGTGCACATATCTTCAACCGCTGTAACCTGCTTGAGCAGAGCTTGGACAGAGTTAGAATGTTGAGGAATTAACAGTTGCTCGTCAATGCTCAGTGGTTCTCTCCGGCTTCCTTCACCCGTGAAACTGTCACGCTCACGATTAGCCATTGTGCATAAGTATGTGACCTTAAACACCCATAAATAAATAAATAAACAAATAAATAAATAAATAAATAAATAATCAGTCCTCATGTCACCAGCCATGCTAATTTCAGTATCACCATTCCCTACCACTGTTAAATGCAAATTTAAAGTTTCCATGCAATGTAGATGATGAACTATAATCCTTACAGGGTAATATTCCAACTACATCATCAAGGCATGCATTCTACGAAGGCACGCCTTGATAATGCAGTTTAATTATTTTATAGTCAGGACTTGAGCCATCACAGTCGGAACAAATCAGGTTTATAGCCCCCAACTTTCATTGGTCATCTTCAAGTTGCAACTGATTCGATTCGAGGTTTGATTCGATTTCGATTAATACAAGCGATTTCAGGGTTGGTGATTTTTTTTAAAAAATAAAAAAAATCTGACTGTGTACAAGTAGCACTGAATAAATCAAAGTTCATCTAATTTTCATAATTTCTGCATGAGAGAAAAACGTGTACTATATGTGATGCATTCCATGTTACTAAACATTCATACAAAAATTTATTCAAATCAGAACTTTCATACAGAAGTTCTGTACGAAAAATTGATTGCATTAATTTTGGTACAAAATGGCCGCTGGTGGCCATCTTGAATTTCGGACCACACCCAAAAACACTCATTCTCATCCCACGGTGATAACAAAGGTACCCAAGAAGTTTCGTAAAGATCGGTTCATAAATACGGCCTCTGGTCTGAGCCGTATAGAAGTTGTGTACAAAAAATCACGACATCGACGCCATAGCTGCGACGGGTGGTGCAATCTGCAAGTCCAAAAAATATTCTCAGGGGCAATTTACAGGTGATGGTGAAAAAAAAAACAAGAAAAATATTTGGAACCACATTTGCATCGGACATGGGCTAGATATGAATGAGATACACTTGCATATCATATATGAAGTTATTCCACCAGGTAGTTTGAAAGTTATTCTTTTAGAAACTCGTTAGTCACAAAATTCTAAGTTCATCAAGGGCCATAACTCCAAGAAAAATATTTGGAACAACACATGCACTGAACAGTGGCTAGACATCAATAAGATACACTTACATGCCAAATATAAAGTCATTCCATCAAGTACTTCAAAAGTTATTGAGTTTTGAAACTCGATGGTTACAGACAGACTGACAGACAGACCGACAGACAGACTGACATTGCCACTTATAAAGCTGCTAGTCGCAGCTAAAAACTGATTAGACCTAATTTCGGTACAAAATGGCCACTGGCAGCCATCTTGAATTTTGAAGCGCACACAGAAACACTCGTTCTCGTCCCAAGGTGATAACTAAGGTATCCCAAGATGTTTCGTGAAGATCGGTTCATAAATACAGACTCTAGCCCGAGCCGTATTGACATGTGTACTTACTGTGTGTAAGTAGCACTGAAAAAATAAAAGTTCATGTAATTTGCATAATTTCTGCACGAGAAAAAAACCCTTATTATATGTGATGTATCCCATGGTACTAAACATTCAC
Organism: Pictodentalium vernedei; assembly: GCA_031216915.1. Taxonomy (NCBI): domain Eukaryota; kingdom Metazoa; phylum Mollusca; class Scaphopoda; order Dentaliida; family Dentaliidae; genus Pictodentalium; species Pictodentalium vernedei. The sequence continues at coordinate 443,585,907 of CM062297.1, read as the reverse complement.
ACAAAAAATCATTCAAATCAGCGCTTTCATATGGAAAAAAAATCTGATTGCACCCAATTTTGTACAAAATGGCTGCCATTTCGGACCAGACCCCAAAACACTCGTTCTCGTCCCACAGTGATAACAAAGGTACCCAAGAAGTTTCGTAAAGATCGGTTCATAAATACAGCCTCTGGCCGAGCCGTATTGGCATTTGCACTTATAGTGCTGAAAGTAACACTAAATAAATCAAAGTTAGTCTAATTTGCATAATTAATGCACGAGAAAAAACCCTGTATTATATGTGATGTATCCCATGGTACTAAACATTCATACAAAAAATTATTCAAATCAGAGCTTTCATATGGAAGTTCTGCACAAAAATCTGATTGCACCTAATTTTGTACAAAATGGCTGCCAGCAGCCGTCTTGAATTCCGGTGACCCAAAAACACTCGTTCTCATCTCACGGTGATAACAAAGGTACCCAAGAAGTTTCGTAAATATTGGTTCATAAATACGGCCTCTAGCCCGAGCCGTGTGTACGGCACGACAGATGGACGAACAGACGGACAACTGGCCATGGCAATATACCTCAAATTTGGCTTTGCCAAAGTTGAGCTAATGACCCAATCCCTGTTAACTGAATATTTCTGTTAACAGACTAATTTTCATTGGTAAAGTGACAATCCAATTAACAGGGTTCCACTATTTACTTATTTATTTATTTATTGGTGTTTAACGTGGTCATGATTAGCCATTGTGCAGAAATTTGTGACCTTAAACACCAATAAATAAATAATTGGTGTTTAACCCTTTAACTAACATGAAAAGCAGATGAAACTTGCAAAAAAATTCTTCAATAAGCAATTTTTTTCATTTTTTGTGTCAAAAACTTAGGTTATGACACCTCATTGGAATGAGCTCGATGAGCTTGTTCCAAAGAGGGGTCATAACCTATGGTTTTGAGACAAAAAATGAAAAAAATAATGAAAATTAATTGGCGATTTTTGAGAATAGAGCTGGCTGTTTTTTGGGGTAAAGGGTTATGGTAACATATTTCTTCTCAATGTCTTATCAGGAATGCAGTATGGATAGAGTCAAGTCCATCCAAACTTTTATACCCATGTTGCCAATTTTATAGGACAGCAAAATACAGTAACATAAAACTAACCTTATCAAAAGAGAAAATATAATCATGCATTCTATTATGAGACAGATCAGCATATTTGATGCAACCATAGGCAACAGCTTCTTGTGCTGCTTTCATTTCATCGGCAGTTAAAACCTGAAACATAACACAACTAGTTAGGTGAAGGAAATAAAAGAGGGCAAAAGTATATGGGTGGGCTTATTTTCGAGAGGTCAATTCTGCAGGACAATTCGGATGCAAAGTTGACAATGTTAGGTGACTCAGTCAATCCCAGAATAAAGATGTAGAAACCCTTTAACCAAGCCTGAAAATAAACAATCAGTCATTTGCAGAATGAGGTCCCCAGAGGGTGAATTTGCTGATGCTATCCCATACAGTGTGCCAATTTATCCTCTGGGTACCTCTTGCTGTTTAGACTTGAAACCTCGATTCAGATTGAGGTTCCCAGAGGGTAAATTTAATGATGCTACCCTGCTCTGCAGGGTAGCATCAGCAAATTCACCCTCTGGGGACCTCATTCTGCAGATGAGTCTGCTTATTTTCAGGCCTGCCTTTAACTAACAAATTGGCCACATACAACCACGTAATTTACAAATAGAACAGTTGAAAAAAAATTAAACAATTCAACAAAACCATATCATGTGATGCCCTCATTGAAACGAGCTCATATCACATGACCCCCACCCCGGAACAAGCTCATTAAGCTTGTTCCAATGAGGGCGTCACATGACATGGTTTTGTTAAAAAATTTTAAACAACTGAAAAAAAGAATAAAATGACAAATTTTAATATCAAGCCTGAACAAAAGCAGACTGTCATCGGCAGAATGAGGTCCCCAGAGGGTGAATTTAGTGATGCTACCCTGCACAGCTGGGTAGCATTACCAAATTTACCCTCTGTGAACCTCAGTCTGAAGGAAGGTCTCAAGCTTAAACAGAAAGAGGTACCCTGAGGATACATTGGGGGACTCTAGCCCACTGTATGGGTCAGCATCAACAAATTCACCCTCTGGGGACCTCATTCTGCAAATGACAGATTGCTTATTTCCAGGCTTGTTTCTTTTTCATGTTAACAACTTGTCAGCATGGTTGTTGTTGATATTGCGCGGGCTTATTCACAAAGAGGGGACTCTGAAACTGAAATCTGAAATGTAGATAGGGTGTCTCATTTTCGATCATGGGTCAGTACAGTACTTCTAAACAGAACTAACTTGGTTGGCTCATCACAGTTAAATGATTCCTAACATTTTTAATTACTTCTGTGTTTCATTCTTGAACCTTGATACATTTTTGTACTTGATTTTTTCTGGACATGATTGATTTCTTTATTCTTTCTCCAATGTTTTATAAATTTATCGTACTTCTAAATATAACTTACTAAGAGTGATTTTTTGGTTGGCAGTTTTGATTGGTTTTAGTATTAGTTCAAGTGGACCTAACATTTGTAAAACTGATCTTGATATTACTTCCATATTTCATACTTGAACCTTGACATACATGCTTATATCGGGGCGCGGTGGCTCAGTAGGTAGAGGTGGAGGCTGCAAGCCGAGAGGTCCTCGGTTCGAATTCCACCTGCGGCAACCACGTTTTGTCCATGGGCAAGACACTTCACCCCCACTGCCCATGTGGGGGCACGGTGACGCACACGTCGATGGTGCACCTGTCTTCAACCAATGCTAACCCTGCTTGTGTGGAGTTAGTATGTTGGGGAGCTGACAGTTGCTCGCCATTGCTCGGTGGTTCTCTCTGGGTACTCCGGGTTCCTCCACGGGTAAAACTGCCGTGATCATGATTAGCCATTGTGCAGAAATATGTGACCTTAAACACTAATAAACAAGTGTTTGACCACCGAGGTGGTATTAGTCCCCTACGGTGCTTTTGTGACATAAGGTGTTTTTGTCACAGAAGACACTAGAGTATATAAGCATCTTGGATTTTGAAAAAAAAATATTGAGCGTGCATAATCCCCTCACAACCCTTTATCCATGTACCATATATGAAAGGCGTAGCTTGAACCATGTTGGAGGGAGGGGTGGCAACATAAAATAGAGAAAAAAGCTTAAGAAACACAACAAAAATGGCCGCCATTCTGCCATCTTGGATTTTGAAAAATAAATATTGACTGTGCATCATCCCCTCAGAACCATTTATCCATGTACCAAATATGAAAGGTGCAGCTTGAAGCATATTAGAGGGAGAGGTGGTAACATAAAAACAGACAGACAGACGGATGGACAAACGGATGGATGGACGGACGGATGGATGGACGGACGGACAGACAGACAAACAGATGAAAGATTTTGAAAAAAAAAATGTTGAGCGTGCATAATCCCCTCACAACCCCTTTATCCATGTACCATATATGAAAAGTGCAGCTTGAACCATGTTGGAGGGAGCAGTGGTAACATAAAATAGAGAAAAAAGCTTAAAAAAACACAACAGAAATGGTTGCCATGGCGCCATCTTGAATTTTTGAAAAAAAATATTGAACGTGCAACATCCCATTACAACCCTCTATCCATGTGCCAGATATAAAAAGTGTAGCTTGAACCATGTTGGAGTGAGGGGTGGTAACAAAAATAGAGAAAAAAGCTTAAAAAACACAACAAAAATGGCCGCCATGCCGCCATCTTGGATTTTGAAGAAAAAATATTGAACGTGCATCATCCCCTCCCAACCCTCTATCCATGTGCCAAATATGCAAAGTGTAGCTTGATCCATGTTGGTGGGAGGGGTGGTAACATGAAAACAGAGAAAAAAAAGCTTAAAAAACACAACAAAAATGGCCGCCGTTCCGTCATCTTGGCTTTTGAAAAAAAAATTTTGAGCGTGCATCATCCCCTCAGAACCATTTATCCATGTACCAAATATGAAAGGTGTAGCTTAAAGCATGTTGGAGGGAGAGGTGGTAACATAAAAAACAGACAGACAGACAGACGGACAGATGGACGGAGTGTAATCCTATAGTCCCCTTACGGTTCCCGTAGTGGACTAATAAATAAGTATAAATATACATGCTTATATACTACTCAAAGTTTGCTAAGCACCAAGTATATCCAACTACCTGTTTTACGTTTTAGTTGAAATATTGTAATGAAAAGTGTATATATATATTTTATTTAATTATATCTTTAATGATTTAAGTACGGAAATTAAGATTTTATTTGTGTTTGACATTATTTTTTAGCTTTTGAATACGACAACCTTGGAAAAAGGATATTATTGGTAAAAGGGGAAATTTTTCAATTTGCCAAAAAGTTGACAGAGCAAACTGGTAGGGTTCAATATCGAGTATGAGACCTATTACTGTTAATTACAGCTTGACAATACCTTCTCATGCTCCCAGTCATGTTCCTGGTGGTCCTTTGTGGGATGTTGTTCCATTCTTGGACCAGCATGGCACCAAGCTCCTGGATACTTCTTGGCTAGGCTGGACGGGCTGAAATTGCAAGCTGCAATTCATTCCAAACATGTGCGATTGGATTGAAGTCAGGGTATCTTGCTGGCCAGTCCATAGGCTCAATCCCCTCCCTCTGCCGGTACTCCCTGACAGCATGGGCAACATGAGGATAGGCATTATCGTCCATCAGAATGAATCTATCACCCACTGCACCTGCTGATGCCACCGCTGATTGACCCTCCAACATAGCGGTCATGCTCAGCAATGTTGACTGCATGGAATCGCCCTCCTGGTCTTCTCCATACCCTAGAACGCCTATCTGTGTGGTCTTGGTAGTATCTTGACTCATCTGTTAAAAGGACAGGTCGCCAAACTTCTCTGGTCCATCCAATGAAGTCCATGGGCCATTCATATCGTGCCTGGAGGTGGTCCTGGGGCAGAGGATTGCGAATACATTCTCGATTTCTCAATCGGAGGCCACCTTCATGCAACCTTTCCCGGGTGGTCTAGCTGCGTCGAAACATTTACCCCGGATGCATTCTGAAGGTCACTGCGAAGCTGGGTTGCTGTGGCAAAGCGGTTCCTACGGACCTGAATGATCAATGACTGGTCTTCAGCTGCAGATGTTGCCCTGTCTCTGCCACCACCATGTCGTCTTACTGGTGTGCCATACTGCTGAAATCTTGCCCAGGCTCTGGTGATCATCATATGGTGCACACCAAAGGCTTCACCAACCTGACGATGGGTAGCCCCTTGCTCCACCATCCCTACAGCCCGCCACATTTCTGCTTCAGACAAATGTCTTTTTATATTTGCATTTGCCATATTCAATCATTAAATCATAAGGGTTTGTGTTGAAATAAAGAATGAATACCCCACACGTGTTATGTACATGTAGACAATACACGAAAACATCATGAAAATCAAGGGGTACATGCTCTCCATGACTGTCACGAAAAGTCTGCCTGTCAAGAGAGCTAATGTAAACACTGGTGACCATCTCAAAACATTCCTGAATCTTATCCACCAAAAATATCGCAAATATGTCACAAGCAAATTTCACAATGATGTGTCAGATATTTGGTGCTTAGCAAACTTTGAGTAGTATACAAGGATACGTAACAATTGTAAAACTGATCTAGACATTACTTCCAAATTTCATACTTGAACCTTGACACACATTTTTGTACCTGATTTTCTTTGAAATTGAGGTCTGTTATCTTCTAGGATCAGATCTTTTGGAACATTGCAGACTTGCCAAATCAGTTCCAATTCAGCCCCAGTGAAGAAAGTTTTTATAATACTGATTTTCTGAAATGCCATTTTCTTTTTGACATCTCAGAGCTTTATTGGATGCTTAACCCTTAAAACCTGAAAGGCTGCTTTTCAGGTCCTGGATTGCGATACAACATGAATTCATAAAGTAGACTGATCAGTGAATCTGTGTGGTAGACGAATGAAGAATTTCGAAGTGCAGTCCAAGGGCTGCACGTTGAAAATATTGATTGATCATCCCCCAAGTAAAGAATATAGACTCTGTATCAGTTGAATGCTCTGGACTGACATGAAATATACCATCAGAGTAAAGGGTTAATCCTTGAGGGTCTACTTACAAGTTTGATAACTTTTTACGGAATAGAACAGATGACCCAACATGCAGTTTCTGTGTAAACTCAAAGTAACATTCCCTTTACCTAACATGAAAAGCAGATGACACATGCACACAAAATTCTTGAATACATAATTTTTTTCATTTTTTGTCTCAAAAACATAGGTTATGACCCCTCTTTGGAACGAGCTCGATGAGCTCGTTCCAAAGAGAGGTCATAACCTATGTTTTTGAGACAAAAAGTGAAAAAAGTAATGAAAATTAATTGGTGATTTTTGTGAATAGCTGGCCGGTTTTGACCGTTACGCTGGGTAAAGGGTTGACTCTTTGCATGCAGGGTTTCTCTTGTCACTGATATAAGTATAATTTGGGATTAATTAAACATATTTTCCCCTGTAAATTGAATGGATTTTTTCACCAATGATTTCTTGTTATATTTAGATTAATTTTTCATCAACTCTAGTCATGGCTGCTGTAAAGCAGCCATGACTAGATTTTATGAAAAAATATCTTGAAAATACTCAGCGGCTTAAGAGTTAATAAGTACTTTGGTAGTTGTTTCTAGGACAATCTTGGTAGTTTATACAGGCAGAACAACAGGATGCAGACTGTTGATGAATATCGATAATGTATAAAAATCTCCAGGCCCAATGGGTTAATTTAACCTTTTGAACCTGGTGTGAAAAAAAATGGCATTGGACAGACAGACGATATAAAGAGCAAAAAAGGTGAGGCTCGGTAATAATTTAATGCAAGAGCTCGACAGAGCTGTTGGATTAAATTATCACTGAACCTCCCAACAAACCAAATACTGTAATATTTTTTTCAGCCTCGCAAAGGCAGTTTTTGAATAATTAGGAGAAAAGGGCAATGCATTATTTGAAGAAAAAAAGGACCGTTATTTTTCCTGCACGCCTTCATATACCGAAGCCAAGGGCGGGAGGCCCACTGAACCGGCGCCCCTGCGGCCACAGGCAATTTTTAAATGCAAGAGCTTGAAATGGTGAATTGAAACCATTCTCCCTGAAAAAAAATCCATCTCAATCGTATCATCCTTAATTACCTCTCAAATGCATTCTTGTCTATATTTTATTTATTAGAATGGGTAATTCCCAATAAAGGAATATTTTGGAAAACAATCGTTTTGTGTTAAGTCTTTATTCCCTTGATAAAGAAAGGCAGTCATGTGGCCTGTTTTGTGACCAAGATTTGAGGACGTTTTGACCAAGAGTTGGGGACGTTTTGACCAAGTGTTGGGGACGTTTTGACCAAGTGTTAGGGACATTTTGGCCAAAACGTGTCCTAATTTCCTGCAGGTTTTATCAAGTTAGGGACAGGATTTTACTTATGGTAACTGACGAAAAATGACGAAAATATGACAACAATCGAAACACTTGAGGGTTTGGGGGTAAATATAGTTCAAATAGGTAATAGTTTTGGGAAAAAATATTTGGGGACGTTTTGACCACAGGTTGGGGACGTTTTGACCAAAAGTTGGGGACGTTTTGACCAAAAGTTGGGGACGTTTTGACCAGAATTTGGGGACGTTTTGGTGGGGACGTTTTGGTTTGGGGACGTTTTGACCAGCACCCTCTTAACATTAACTTAGTGAGACTGGCTTCATTTGTCAGTCAGTTGGCTGGTTACTTTGGTTCTTTGGTTGATGCCGCTTTCCTTAAAAACCCCATATCCTCTTTTTTTATTTACAAAACAGCTTATAATCCCTCAATGGTACCAACGCATTGATCTCACCTCCAACAAAGGCCTATAATCTCTATTTTGGAGCCAAAAATTAAAACAAGAGGCTCCAGGGGGCCTGAGGGTGCTCACCTGACATGGTAAACCAAATATCAACCCAGGGAATTGATTTCAACAAGTTGCATCTGCCCCTCCCAAGAAAAGCTTATACCAAATATCTGAAGATTCTGACCAGTGAATCTAAAAAAAAAAGAAGATTTTTATAGAATATTCCTCATATTGAACTCCCACAGGGAGCCCGGATATGAACCGAGGGGACTTGGCTTGGCTTGAACAAACTTGAATCTCACCTCCAGTGGGATGCTGTATACCAAATATCAAAAGATTCTGACTGGTGGAGGTGAAGAAGAAGATTTTTGAAGAATATTCCTCATATTAAACTAAGTTATAATTCGGGCAACCACAGGGAGCCCAAATAACTACCTAGGGATTTGGCTTAAACAAATTTGAATCTCACCCCCCTAAGGATGCTGCATACCAAATATCAAAGCATTCTGACTACTGGATCTGAAGAAGAAGATTTTCGAAGAAAATTCCTCATTTTGAACTAAGTTATAATTCAAGCTCGCACAGTGAGCCCAAATATGAACCCAGGGACTTGGCTTGAATAAACTTGAATCTCAACCCCCTAAGGATGCTGCATGCCAAATATCAAAACATTCTGACCGCTGAATCTGAAGAAGATTTTTAAAGAAAGTTCCTCATTCTGAACTAAGTTACAATTCGGGCTCCCACAGTGACACCAAATATAAACCTAGGGACATGGCTTGAACAATCTTGAATCTCACCCCCCTAAGGATGCTGCATACCAAATATCAAAACATTCTGACAACTGGATCTGAAGAAGAAGATTTTTACAGAAAATTCCTCATTTTGAACTAAGTCATAATTCGGGCTCCCACAGTGAGCCCAAATATGAACCCAGGGACTTGGCTTAAACAAACTTGAATCTCACCCTCCTATGCATGCTGCATACCAAATATCAAAAGATTCTGATTGGTAGATCTGAAGAAGAAGATTTTTAAAGAATATTCCTCATACTGCACTAATTTAAACATTTGGGCTCCCACAGAGAGCCCAAATATGGACCCAGGGATTTGATTTCAATAAACCTGTGAAACAATCCTCCAAAGATGTTATATGTGAAATTTGAAAGCTTTTGGAGCAGTGGTTTGGGAGAAAAGTAGTCTTAAATGTTTTTCCCATTACATGCAGTGTTAAAAAATGCTGACTCACTGCTTGTGTGGAGTTGGTACATTGGGAAGTCTGATAGTTGCTTGTTGATGCTCAGTGGTTCTCTCTGGGTACTCTTGCTTCCTCCACCCATAAAACTGTTTGACACTAGATGACCCTGGCTGGCAAAAGTGCCATTAAACCCCAATAAATAAACTAGAGGCTCAAGTGAACCTAAACAGAATTTTTAGGGCATAAATCAAGTACTTATGACCCAGTTATACTTCATGACAAATTTGATTCAAATCAGCCCACTGGTTCTGGAAATAGAAATTTTGGATGGAGCCCATGTCCATATGGTACCGCATGACAAAACTGCTAGAAATATTTTTGGTTCATCTGTTTCCACCGATCCTAAGAAAGATGCATACCAAAAAACAATGTTCAGGTCTGTGCAGTTTTTGAAATATGGGCGATTAATTTTTTTCTATTTTTAGCTCTTGGGCTGCAAAATTTTTTTGGTCATCAATCAAGTACTTAGTTTTAGCCAATTAAACTACATGCAAAATTTGGTTCAAATCAGCCCATCACAGGGAGCCCACATGTTCACCTACCAACTTGCCTTGAACAAACTTTAATCTTCACCACCAAAGGAAGTTCCATACCAAATATCAAAGCATTCTCTGTGAAGGTTCATGAGAAGAAGACTTTTATAGACTTTTAGGCTTTTTAGGCATTAAGATGGCCTGAAGATGGCAGCAGCTTCATTTGAACAAGGTAGAAAGGTTGTACACCAAAAATGGTCTGTGTCATATATGTATGAATTTGGCTGAGTGGTTTTAAAAAAGAAGACAAGTTTCAAATTTATTGATCGAGTACAAGAAAGATGATGACCCAGCATTTTCCCATTGCCAACAGTGTTAAAATGGGGCATCCCCATAAGGCACACCATGACAAAACCAATTGTAATTTTTAAGTCCATCTGATTCCACTGGACCTAAGAAAACTGCATACAGAAAAAAACAATATTTTGATCCAAGCAGTTTTTGAAATATGGGTGTTTGATTTGGTTTCTATTTTTCGCTCAGGGGGTTCCCGTGGGGCTGTGAATGTTTTTGTGTATGGCATCAATCAAGTACTTATGACCCAATTATACTACATGCCAAATTCGGTTTAAATCAGTCCATCGGTTCTTGAAATACAAATTTTTGGTAGCAAGCAAATGGACATGCTGCCACAGAGCGCCCAAATATTGACTTACAAACTTCCCTTGAACAAACTTTAATCTTCACCACCAAAGAAAGTTCCATACCAAATATCAAGGCCTTCTCTCTGGTGGTTCATGAGATTTTTAAAGATTTTGGGGCATTAACCACAGCCAGAAGATGGCAGCAGCTTCATTTGAACAAAGCAGAAAAGGTATCCTTCAAAGATGGTCTCTATATACGTTTGAATAGGGCCTGGTGGTTTTGAAGAAGACAACTTTCAAAAGTTAATGGAAGCCGGATGCCAAGTGATGGCAATAGCTCCCACTGACTTTCAGTCAGGTAAATAAATAAATAAATGAAAGTGCCAATGACACTGTAGCTCAACTTGTTAAGACATGTACATGTATAGTATGTGACACAGTAATGATAAACATCTAGGTAATGGCCTGATAACAAAGATACATATAAAGTATTGTAACAGTCTGTACATAAATACTGACTGTAGCCTGTAACAAATGTATAGGTAAAGTATTGTAAAGGTGGGTGACAGTCAGATGCTAAACTAGAAAAGAAATCTTTGAGTCCCAGAGTGGGTCTGACTGAACCCCAAAATATTTGTTCTCATAGCACAGTGATAACAAAGGCACCCCAAAACACACTCGTTCCTGTCCCAAGATGAAAACAAAGGTACCCAAGAAGTTTTGTAAAGATCGGTTCATAAATACAGCCTCTAGCCCGAGCCGTATTGACATGTGCACTTACACTGTATAAGTAGCAGTGAATAAATCAAAGTTCATCTATTTTGCATAATTTCTGCACGAGAAAAAAACCCGTACTATATGTGATGTATTCCATGTTACTAAACATTCATACAAAAATTTATTCAAATCAGAACTTTCATACAGAAGTTCTGTACAAAAGACTGATTGCACTAATTTTGGTACAAAATGACTGCTGGTGGCCATCTTGAATTTTGGACCACACCCAAAAACACTCGTTCTCATCTCTTGATAACAAAGGTACCCAAGAAGTTTCATAAAGATCAGTTCATAAATACGGCCTCTAGCCTCAGCCGTATAGAAGTTGTGTACAAAAAACTGATTAGACCTATTTTCGGTAGAAAATGGCCACTGGCAGCCATCTTGAATTTTAGGCAGCACCCAGAAAAACTTGTTCTCGCCCCAAGGTGATAACAAAGGTACCCAAGACGTTTCGTGAAGATCGGTTCATAAATACAGACTCTAGCCCGATGTATCCCATGGTACTAAACATTCACACAAAAAATAATTAAAATCAGCGCTTTCATATGGAAGTTCTGTGCAAAAATCTGATTGCACCTAATTTTGTACAAAATGGCTGCCATCGGCCATCTTGAATTTCGGAACAGACCCCAAAACACGCATTCTCGTCCCACGGTGATACCAAAGGTATCCAAGAAGTTTCATAAAGATCAGTTCATAAATACAGCCTCTAGCCCGAGCCGTATTGGCATTTGCACTTATAGTGCTGAAAGTAACACAAAAAAACATCAAAGTTAGTCTAATCTGCATAATTTACGCACGAGAAAAAAACCCGTATTATATGTGATGTATCCCATGGTACTAAATATTCATACAAAAAATGATTCAAATCAGCGCTTTCATATGGAAGTTCTGCGCAAAAATCTGATTGCACCTAATTTTGTACAAAATGGCTGCCAGCAGCCAACTTGAATTTTGGATCGGACCCAAAAACACTAGTTCTCGTCCCACGGTCATAACAAAGGTACCCAAGAAGTTTCGTAAAGATCGGTTCATAAATACGGCCTCTAGCCTGAGCCGTATTGAATTGTTGACGGACAGATGGACAGACAGACGACTGGCCATGGCATAAGCTCAAATTTGGCTTCGCCAAAGTTGAGCTAATAAACAAATAAATAAATAAACAAGAGGCCCCACGTGGCCTTAATCGCTCACCTGACAAAGTGACTCTAAGAAGTATTTTAGGTCACCTTCACCATGTCATGCCTCATCAACATTAACTGGTTGAGTGATAGATTTTGTTTGAAGTTCAACATTTGTTACCTAAAATTAGTTTTATTTAAAATCATTGGTGTGTGGCCAATCTCCAATGATTTTTAATAAAGCAAATTTATCTCTGCAGACAAACTGGCTTAGCATGAAGCACAAACAAGGAATGTGAAGAGATAGCCTTGGACATCTCTCCCCAACTGTGGATATCTTCCATGTGCTACATGTATATATTTGCATGCAAGAAAACAAAAATTTTCACAAATTTTCCAAAATATTAGTTTTTTTTTATCATCATTGGAACAAGCTCAAACAGCTTATTCCAATAGGGGTATGGGAAGATCAGGTATATTTTTGAGACAGAAATGTGAATATATAAATAATGGTGTTTTTTTGTGAATGATGCTGGAGAATTTTGCGTAAAGATATGGTAAATGGTTTGTTCTAGATACAGAATGATGCAAAAGTATTTAAATTTGATTAGGCAAGTTGTTCCTATAATGCATTTAAAAATTGAAGTAACTGTTTTTTTGCTGACGAACTTTTAGATGTGTGTGTCTGTGTTTGTGTGTGTGTGTGTGTGTTTGTGTGTGTGTGTTTGTGGGGGGGGGGGGGGGGTGGGGGGGGGGGTAAGAGTGTTCTTGCAAACAAAATTCCTGAATAAATGGAAAATTTTATTTTTTGTGTGAAAGACATAGTGCGTGAATGTTGATTGGAACAAGCTTAGAGAGCTCATTTTAATGTGAAGTCATAAAGCTGTGTTTTACGTACGAAATTCTGGAATAACTAAAAAAATTGCTTTTTTGACTCAAAAAGCATGGTGTGCGACCTCTCATTGGAATGAGCTCAAAAAGCTCATTCCAATGGGGTATTTACAAGCGATAAGTACATGTATGTTTAAGAGACAAAAATTAAAATTTGAATAGCGATTTTTGCGAAGAATGCTGACAAGTTTTGGCAGTTATGCTGGTAAAAAGGTAAGATATGCAAAGTGGTTGTTTTTTAGAGGCGACATTTAATTAAGGGGAATTAACCCTTGATTACTGAGGTAACTTCTAAAAGTACTGAAATTTCATGAAGCAATGTGAATACCAGACAACAGTTGCCTAAAAATTTCATGAATAACTAAAATTTTTATTCCTTTGTCTCGAAAACATGGCATATGACCCTTGTTGGAATGAGCTGAATGCGTGTGTTCCAATGAGGGGTCATAAAATTTGAACGAAGATTTGTGTGAATAATGCATTAGTACTGCTAGATTTGGGTAAACGGTTCACCCTGGATACCACCCCTTCTATAGTAGATCTTTTCTGCAAATTTTGTCTAAGATTCTATCAACTTTACAAATAAATACGTTCATGAATCACAATCAGATCCACCCTACAATGTTGCATACCAAATATCAAAAGATTCTGCCTGCTGGATCTGGAGAAGAAGATTTTTTAAGAAATATGCCTGAAACGCACTAAGTTAAAATTTGGGCTCCTATACGGAGCCCAAATATAAACCCAGGGGGCCGATTTGAACAAACTTGAATCAGATCCACCCCACAATGTTGCTTACCAAATATGAAAAGATTCTGAAGCTGGATCTGGAGAAGAAGATTTTTTAAGAAATTTGCCTGAAATGCACTAAGTTCGAATTCAAGCTTCTATAGTGAGCCCAAATATGAAACTAGGAAGCCGATTTGAACAAACTTGAATCAGATCCACCCCACAATGTTGCATACCAAATATCAAAAGATTCTGCCTGCTGGATCTGGAGAAGAAGATTTTTTAATAAATTTGCCCGAAATGCACTAAGTGCGAATTCGGGCTTCTATATTAAGCCCAAATATGAATCCAGGGGCCGATTTGAACAAACTTGAATCAGATCCACCCCGCAATGTTGCATACCAAATATCAAAAGATTCTGCCTGCTGGATCTGGAGAAGAAGCTTTTTGAAGAAATTTGCCTGAAATGCACTAAGTGCGAATTCGGGCTTCTATATTAAGCCCAAATATGAATCCAGGGGGCCGATTTGAACAAACTTGAATCAGATCCACCCCGCAATGTTGCATACCAAATATCAAAAGATTCTGCCTGCTGGATCTGGAGAAGAAGATTTTTGAAGAAATTTGCCCGAAATGCACTAAGTTTGAATTCGAGCTTCTATAGTGAGCCCAAATATGAATCCAGGTGGCTGATTTGAACAAACTTGAATCAGATCCACCCCGCAATGTTGCATACCAAATATCAAAAGATTCTGCCTGCTGGATCTGGAGAAGATGATTTTTTAAGAAATTTGCCTGAAATGCACTAAGTTCGAATTCGAGCTTCTATAGTGAGCCCAAATATGAATCTAGGAAGCCGATTTGAACAAACTTGAATCAGATCCACCCCACAATGTTGCATACCAAATATCAAAAGATTCTGCCTGCTGGATCTGGAGAAGAAGATTTTTTAATAAATTTGCTTGAAATGCACTAAGTTCAAATTTGGGCTCCTATACTGAGCCCAAATATGAATCCAGGGGGCCGATTTGAACAAACTTGAATCAGATCCACCCCACAATGTTGCTTACCAAATATGAAAAGATTCTGCCTGCTGGATCTGGAGAAGAAGATTTTTTAAGAAATTTGCATGAAATGCACTAAGTTCAAATTCGAGCTTCTATAGTGAGCCCAAATATGAATCTAGGAAGCCGATTTGAACAAACTTGAATCAGATCCACCCCACAATGTGGCATACCAAATATCAAAAGATTCTGCCTTCTGGATCTGGAGAAGAAGATTTTTTAAGAAATTTGCCTAAATGCACAAAGTTCGAAATCGGGCTCCTATACTGAGCCCAAATATGAACCCAGGGGGCCGATTTGAACAAACTTGAATCAGATCCACCCTACAATGTTGCATACCAAATATCAAAAGATTCTGCCTGCTGGATCTGGAGAAGAAGATTTTTTAAGAAATTTGCATGAAATGCACTAAGTTCAAATTCGAGCTTCTATAGTGAGCCCAAATATGAATCTAGGAAGCCGATTTGAACAAACTTGAATCAGATCCACCCCACAATGTTGCATACCAAATATCAAAAGATTCTGCCTTCTGGATCTGGAGAAGAAGATTTTTTAAGAAATTTGCCTAAATGCACTAAGTTCGAAATCGGGCTCCTATACTGAGCCCAAATATGAACCCAGGGGGCCGATTTGAACAATCTTGAATCAGATCCACCCCACAATGTTGCTTACCAAATATGAAAAGATTCTGCCTGCTGGATCTGGAGAAGAAGATTTTTTAAGAAATTTGCCTGAAATGCACTAAGTTCGAATTCGGGCTTCTATAGTAAGCCCAAATATGTATCCAGGGGGCCGATTTGAACAAACTTGAATCAGATCTACCCCGCAACATTGCATACCAAATATCAAAAGATTCTGCCTGCTGGATCTGGAGAAGAAGATTTTTGAAGAAATTTGCCTGAAATGCACTAAATTCGAATTCGAGCTCCTATAGTGAGCCCAAATATGAATCTAGGGAGCCGATTTGAACAAACTTGAATCAGATCCACCCTACAATGTTGCATACCAAATATCAAAAGATTCTGCCTGCTGGATCTGGAGAAGAAGATTTTCAAAGAAATTTGCCTGAAATGCAGTAAGTTCAAATTTGGGCTCCTATACTGAACCCAAATATAAACCCAGGGGGCCGATTTGAACAAACTTGAATCAGATCCACCCCACAATGTTGCATACCAAATATCAAAAGATTCTGCCTGCTGGATCTGGAGAAGAAGATTTTTTAAGAAATTTGCCTGAAATGCACTAAGTTCGAAATCGAGCTCCTATACTGAGCCCAAATATGAACCCAGGGGGCCGATTTGAACAAACTTGAATCAGATCCACCCTACAATGTTGCATACCAAATATCAAAAGATTCTGCCTGCTGGATCTGGAGAAGAAGATTTTTTAATGTTTTTCCCATTGCCTACAGTGTTAAAAAGTGCTGACTCAGCACTTTTTCAAAGTCCCGAAACTGTACCCTATGATAAAACCGATGGCAATTTTTTTTTACCAATCCTTTCTGTTGGTCCTAAGGAAGCTGCACACCAAATAAAAATTCTCAGTGCCGTGCAGTTTTGGAGATATGGGCGTTTTAAATTTTTTCTATTTTTAGCTCCTGTGGTTCCCACGGGGCTGCGGGAAAATTTTTTTTTGCATAAATCAAGTACTCATGACCCAATAAGCCCTCACATAAAATTTGGTTCAAATCAGCCTCTCGGTTTGGAAAATAGAAATTTTGGGCGGGGCAAAAAATTTTGCCCCTCTCATAACAACGTCAAGTATAGCCCCACAAACTTCTCTTGAACAAATCTGAGTCTACACCTCAAAAGGAAGCTGCACACCAAATATCAAGTCTCTGCTACTGCTGGTTCATGAGAAGAAGATTTACAAAGATTTTGGTGCCCCTTGGGGGTGTGGCACCACCCAGGAGGAGGGGCAACTTCATTTGAACAAATCTGAATTGGCATTAGGTAATAAACATTTAGCCAACATTTGAATAAAATTGGGCTGGTGGTTTAGGAGGAGAAGTCGATAATGTAAAGTTAACGCCGGACGGACGACGACGGACGCCGGACGACGGACGACGGACAGAAAGTGATTAGTTAAGCTCCCCTTGAGCTTCGCTCAGGTGAGCTAATAAATAAATAAATAAATAGTTATGCTAGGTAACTTGACCCCAAGCGAGAAACATTTGGTCTCAATTGAGCCTCTGGTTTTTCAGTAGAGAACATATTCATGAATTGAAGTAAACTGATAATTAGAATGGAATTTAACTTCAACGTTGGCAACAGAAAAAATGATAGCAGAGCAGCTTAGACTCCTAAATAATCGGCGCAATCAACCAAGAGTTTAACAAGATGCGCCATATATCAAAATGTTTGTCTAGATGTAGGGAATATCGTATCACTGTTGCAATTTTGAGACAGGCTCTACGATTTTGTATTTTGGGGTTAAAAAAAGGAACTTTTATAAATGGAATGTGAGAAATTTGGAACTGGTGAAGTGGACGAGGAGTGTAGGTCCATTTTCAGTATGTCCCACCGGGTTTGATTTTTAGACCCCAACATTTACAACTCAGATGTTATCATGGTCATTGATTGTTAAAATAAATTTTTGAGCTTTTTATGGCAAAAAATGTTTTTTTGTGATAAAATCAGTGAAAATCAAAATTTTCACCTTACTAATGGATTTAAAAAATCAAACATGGCCTCCATGGGAAGATATTTAGCCACTTTCGGAGAAATTGTTGCACTTTGGGGAATATTCGGGTGTTTTTCTATTGAAAATTGGCTTTTTTTTGTTTGGAAATATCTTGATTTCGATGAATTTTCATATAAAGATGAAATCAGAGAGACTGTTATACTTATCAACATTCTAACCAATCAACCAAGCATTCAACAAGATGTGTCATTTGTCAAAATGTTTGTCCAATTACAGGGAATACTGAGTCATTGGTCTGATTTTCCAATCGGTTGTACAATTTCATATTTTGAGGACTAAAGGGCTTTTTTTCACAACTTGAGAGTAATAATTTCCCATACATTATGTCTATAAGGGAACTATTGCCTGAAAAAAATGAGTGATTTTCAGTCACAAATTGAATTTTCACATCAGTGGCGATAAAGAGCTTGAGCTATTGCTCAGCCTGTCAATTCTCTTGAAAATATTGTCTCGAAGAGCCGGCATGAAAATAAACAGTCTGACATTTGCAGAATGAGGTCCCCGGAGGGTGAATTTGATGATGTTATCCCATACAGTGGGTCAATTTATCCTCTGGGTACCTCTTTCTGTTTAGTTTTGAGACCCTGATTCAGATTGTGGTTCACATAGAGTAAATTTAGTGATGCTACCCTGCTGTGCAGGTTAGCATCACTAAATTCACCCTACGGGGTCCTCATTTTGCAGATGACTGTCTGCTTATTTTCTGGCTTGTCGAAGAGTGTTTATGTGAATTTCTATCATTGAACAAAACAATCATAAGACAGGAATTATGAGAACGGAAGGAGAGGGGGGGGGGGGGGACCTTAACGTCATGATGTCAAGACGTCATGACTGACATCACTCTTCAACTCTATGGTTGAAATTCTTGATCAGTTGAGAGATCACCTGAAGCTGCAACTATTCTTTTTCTGGATAACTGAAAATCAATGGACCAGTCTGACAAGATACTATTTCAACACAAGTGAGTATGAAGATTAGGACGATGGGAAACTTTCATTAGATACAAGAATGAGATTTCCCTGTATTTCATTCCCATCACTCTTAGGTATTTGGTGTAAGACTAACATGAATTCTCCAGTTATTATATTTGGGTGGGCAGAGTGGGGCAAGAATCCTGGCAAGCACCTAGGAAAGGAAGTTCTGTTCAAGTTTTCATCTGGGATCCTCAACTGAATACCCGGTGAATTTCATTGCCACCCCCTTTCAGTACTACAGGTATTCTTCCAATGGTTAGTTGACACTGTGCAAACTATCAAATGGGCAATTTGTAGAGGGGTGATACCACTAGTTCCTTCTATGGAATTGGCGAGAAGAGCATGTTCAGATTACAGAAGGAGGTAGCTCATTCGTATGAAGGTTCTGTGGATGCGTTTGCTGGTCTTGGGCTTGGTAGTCTTAATAAACAAACCTCTGTTTGTACACAATTCATGTGTGAATTTCATTGCCACCCCCTTTCAGTACTACAGGTATTCTTGTGAATAATTTGGGCAATTTGTAGAGGGGTGAGGGTGGGGCAAGAAATGTAGTAAGCACCTAGGAAAGGGATACTGTCCAATTTTTCAATATAATTTGTGAGATGGGATGGGTGGGGTAAGAAACCTGGCAAGCACCTAGGAAAGGGAGTGATGTCCAATTTTTCAATATAATTTGCGAGATAGGTTAGGGTGTGACAAGAAACCTGGTAAGTGTCTAGGAAAGGCAGGGCTAACCAATTTTTCAATATCATTTGCAAGATTCACCACTTCTATTGAGACTGGTGATAAGTGATGTCCGGTGGAATTCATCACATATATCGAAACAGGGAAATACTCAGGTAGGAATCTGTAATATCAGATACCTCATAAAATATATCTTAACCCACATGTATATATATGTCTACGACTGTGTTGCATTTCAAAAATGTTCTAGACTTACATCTTCGAGATCAATTTTTCGATTTTGATCTTTGTGATTATGCTTAGAAAGACAATCATGCAGTTCTGTCTTGGAAATTCACACATGGTGTGAGAATTTTATTGTTTGTTGGTTGATTTATTGTTTTCTCCTATAATTTTATAAGACATTGGGAGTATCGCTGTGATGGGCATGTTTTTATTGACAGGACGAACACTCAAATACATGACCGAGAACAAATATATTCCAATTCATACAATACAAGGTTGTATACACCCAAATGAGAGGAAGATGCCCCTCACCGCAAACTGCCTGACCGGTTGTGATACCACTAGGTCATTCTATGGAATTGGCGAGAAGAGCATGTTCAGATTACTGAAGGAGGTAGCTGATTCGTATGAAGGTTCTGTGGATGCATTTACTGGTCTTGGGCTTGGGAGTCTTAATGAACAAACCTCTGTTTGCACACAATTCATGTCAACTCTGTCGTGTGGAAAGGGAGGTTAAACATCACTAATCAGGTACGAGACAATAACAGAAAAGCCGAACACACCAAACAAAAGACTGTCACCGATGGACGACAGCTTCAAGCTTCATCTCCTCAGATGTGTCCGCTAACTCAGTG
This sequence comes from Pictodentalium vernedei, assembly GCA_031216915.1. NCBI lineage: Eukaryota > Metazoa > Mollusca > Scaphopoda > Dentaliida > Dentaliidae > Pictodentalium > Pictodentalium vernedei. The sequence continues at coordinate 443,565,839 of CM062297.1, read as the reverse complement.
TATGGCATGATTGCCTTCAGCCACAACTCCTGCTACAGTGGAGCCCACTTAATTGGATATCTCTTAACTGAATAACCCTGTAAATTGAATATAATTTTCCAACACAAAACCATTTACCACACCTCCAGTACAAATTTTTAATTGAATAAAAAATCTTGTAACATGTTGAAAAATTACCCTGACTCTCCCTAGTTTTCCTTTGTTTATAGACCTATTTGGCCTCAGTACAACCAATGCAGGCATTTAATCTATTATATCTTGTTTTACAGAGCTCATGGAGTTCTGTCAAACAAGATATAATACAATAAATGCTAAGTTTATCTCTAGAATACAGGAAAGTGACACAGCCCCTGTTAATTGAATAGTCCTGTTAATCTAATAATTTTTTCATTGGCAGAGTGGCTATTCAATTAACAGAGTTCCACTGTACTAGAATTGTGCCATTATGGATTCGATTCAGAAAACGATAAAGTGGAATGATATTGTTTGTTCCCGTGATGGCAATTGTATGGAATCATGTTGTTGTTATGAACATTCACAGCCACACACAAGAGCCTGTGGATGCTTCTAAAATGCTAAACTGTGCAGAAACATTGAACATGCAGTTCCCATTAATGCGAGTGGGAGTGATGCACATCAGAACACATTTTGAAATTGAAAATCCCAGTGTGACCAGATGTAACCAGGTCTAGAATCTGTTATGAAAAATATGACTCGAGTTATATATATTCTGTACCCCTACATATCATTCTTTGTTGGTGAGATATGCCCAATAGCTGTATAGTGATTTTCTCTTTGAATTTGAAAAGTCCTTATTGAAAGAAGGAATATTGAGAAAACAAAACATTGATTTCAGAACACAATAGTTATGACTTGTTCTGGTGATATTTAGATGCTGGACTTGATATCAGGGCCATCCTGTCTCTACCATTGTAGTTTATAATAATTTGTTGATTTTTCGATAATCATTAGTTCAAAGTTCATCACTTCCCTTAAGTTTGAAAGAGCTGTTTCAGTGCTGAAAATGAACAAAATTGACAGGTGCAGTTTTAAGCTTCCGCAAAATCAGAGACGAGAGAAAATTGCACCCGTAAAATGTATATGAATTTTCGAGGGAATACTGTCACCAAACTCCAACAACCTTAACCCTTTGAACCTGAGCAGCCACTTTTCCAGCCAGGAACATGATACGTCATAACGCCATTAAACAGAATGGCTGTTCAGTAAATGTGTGGGGTAGACCAATCAGTATTTTCAATGTGCAGCCCCGAGGCTGCACGTTGAAAATATTGATTGGTCCACCCCAAATAATGAATCTAGATTCTTCTAATTGCTGCCATTGAACTGGCATGGCAGATACCACTAGTGTTCAGAGGGTTAAATGTATAAGGAATTGCTGAATTATGACAGTAACTTGCCACTGGCCACAGTGTGCTGCTTTCTCAAAACAACACACATTTATATGCCCTCACAGTATATTAGTGCTCCACAATACTTTTCAGCAAATGCGTTTTTTAGCTCCTGTAAAATAGAAATCACGGGTGCTGACGGGAGCAATTGCACTCGCACCCATCTCATTTCCAGGACTGCTGTTTTCTGTGAAAGTTACAGGAAATATTTTATTATTGCTTGTAGGGGGCACTGTGGATCAGTAGGTAGAGGTGAAAGCCTGCAAGCCGAGAGGTCCTCGATTCGAGTCCCACATGTGGCAACCATGTTGTGTCCTTGGGCAAGACACTTCACCCTCATTGCCCATGTGGGGGCACAGTGATGTTGTGTACTAAGGCATACTGCAGGTCGATGGTGCACTTGTCTACAACCAATGCTAACCCTGCCTGTATGGAGTTAGTGGTTCTCTCCGAGTACTCCTGCTTCCTCCACCCATAAAATTGTAGAGGTCATGATTAGCCATTGTACAGAAATGTTTCGAACCATTCAATTTCAATCAGTTTTCTAGTCACACAAAAAATTGACGCACTACTTCACATTACCTGACTGACAGATTGATTGCTATTCCTCTATGTTTCCAATTAGCTGGACATCAACTTATTATTTAATTCTGGAAAGCCGAAAAATTCAATCTTTCAAATCTCCACACCCGAACTTGTCACAAGTTTGGAAGTAATTTCGAAGTGGAATGACAGATAGACATGCTGATAAATACTTTATGAACTGTTGAAGTACTGGTGTAACAGGAGCCCCCCCCCCCCCCCCCCCCCCCCTCAGGAGTGGGGATGGGGGAAGATATCCTATGACATTTTCCCCCATCCTGAATATCCCTCCCCCACCCATGAATTTTTTTTCTTGTTAACCCTTTACCCAACGTAACGGCCCAAACCGGTCAGCGCTATTCTCAACAATCACCAATTAATTTTCATTATTTTTTCATTTTTTGTCTCAAAAACATAGGTTATGACCCCACATTGGAACGAGCTCGTCAAGCTCGTTCCAATGAGGGGTCATAACCTATGTTTTTGAGAGCACGATGACGCTGTGTACTGAGGCGTACTGCACGTCGATGGTGCGCATGTCTTCAACCAATCTAACCCTGCCTGTGCTGCGGTGCAGAGTTCAGAGTTACGATGCTGGAGAGTTGACAGCTGCTCATCGTTGCTCGGTGGTTCTCTCCGGGTACTCCGGCTTCCTCCACCCGTAAAACTGTCACGGTCACGATTAGCCATTGTGCATAAGTATGTGACCTTAAACACCAATAAATAAATAAATATAATGTCATTTGGGCCCGGATTTGCAAAGTCATGTAATCAATCACTGGTGAAAGTTTGTCCACTTTTAAAGTTAAATAGTTGTGAATTAATGACAAATGTTTTTTCATGGGGAGGGGGAAGGTATCCAGGTGTGGATATCTCCCCAATCCCTACCTCACATTTTCCACAATTTGGTTTATATGGTGTCACTAACCATATTATAAGGGATCTATGTTATCTTTTGATAAATATTCAAAATTGGTGCTTTGTATAGAATATACAGATTTTACAGACCTGGATATCTCCACCACACCCATTAAAATTATCTTTCTTGGTAACCCAAAACTATTTGTTGCTCAAATGTTGAGACATACATTTTTGACATCAATTTCATGTGTTTAGGTTTGAAGAAAACATCAACCCACCAAATGTATGTCAGCATCAAATAGCACTGAGTTAATTAGAAAAAAAAATTATCTGGAAATGACTATCTACTTATCATCATGTGTCCGTCCACACACTTTCCAGAGTCTCTTCCTCTAAGAAATATTAAAACTAAGGCTATAGTTAAGGCCTTGATAAACATTTTGACACCTTTCGGTGCCCAGGTCCACGCAATCAGACTAATGCTCAAATTTTATGTCAAATAGTTTCCAGCCGGCAATATATGAGCTGAAAATTAAACAGTACACCTCAAGTAGCTTCCCATCTGGAAAGTCAATAAACACCAGAACATTTCCATCAAACACTGAAGACAATGATAAAGGCCTACAGGGAGGATAATGAAAAGATTAGGATGAGGGAGTACATCTCCTTTTATCTGCAGTCTGTGAGACTGTACTGGAATCTCTGGGGTTTTGCCCTTTTGAATTAGCAGTTGGACACTCAGTGAAGGGTTCACTCACTGTTCTGAAGGAAGAATGACCCCAGGAAAAGCCACCTGAAATTTCTCTTGTGGACTATGTGTCCACATTTTAAAGAAAAATTAAATAGGGCCAGGGAAATGGTAAATAAACATTTACAGAAAGCCCAGAGTCACATGAAGACCTGGTATTGTAAAAGGGCGAGATTTTGCACTTTTAGACATGGTAGCAAGGTGCTTGTGTTATTTCCTGTAAAGGGCAATGCTTTAATACTCAGGCATTTATACTGTTAAGCACAATCTCAGTGATGCTGATTATGTTGCTGAGACTCCTGAATGACTCAAAAATATTCACCTGTGCCATATCAATATGTTAAAAGCATATTTTGAGAGGGAGCCAAACTCTTTACCAGTCTCAACAGTTACCTGCATGGATGAGGTGGATAATCCTGTGAAGGATATTAATGAAAAAGGTGGTGTGTAAAGGAATGTTTTGAAGACCCCCCCCCCCCCCCACCCTCCCAAAAAGGTGAAAATATAGTTCTGAAACTGCATAATGCAGATGTTCTGAAAGATCTGTATAATAAATAGAGGATATCTACACTGTTTTAGTGAATATAGGGAATTATCTCATGAATGTGGACCTGAAAGTTTTATTTTTCACGAGCGTGATTTTCTTTTTATTATATGCTACATGACATTTTAATGCGCAATAATTCAGCCCAATTCGACTGCAAACAGTTTCAAGACAATAACAAAAAGCTGCTGATAGTTCCTTCAAGGTGACATTCAAGGTGACGTCATGTGCCAAAGTGTAACGTCATTTAGGAAACTACTGAAAAAATTCATCATGTGGACCTGAAAGTATTATTTTTCACTCGTGCAAGCACTCGTGAAAAATAAAACTTTCAGGTCCACTCTCATGAAATAATTCCCAACACTGACTAAAATAGAGTAGATTTTCTTTTTAATTATATGCTACGAGACATTTTATTGCACAATATTCAGCCCAATTCGATCCCAAATGCGTACGTTTTAAAACAATAATAAAGATGAGCTGATTATTACTTCAAGTCGACGTCATGCCCCGAAGCATAACGTCATGCCCCAAAGCATGACGTCATTTAGGAAGCTACACAGGAGTATTTCTCAATATCTATCAAGTTAATATCTTTTAGATAATTTGTGATAATTCACAGGCTAGCATATAATAAAATAGATTATTCACCACCTGACCAAAGAAAGGATTTTTGTAAGGAAACTTTGTTTCTGAAAGTTTGCACACTACAGAGAGATCCCATGCAAATCCAGTCGTAACTGTACCCCAGTTGCAGGGCAGTGGTGTGGTAGCCACTGGTTACAGACCAATAAAACCAAGTCAACACGTGGTCTGCACATGGCACCAACCAGAGTAAATCATAGTCTCTTTGTCTCCCTCTCAGTTACAGGAAAGTTTCTCATTTCCTTTTTTTCCGCAGAGTTCCACTGTTGCGACTGCTATACTTACCACGGCAGCTGAAATACAAGCAAACTCATTCTCTATTCTCACGTCACAATGGATCAGGATTCTTGGGACTTTGTGGGACGATGCATTCTAGTGGCTACTGTGAAAGTGTTCTTCGAGATCCCAAGTGATTATGACATGTTTATCCAGGAATTCACTTGACTATTGCTCTTCATGCTTCATGATACCTATCCCCAGCTCAGCAGATCGCTGGATTGTGACACTCGTTGTCAGTGCACATGTTTTTTGCAAGTAAGTGGATGTGATTCCTGTTTTTTTATTCCACGCTGACAATTTTTCACAATGGTTGCTCCCAACCCCGTTCGGAGCCCAGGATGTTTTGTGTGGCTCAACCGGACAACAAACAAACGATTCACCTGTTCGAGACATTCCACTCGTACTCCAGCAATGCGACTCACTTTAGAAATGACTTTCGTTCTGCCGGGCCAACTGTGTGTTCCCATACAGAGCGTTCAGCTGTTCCTTCATCCGCTCGTTCTGTGCGACTGTCAACTCGAACTGCCTCGAACTGCTTCCCAACGCTGTGTTTCTTCCTGTGAATCGGACTTGCTTTCGCATCTCGATGGTCACCCACCAGTGATGTCATGGACACGACACATGCTGGCTCTAACCTACATGGTGCCCTCCTGTCACACAGCTCCTTGGGACTCGGAAAATCCCCCAAACTGAACTGTTTTCGTCTTCGCCAGGAACTTTTGAACATCGGCATTCGCACTCAACCGGCCACCCAAAAGGCCCTGCTAGTCCAGCCTTTTTTGGACAATCAGGCCCCTACCTGTGCCACACACCTGTCGAGTACCAGGCCTTCGCCATTTCCAATGCAGATGACAACCGTTGGTACCGACAATTTCCTTTCCTCCAACCCCTGATGAGCCAAGTAGGACATCTGTTATTTTTTTCATAGTTCAAACTTTGTCACCACAAACAGAGTGTCATCACTCCAGAAAAACCCAACAACATCCCTATTTTCCCGCTGGTAGTGACATTTCTTCTGACCTCCTGCACCACCTGGGACGAAGACACCATCCCTCCTCCAAACATGAACTACCAAAGACAGTCTCTACCACCTACTTTCTTACCTAACAGAGACTCTTTTTCCCATCACATGACTCTCTCAACTGTTATCACACAATTGTAAATGCAACAAAATCAAACCTTGCAGCTCCAACAGACTCTTGCATCGCTCAACCACCACACATTTGACAGGCAGTTAAACTCGCAGTTTGCGAATCTACCACCCGCTGCTCCGGCCCTGGGGCCCAGTTTTCCACACACACCCTCTACAGATATGGCTGCCATCAACACTTTGCTTCGATTCCCTGGTTCTGTCCTCTCGGTTTGGACAAGCATTCTTTGGCACCCAACCACTACTCTCTCTCATTTGTTGACAAAAAGCCACCAAATGCCACTTTCTCCACTCTGGAACCATGTTTAAATTCTATTCTGTCAAAGGGTGTAACTTTGGGGAGTCCTGCAAATTTCGCCCCTTTTGCATTAATTGCAACAACCCTCATCCACGTCCTACCATGCTAACATCAACCCACACCCACAAAAGTAACTACCTCGCACTCATGCCCACCCATCCAGCATATTTACAGCCTCGACACCTATAAATGTCCACACTCTTCAACACACCCTTTCCAATCACCCTGATAGGCATTTCATCACCAATCTCCTCGAGGGTCTAACATAGGGCTTCCATACAGGAGTTTCCCTCCCTCCACGCGACTACCTGGAATTAAAAAATCTACGTTCTGCTTTAGCTGACTCATCCGCAGTTTCTAACTTGTTAAACTCAGAACTTTCTAACAGTTCCCTCATTGGCCCCTTCACCAAGTCACCTTTTCCATCCTTTCGTATCAGCCCTCTCGGATTGGACACAAAAACATTTTCAGACAAGCAACGGCTCATAGTGGACCTCTCGGCACCCCCACTCTTCAAACACATCTTCCATCAACTCTCTGATTAACAAAAATGACTTCTCTTTGTGTTACGTCACAACTGACCATGCTGCACAGGTCATTCAATAACTTGGCCAAGGTGTTTGGTTATGCAAGACAGATATCAAAAATGCCTTCAAACTGATTCCCATTCACCCAAGTCTGTGGCATATGTATGGAGTTAAATGGGACGATCTTTACTACTTCCATTGTCGGCTTCCTTTCGGCTGTTGGTCCACCCCCAAACTTTTCAACCAACTGTTGGAAGCCAATTTTGCTGGAACGCTCAAAACCTGTATGGCATTCCCAATATTCTGCACCTTTTGGATGATTTCCTGACAATCAGCCCAGCTGGCCCCGATCAAGTGCAGGTCTGCCACTCTTTTCTGCATATCTTTGACCGGCTGACGGTCCCTCTTTAACCTGAGAAGACCCAGGGACCCACCCACTGCTTACAATACCTCAGCATCACTCTCGATACTGAACGAATGGAAATGCGATTACCTGATGACAAACAAGTCTTAATCCTTCAACAACTCTCCAAGTTTCTCACAAAAAAATCTGTCTCGAAATGCCAGCTTTTGAATCTTTTAGGATATTTGAGCTTTGCTTGCAGAGTGGTAGTGCCCGGCCGGTCGTTCCTTTCACATCTCATTTCACTTTCCTGCTCCATCACAGAACTGTGGCACTACCTTTCCCTTTCAGCCGCTTGTCGACAGGATCTTGAAATGTGGCACCTCTTCTTATCCAACTTGAATGGTGTGTCACTCTTTCTTGAGCCCTTTGCTACTTTGTCGTTTGCCATGGCATTATTTACCGACGCAAACTCCACCATGGGTTTTGGGGGGTTCTTCCAGGGTAAATGGTTCCAGAGCACCTGGCTCCCTGAACTGCATCCTAGCCATCAGCACAGCTGGTCTATGGCCCTCTTAGAACTCTACCCATCATTGTGGCATCCTTGCTCTGGGGCCATCTGTGGTTCACAAAACGGATCAATTTTTCTTGCGACAATGAGACCACCGTTAACATCATTTGATCACCCATATGGGCCATCATGGGCCTCATGCGCCGCCTCACCTTCTGCACATTACAATATAATTTCACCTTCTCCGCACAACATACTGCAGGCAAACTCAATCTAATAGCTGATTCTATCTCTCACTTTCAGGACTTTCGCCACTGGGCACCAGACACTGACACTCAGCCACACCCCTGCCCACCAGCATCAAAGTGTTCATGGACTAGACATGGTTGTGTATTCTCTTTGGTTTAATTCCATCACTGCCTCAACGCAGCGGACATACCAGACAGGCTTTTGCATCTTTACCTGATTCCTTGCGGTCCACTACCATGCAGCATCATGTACACACCAGTTGCCTTTGGTCATGGAAGATCTGCTTTTTCAGTTTATAGCGTACAGCTTTTGCTTGTTGCATCTGAACCATGCCTCCATCAAGCTTTACTTGTCCATGATTTGATTTTACTCTTTGACTCCGGTATGCCAGATCCCCTCAAGTCCCCTTCTGGCATCGCCTGGCCACACCTCCAACCGATTCTAAAAGCGATAAAAAAACAACACCTGCTTCCATGCCATTTTAACCCACCTTGTTCATCACCTGTCCACCGAGCCTTTTCCCCCATACACCAATTACCTTCTCCAAACAGTCCTTCTGACGGCTTTCTTTGGCTTCCTCCTCTGTGGCGAGTTCACCACCCCCACCCAGTTCTTCGATAGTTCCTCAAACTTGTGCATGCAGGACCTGACTTTTTCTGCCAACCATTCTCGGGCCATGCTCTGACTTAAATCATCTAAAACCGACCCCTTTCGCTCAGGGATCACAATCCACTTTTTCCAGACCCATCATCATTTATGTCCTGTTTCATTTCTCGCTCTTTTCTCTCACATCAGCAGACGACAGGGTGCATTACCATTGGACCCTCTTTTCCTTACTGAGGACCACCACCCTTTAACCCTGGCACATTTCATCGATAAGCTTCATACCATTCTCGATTTGATTGGTCTCCTCCTCAATGCTACTCAGGTCACAGCTTTCGCATTCAGGCAGCCACTGCCGCATGCGAGGCTCGTATTGAGGACCACCTTATTTGCACACTTGGGAGGTGGTCCTGCGACTGCTACCTCCGCTACATTCAGACCCCTGACTGCATGCTCCAGCAGGCTCAGACATCATTGTGTCACCCTACATAAAAATTACCTCTCCTCCTCTCAAGTCAACTTGCACATGCGAATCCGCAACCGCCCCAATGGTTCAGTTGCAACATGCCCCATTGCTGACTACAGCAACCACTCCGCATGGCATTAATCTCTGCATATACTCTATGACTGGCGTCAGTTCTCATAGTATGTACGGTTTTGCATATTCAGACCCCTGTTCCTAGCATTTTTACATACCTGCCACTTGTTTCACTGAAAATCTGACCAGCGTCAGCACATCCTGCATGCTTCTCTAACTGGCGTTAGTCCCTTCATGCCCATCAAAAGATCTGACTGGCATCAGCACATCCATTTAGTCTCCTCTTCGGAAATACATTTGTCCTTCTATCCGGTTCAAATGACCATCTGTAATACAGGACTCTGTCGTACTTGATGGAACGATGAATTGCTCTATACATATATCCTCATGCTCCCTTCGGGCTTTGTAAATAGCACTGTACTTCTTTGGGCTTCTGCCCAGGCTTTCCCACTGTCCATGGCAGCTCTCAACTCGCATCAGAGCCATGTGCTTCTCACATATTGTTTCATGTGTTTACCATAGGTGACCTTTTCTCATTTCTCTGTGGCTTCCAGTGGTGCTCTCGACTTCATGGGGGCTCTCAGCTGGTCAACAACCAGCTTTGCTTGGGCCTAACATTTTCTCTGTTCTCCCCCATTCAGTCTCAACATAGCCAGCTCCAGGCCAGCGCTGACATTCACCTGGGCATGTACAGTCATACCGTGCCACACGGGCACAGTATGGCCTGTGCATTCCCATGCTTGCCTCTTGGCAGCCAGGGACTTGGACAGATCATAGAGAGGGATTTTGGATGGCTCTCACTGTTTGGCATGTCGGATCTCAGCAGTGATGGCCTGCCCAAGTGCCTACTTGGGGATCCCCCATGGTTTGCCCAAACAACCGTCTATGTATATAATTCACAATCAACCTGCAGACAGTTCTGTGCAGCGGCACCATAGGACCATTTGGTTATCTACGCACTTGTACTCATTGCGCATTAATAAATTCCATCTATATTGGCACATTATGGTTTTGTTCTCTTTGGGGTGAGTAAATTGTAAGGAAACTTTTCTGAAAGTTTGCACACCACAGAGAGATCCCATGCAAGTCCAGTCGTAACTGTACCCCAATTGCAGGGCAGTGCGATAGCCACTGGTTACAAACCAATGAAATCAAGTCAGCAGGTGGTCTGCACACCGCACCAACCAGAATAAATCATAGTCTCTTTGTCTCCCTCTCAGTCACAATAATTACCGACCCACTTTCGGCACGACTGTATTGTTTTGCACACGTGTCCTAAGACTCTGCATGGCAGCAACCAAACATTTAACCTGCTCACAAAGCCTTCAACCCGTGACGCATCTAGATCAGCTAGCAATTGTACAACGCAAATTTCACAGCACCACCCCAACACCACCGGATTCATGGGGGCTCTAGGCCTAATGTTTTCACTGTTCTCAACATTAAGTCTCGACATAGCCAGCTCCAGGCCAGCACAGACATTCGCACACATGCACGGTATGGTCAGTGCATTCCCATGCTTGCCTCTTGGCAGCCAGGGACTTGGACAGATCATAGAGAGGGATTTTGGACGGCTCTCATTGTTGGGCATGTCGAATCTATAGTCCGACAATTATTGTTTAACAATGATGGAGTAAAAGTTAATTTCATTTTAAAATATCAACATTTATTGCCTGATGAGCCAAGTAGGACATCTGTTATTTTTCATGACGTTGCATGATGTGGGAATGGCAAACCCCATCAAACAGCATCCATACTGATTAAACCCTTTCAAAACTGAGATCATGCGAAGAAAATACAGTATATGCTGGACATTGATATCATTGAACCTAGCCATATCAACTGGAGTTCACCCTACATACTTGTCCCAAAGCCCAATGGGAGTTATAGATTTTGCATGGATTACCAAAAAGTGAACAGCCTCACCAAAACAGACAATTATCCAATTCCAAGAATTGATGACTGTATTGATAAACTTGACCATGCTAAATTTGTGACAAAATTTTGACTTGTTAAAGGATTATTGGCAAGTCCCTTCAACAGAAAGAGTTTAAGAAATATCGGCTTATGTTACCCCTGTTGGGTTGTATCAATATAAAGTATCCCTTTTTGGCATAAAAAATTCTCTGACAACATTCCGGCGCATGTTTAACCACTTGATTGCCGACCTAGATCAGAGTGATGCTTACATATTGAAGATGTTATCCTACACACTGATACAAATTGGACTGATCATCTGAAGCATATTCCAGAATTTTTTGATAAGGTGACCCAAGACAACCTTTTAACTTGGTAAAATCAGAATTTGGCAAAGCAACTGTAAATTATTTGGGCCACGTTGTGGGTCAGGTGGAAGTGAGGCCAACTGAGGCAAAAGTAAAAGCCATTGTAAATTCTCCATTACTTAGCTCCAAAAAAGAGTTCATGAGATACTTAACCCTCTACACTCTGAGGTCAAAATGGCAAAGTTTTCAGCAGCAAATATTTCCCATAATGCAGTTTGATATTTAATCAAATATATATTGTTTGACAGAGCTCAGTCAGTTAGCAAAAGGATTATGTTTGTTTGGACTGAGGGGTGCCAAAAGTCATTTGACAGAATAAAAACATTAAAGAATTACCCTATCCTGGCCAGTCCTGATTATGAAAAGCTCTTCAAATTATTTATACATGCAATTTATAATGGAGCAGGTGGATATGTTGCCCATGAAGCCTCCCAAGGTACCGATCACCCTGTGTGTTATTTCTCCAGAAAGTTTCTAAAACATCAAAAGAATTACTCTACAGTAGAAAACAAAATTTTAAATTCAGTTTGGGGCTTAACCCATTTTGATGTATACTACTCAAAGTTTGCTAAGCAGCTAAGCACCAAGTATATCCAACCACCTGTTTCACATTTTAGTTGAAATATTGTTAAGAAAAGTATATATTTTTTATTTAATTATATCTTTAATGATTTTAGCACAGAAATTAAGATTTTGTTTGTGTTTGACATTATTTTTTAGCTTTTGAATACGATAACCATGGAAAATGGATATTATTGGTAAAAGAGGAAATTTTTCAAATTTGCCAAAGAGTTGACGGAGCAAACTGATATGGGTTCAATATCGAATATGAGACCCATTATTGTTAATTACAGCTTGACAGCGCCTTCTCATGCTCCCAATCAGGTTCCAGGTGGTCCTTTGTGGGATGTTGTTTCATTCTTTGACCAGCATGGCACCAAGCTCCTGGACACTTCTTGGTTGGACTGGACGGACTGAAATTTCAAGCTGCAACTCATTCCAGACATGTGGGATATGCTCAATCCCCTCCCTCTGTTGGTACTCCCAGACAGCATGGGCAACATGAGGATGGGCATTATCGTCCATCAGAATGAATCTATCACCCACTGCACCTGCATACAATCTGACGTGGGCATCCGGGATCTCATCAATATACCGCTGTGAAGTCAATGTATCATGGTCAAGGACACAGAGCTCTGTACGTGCATCCCAGCTGATGCCACCCCAGACCATTATTGACCCTTCACCATGGCGGTCATGCTCAGCAATGTTGGCTACATGGAATCACTCTCCTGGTCTTTCCCATACCCTAGAATGCCTATCTGACTCACCTGTAAAAAGGACAGGTGGCTAGACTTCTCTGGTCCATTCAACGTGATCAATGGCCCATTCATATCGTGCCTGGTGGTGGTTCTGGGACAGCTGAATGTGAATACATGGTCTTCTCGATCGGAGACCACCTTCGTGCAACCTTGCCCGGATAGTCTGCATCGAAACATTTACTCCGGATGCATTCTGAAGGTCACTGTGAAGCTGGGTTGCTGTGTCAAAGCGGTTCCTAAATGATCCAAAACCGGTCTTCAGCTGCAGATGTTGCCCTGTCTCTGCCACCACCATGTTGTCTGACTGGTGTGCCATACTGCTGAAATCTTGCCCAGGCACTGATGATCACTGTATGGTAGACACCAAGGCTTTGCCAACCTGATGATAGGTAGCCCCTTGTTCCCCCATACCTACAGCCCGCCACATTTCTGCTTCAGACAAATGTCTTCTTACATTTGCATTCGCTATATTCAATCCTTAAATCACAAGAGTTTGTGTTGATATGAAGATTGAATACCCTACACATCTCATGTACATGCCGACAGTACACGACAATATCATGAAAATCAAGGGGTGCATGCTTTCCAAGACCGTCACGAACAGTCTGCCTGTCAAGAGAGCTAATGTAAACACTGGGGACCATCTCAATACATTCCTCAATCACATCCACCAAAAATATCGCAAATGCGTCACAAGAAAATTTCACAAATGATGTGTCAAATATGTGGTGCTTAGCAAACTTTGAGTAGTATATATCTAAGAACCACTAAGTTCCCAATTACAGTTTATACTGATCTTAATCACCTAACTTTCATCAAAAAGATGAAAAACAAAAATCAAAGATTATTGTGATGGAGCTTAGCCCTACAAGAATATAGTTTAGATATTAGGCATATTTTGGGAAGAAATAATGTTATGCAGATGCTCTTCCCAAAATATCCTAATTTTAAATAATCTGAGCAGTCTCTTTTTACTTCAGTGTATATATTTATTATAAACTTTTGTGAAGATTTTCATGTGTAAACATTTGTCTGGAACTTCATCGTCTCCTTATCTTCCCATGCTGCTGGTCGATCCAAGTCCAATTGTAGTAATAGGGCACCAGCTGCTTTTAACATATCTAGGTAGATTAAGGTGTCATCAGCAAAAAGAATGACTGTGGCTTATATATCGTCTGGTATGTCATTGATGTAAAAGTGAAAGAGATAAGGTCTTAAAACTTATCCTGTGGGACTCCTGACTCAACATCCACTGGGTCTGAACACAAACCATTAACTATGACTGTCTGCAATTGCCCTGAGAAAAATGAAGTAATCCAATTGTTGCTTCTGCCATGGACTCCATAACTATTTAAGCTCATGAGTAAGCAGACTGAGTTTCACTTTATCAAAGGCCTTGAAGAAGTCCTCATTATGCTGTCAATTTGTTTTCCAGACTCCATACAGTTTGTCACATAATCCTCAAAATCTTGTCACACAATCCTCAAAATCTATAAGTTGAATTTCAAAGGAAATGTCCTTCCGAAAACCACGCTCAAGGGGTTACAGGATGCTTTGTTCCTCGGTATGAGACATGATGTGTGTAGTCATGATATGTTCCATTACTTTGCAGCAAATGCACGCCAGAAATAACAGGCAATAATTTACTGCCATTTATCTAACAATCAATAGATTTTGGCATGAAAACCATGAGAATCGGTACATATCACATAATGTGTTCTGATTCTATATCATACAGATGACTCATTTTGATTCTGTATCATATAGATGACTCGTTTTTGGTAACATGATGAGCTATCATAACAGGTGCATGAATATATTCCATGTGCACTTCACTGATCGATTCAGCTGATTTCTTACAAAACAAAACAAAATTCCTTACACTTCTTGTAAATTCAAGCAGATCCTCATAGGAAGTGACACTGAGAGTGAATAATCTGACAACACAACTTTGAAAATTGTGGTGACTGCATTACTCATTGTTTGGTAGAGTGCACAACAATGTAGTTCCATAAAATATGTTTTTTTTTAACTTTTTCTCACCCAACATTATGTCCCAAAACTGTATTAATAATTTAAGATTTGATCTGTTTATGTAACAGAATTGTTAGATAAATGAATTATCATGATAATGTGCACGTCCTGTGATTTGCATCAGATTCTCGGTGGTGTCCGAAAATGAGATCACAACTCGCCGGCAAAGCTGGCTCGTTGAGATCCCATTCTGGACACCACCTCGAATCTGATACAAATTACAGAACATGCACATAATCATGATAATCTGTGTATATTGTTGTTCCTTTTTAAAAACTGGTGCAACATTTGTAGTTCTCCAATCTGTGATACTCCTCCCGAGTATACGAAGCTTGGAAAATAATGATCAGGATCAGTGCAATTTCAGCTGACAGTTCTTTTATTATTTGGGGATGAAGGTTGTCAGGACCTGATGCTTTGCCTGGTTTCAGACTGTGTAAAAGCTTCTCCACATCTGTTTCATCAAACCCTATGTCATCAGCTGTAGGGTAGCATCCTGTCATTGGGCATCACAGTTTAAACTTATTGTTGGTGAATGTGGACTTGGGTGAGTATGCTGAATTAAACAGGGAGTTGAGAATATTCATCTTGCCAATGCTTCTGGAGAAAAAGATGTCCTTGATCCTATAGGAGCAAGATGTCATTTCCATCTGTCTTCTTGTGTTTTATGTAGGACCAGAAAATTTTTTCACAACTGAACCATGTTTGAGGGCACTATTGATATGCTTCCAGTAAGCTTTTCAGAGACCACATTGTATAGCCTTCTTCAGTTCTTAAACTTGGCCTTATCAGTGGTGTGGGCAGATTTCTTCATCCTGCGATATGCTTGATCATGTTTCTTGATCAGGCTTCTTAGGTCATGTGATACCCATAGTAGGCTGTTTTAGGTCTTGGCTAGTTTGTGAACAACATTAGTAAGTACACTCTTCTCAAGGCTGTCCCTGAAGAATGACCACGTAGATGTGCCTGATACTCTAGCTTCATAAATAGGTTTGATCTTATTATGGATATGGGTGACATCAGCTTTCAGGATGTCCCACTTTGGCATGCCTATACAGAGGTGTTTGACAAGGCTTCTGTTTAATGGTAACAGTTTAGCAGCTGATCATGCTGAAAACAATGTCAGAATCAGAGCTGCCCCCCCCCCCCCCCCCCCCTCTCCCCTTTCTGGCATCGTCTCAATACAAGGAAATTTGAATACGTGGTTCACAGTGATCAGGTCCAAGGTATTTATGCCTTATTGGCATCTCCACAAGCTGTTGTAGTGCATTTTCATCAAGAGTATCACCAAATCTGAAGTGGAGGCTGCCATAACTGGTACCAGGCAGAGATCATCCTAGGGGGTAAACTGAGTCACTTCTCTCTCAACAAACTCAAACTTTATGGAGAAGTCAACTGAAAACAGGGAGAAGTGGGTCAGAAGGACAAGTATGAATAATGGGCTTCTGCATGTTTGCTCAATTGTATAGTTTTCTCACATGTAAATAACTTACAAAAGCTGAGAGAAATAGACAGAGAAAAAACCATGTTAATGTAATTTATTTAGAAAAACCCAAGAGGCCTCTCAGCCTAGACAGCTCTGCCCAGTGTCACTGCTTTTAGGGGAAGCCAAGTACAAACTTAATAGCTGTGTCACATTCAAGTCTCAAGATATTTGTTCAACACCATACCTGTGATTTCATGTGATTGTGCACGATTTCATGTGATAGTGCATGATTTCGTGTGATTGTGTATCATTGAATGTTCTCGCCAAAAAACATACCAAAAATAGGCTTTCATATCCGAATAATAAAAAACAACACTCCTGTGAAAGGTTGTTTTCAACCTCAAGTCGATATCTAATGAATAACTTTATATTTATAAGCTGTGTTATTGCATTTTGTTTGTGAGGAATGATGGATGCATCAGCCCATGGACAATTGGGATCACATCATTTGTGGGCATAATTGGGACACCAAAATGATTATCATCTTTCAACAATATTAAATGCAAAATTGTTGAAACAATTATTTGATGGATTCCTCTTTCCATTTCTACTTTAGGGCAAATTAAAATGTTTATAAGGTGGCTGACTGGCTACCATTCAAAGGCCAAAAACGGTCAGTCAAAGTGAGCAAACTTTTTGCCCAGCCTTTCAAATTTTACAAAGACATGACCTCACTGTCACATTGAAAGATTGATCTATTTTTAATACCAAGATTTTCTGTTTTATCAGAATAAATTGCATTTCTTAGTGGAGGTTAACCCAAACATTACCACTGTTATGTCACAGCTACATAGCGTGATTGCTCTGTTTTATGGAAGTGGTGGCTCATCACCAGGCATGTCAACTGGTACCTGTACCGATACCGCCAGTTCCCTCATGCTCCAACCAGCACCGGTACTGAAGCTTTTGTCCTGCCGGTACTGGGACAAAATTATTTTATGAGGATATTCCTAAATGAACGAGGGTAAACAGGCTAATAATTTTTCCCCTGAGTTCCACGGTGTTCTATGTGCCTACTGGCACATAGCACACATTGAAACTCAGGGGACGAATTGTGTATTGTATATGGCACACTTACACAACATACTTTCAGCTTATTTGTGAATGAACATATCAAAACACCCTAAAGGGGCATGTTCTGTCTGCACCACCACCTCGATAAGGCCAATCATTTTAACTTTCCAAACGTGGCATCAAAGACAATGAAAGCACCGTCATTGGCTACTTCAAAGAAATTATTCTGTGGCGACATCGAAGTAATCATTTTCGTGTTTTATGATTACTTTGATGTCGCCGCAGAATAATTGGTATGATGCCATGTTTGTCTTTGCAATCTTGGGGACTGGGTTGGTTTAAATATGAATTTCTCCCATCTGATTGTGATGTCACCCAATTGTTGACTTGTCCCGGTACCGGTTTCGATGGGACAGGCTCTGTCCCATCCCGGTACTGGTTATGTTGGTACTAGCAGTACCTTGACATGCTTATCACATGTAAAAATTGTTACTTCAGTCTAAACATTGGTTGTATTCGACAAGTGGATGCATTTTTAAAACAAGTCAATGAATTGTCCAATGCACAGGTTTTTTTTCATGTCAGGCCCATGAACCAACAGATGTTTTTTTGCCTTAGGCCCCACAAAGTAGATCTTCTGTTTCAAATGGCCATTTATTGTAAAATTGCATGTGGGCGGAAATTTTTTTATTTTATTTTTATAATTATTTCTTTACCATCAATGTTCATGTTCTTGGTTTGTTTTATGTTTTAGGTCTCATAATCTATTGAATAGCATAATTGGTGGTGTATTTCATCCCATGAGTTCAAGAAAGCTTTAAAACAATAATAATGCATTGCAAAGCCCTGTTGTACTAAAGGATCAAATTTATCAATTTTATTAACTTGAATAAAATATCAGACATACACCATTCAATTATTATTTTTTTTAAATATTGCATTGGTTATAAAAACAGAGCATGCTGCAACCAGAAGGACCATGCGAGAGGGACAGAGAAACAGATTTTTAACTCTTCTAGGCCTTATCTGGTGATTTTATTTTCATTTACCATGAACATAATATAAAATGAGATGAAACATCATTTAATACTTTCCAACAAAATGTCCTTTACATGGTTATTTATTTTTTAAATTGGGCCCAAAATTCACGTAATTTCAAGGTAGACTGAATTTTCACAAGGTGACTTTAAAGTAGAGTTGGGCGGTTAACCGAAAATTTGGTTCGGTTTTGGTTTTGTTATCAAAACCTAAACAATTACAGAAAACCCGTCGACATCAACTTCAATGCTGAAAAACTCTAATCAGGTCTTCATTTCTCAGAATAAAGAGAGAATCTCTGTTTTCAAACTTTAGAGTCACAATACCCCTTTTTCAGAACAGTTGTACTAACTGGTATTGCATTCAAGCATGGCAATTACTGCGAAAATAGGTGACCAATTTACTTCTTACGCATCATGTTTTAAACGTTCATCGGTTTATCAAATGTGATTTCCTTTGCATGGAACTTGTCACTTGTTCCTCATTTATAATGACAAATATATTTATTTCTACACATAATTTTGAAAGCTTGAAATCCAAAGCCAGGGTCAAAATCACAGCTGAAGTTGGGTGGAAATTTCGGGTTACAATAACTTATATGAGTGACTTTTACTCGATAAAATTTTTATGGTCGGCATAATTTTTTAGAGTCAGTCAGGCTACCCTAAACACAGGTATTTGGGAGAGGGGGGGGGGGGGGGGGGGGGGGGGTAAGTTTGCAGAAGACTTGAGGCAAAAATCATTTTTCTCAAACTTGAAACTCTTGAGATAATTTATGCAAATACATTATGCTCAGGAAATCCGAGTATGGTACCGGTATATTACACCAGGTGTGTTACCCTGTAAAGGCAGTCCCTGTGACACTGACTGGCACAAAATACATCTCCCTCTATGCAAATGTCATGTATTGTTATATTTGTACCATGAAAACCGAAACCGAAAATCCGACTCTTTCAATGAAACCGAAACAGACATGAAATTTGAAAACTGCCCATCTCTACTTTAAAGTCGGTTTTTATTGAAGACAGAGCAAAGTTTGCCGATCCAAGGCGTTTTCCTCACACCAGTCACCCTGAAGGCTGGTCACTGGTACCAGGTTTTTATGTTTTTCCTGTCCAGTCCCATCCTGTTAGATTGAAGTCGCCATTCACAATGAGGAAAGCATTATTCTTGGCATTTGCTCTTTCCAAACTTCTCTTCAATTCTGGATAGCCTTGTTCATTAGAGGTTTTCAGATTGTACCAGGAAGCGATGTTCATGTACACAGCTTTCTGGTCAGATACTTCTAGCTGTCACGAGACAATTTCACAATCTATCTGATATTCTGTAACCAGGGAACATAAACAGTCTGAGTTTACTGCTACAAGCAGACCTAGGTCTTCCAAGCAAGTTTCTATGATTTCTGAACAGCTGGATGCCTGGTGGAAAAATCTGGTTATCAGCTATGGAGTCACTGATCCAAGTTTCAGATCCAGTAATGATATCTGGCTTTCTGCTGTCCATGGTGCTGATAGTGTTTTGTTTTTATCAACTGAAAATATGGGAGTGTTGTGGCTTAGTGGTTATGGCTTGGACTTCAAGCCATTAGGGATAACTATGTTGTGTCCTTGGGCAAGGCACTTCATCCTGATTGCCCAACGTGGGGGGCATGGTGGCACTGTGTATTATGGCATATTGCATGTTGATGGTGCACTTGTCTTCAACCAGTGCTAACCCTGCCTGTGGGGAGTTAGTATGTTGGGGAGTCTGACAGTTGCTCACCATTGTTCGGTGGTTCTCTCTGGATACTCCAGCTTCCTCTATCCATAAAACTGTCCAACATGAGGTGACTCTGGCACCAATAAATAAATGAACTGAACATTTACATTTAGTAGTCTCAGAGGTTTCCTGTTTGTAGGACTATCAGGATTTCCATGTGATAGTAATGTACTGGTTTCATACGCATTGGTGTTGAATAGAAAGAATGAAGTGTCTAGTGAAGTATAGTTGAAGCAACTATATATTATACAATCCTACGCTATCTACTAGTACAAAATAAGACTCTGTATGGACATCTTGGCACCTGGCATGATATCACTGGTTACAAGTGTTGCAGACTATACCTCTGTCGTTCAACATTACTGGTTTGTTACAAATCCCACAAGGATAAATAGCTGATGTATCTTTTTCTGGCCCTGGGTTGAGGTCATCTGACAAGGTGATTAGAACAGTAGTGAGATAAAATAACACTACTCAGCTTTTCCTTCTGTTGCTAGGCCGCCTTCATTTTTTTGACTATATGTATCAAGCCTAATCCAGTTATGCCACCAATAGATACACTACAGCTGCCATGGACCTGTCGTTATCCACGTGTATGCAATGATGTCCATGCATGCATTAACCAGGTAATAATGAAAGTGTCAATGTCACTGAAGCTTAACTTGATTGTGTGTTGTGATGAAAAGGATAATGTTCAATTTTTATGAAAGGGATTATGAAATACGACAAGAATTGTGATAATTGAGAATATGTTAATTTCTGTTCCCTGTATGCTATGTTTTCAATAAAAATAATCTGAGGTGTAGACTGTACTAAAGATGTGAGGGGTGGGCTAATGTGGCTCTCACAGGTAATGTATGTCAACCAAAGTTACCAAGTTACAGTGAAATTATTCCAAAACGAGTCATCCTATCAAGTTACAATGAAATCCCTTCATAAATATGGCCTGTAGACTGTGCTAAAGGTTTTTGGGCTCCGGGCCTTTGTAGCCATCAGAGTTGACCCATCCCAATCAAAAGGGGACGTCCTCAGCTAGACATTATACTGAGTCATCCTACAATGTTACAAGGAAATCCCTTCATACATACAATCTGTAGTCTGTCTGTGCTAGAGGCTTTGGGCTCGGGCAGCCGTCACGGC
This sequence comes from Pictodentalium vernedei, assembly GCA_031216915.1. NCBI lineage: Eukaryota > Metazoa > Mollusca > Scaphopoda > Dentaliida > Dentaliidae > Pictodentalium > Pictodentalium vernedei. The sequence goes on along the minus strand of CM062297.1, from coordinate 443,544,475 downwards.
TGAATGATCGTGACAAAAGGGGACGTTCTCATCTAGACATTATCTGGAGTCATCCTACCAAGTTACAATGAAATCCTTTCATAAATACAACCTGTAGACTGTGCTAAATGTTTTCGGGCTTCGGGCCCCTGTAGCCGTCACAGTTGACTGATCGCAACCAAAAGGGACACTCTCATCTAGACATTATATGGAGTCATCCTACCCAGTTATAATGAAATCCCCCCATAAATACGACCTGTAGACTGTGCTAAAGGTTTTGGGGTTTTGGGCTTGGGCAGTCGTCATGGTTGACAGATCATGACCAAATGGGGAAGTTCTCATCTAGACATCATTCGGAGTCATCCTACCAAGTTACAATGAAATCCCTCTGTATTAAATATCACCTGTAGATTGTGCTAAAAGTTTTCGGGTTTTCGCGCTTGGGCAGCTGTCATGGTTGACAGATCATGACCAAAAGGGGACGTTCTCATCTAGTTCATCCTACCAAGTTACCATGAAATCCCTTCAAAAATACGGCTTGTAGACTGTGCTAAAGGTTTCCGGCTCGGGCAGCCATCACAGTTAACTGATCGCGACCAAAAGGGGATGTTCTCATCAAGGCATGACCTCAAACCTGCATATGAAATTTCATAATGATCGGACAAGAACTACGGGGTGTAGCCTGTGCTAAAGGAAAATGTGAACAGACTAACAGACTTCCGCACGCATGATGGCAATAGCTTATCTTGACTTTGTCAAGTTAAGCTAAAAATCATCATCAGCATAATTTTAATTAATGAAGCATTGGGTTGTACCTGGTGCCTCATTAATTAAATTGTTGATGCTTATTCCTATAATTAGTGTTTTGAATCTAATATTATTGCATCTATGCAAATATTGCCTACCTGTGTAAAGTGACCAGTTCACTGTTTCCGTACTGTATTACTGAGGCTGCTAGAACACTTCAGGTGTATGGTTGATATTCCACGTGGTATGATGCTAGTGTTATCTACTTGTCTACACTTGACACTAGAGCTGGGCATATTGATACTGTAAGTTCGTTTTGGTATCAGTATTTTTAGAAGGAATTACCTTGGTATCGTTACAGTATCAACAACATACACATACACACACCAATACCAATATCGAATGGCATTTTATAATGCTCAGCTGCAGATCCTTGCTTTACAGCAGACAAAGCCACGGAATAGTAAAATGTTAGAAGTAACATAGACAATCGCCATCAGTCCTTAATTTTGATGTAACAGAAAAGCTGAGAGAAAATACCCTCTTCCAGGAGTATTTTCTGCCAGCTTTTTGTTACATCAAATGACCGATGGTGACTACCTTTAGAAATACACAGTCCATGTGCTCTTCTTGTCATGAATTTTGCATAGTGTCCTGTTGTTTACACTTTCATTTTTTAACAAATGTCGGGAATATCTTTCAATACTGAAATTTTGGTAGTTTGAGATTCCTGCGATGTGATAAATCAGTACTGACTCGATACGATACCGAACGGTATTTATGTTATACCTCAGTTGACACCCAAGCAAATACAAATGAATCAATACAAGTAGCATAAACATGGCTTGTGAGAGGAAGAATCTGATGTCACAGAAGATCAGAAATCTTGACACATCAGCTGCTTGATTGATATACACATGTAGTTTCAAATATCTAAGAATACCGTACCAACAGTTTAAATTCTCATTGACCCGTGTCCATGTTCTATTGCATCTCTGCTGAAAGTCTAGATGGAATCTTGTATCACAAGTAATCCAACGTTTTACAAGTAAAATTATGTCCAGTTTAAAGATTTCAACCGTGCATTGTCCTCCTTGTAGAACAAGACAAACTGCATGTGCTTTTTCCTGCAGGTAGTCCAGAACTGTGGATTTGGTTCCTGATTGTTTTTATGGATACAGTGGCTCCAGCTGCATTATGTGGGTTGCTTTGCAGAGCTGTGGCACTGAGGGTGCAATGATGCATGCTGTAGGAACTATGTAAATGTCTTAACTCTTTAAACCATGGTGGTATCTTCCATGTCAGTTTAAATGACAGCAATTAGAAGAGTCCATATTCATTATTTGGGGGTAGACCAATCAATATTTTCAACGTGCAGCCTTGGGGCTGCACGTTGAAAATATTGATTGGTCTTCTACACACATTCACTTAGCAGCCATCCTACTTAATGAAATTATGAAGTATCATGTGTCTGGGCCAGAAAAGTGGACGCTCGTGTTCAGAGGGTTAATGAGCTTTTGTGACCCTTTGATGAACAGCACGATGTTTTCTCTCAACTCAACCAGGATGTCTGAAATGATTCTAGACTCGAGAGATCACATGTTGACTCACCCCTAATGCTGCATCAGCTTGTCTCTTTGATATGCCTGAATGTCATGTCCTTATACATCTGGTCTGTTTTTAGAGACTCGAATGACCTTTGGGAGGCGTAGGAGATACTGGTTTTTCAAATGTAGAGTGTCAAAGTAATGTTTGAAATCCAGATGATCAAGTTAGGAATATTTTAACAGTAATCTGAAAATGAGCCTAATAATGTTGGCCATCCTCAGAAAGGGGTGGGGGTCCACTCTTACAGCCCAAGATTGACCATATATGATTCAACACATGCAACAATAAATTAAAATGTCATGGGAGAGTGTACTTGTGTTAGGGTGTGTAATTATTATTTATTTATTTAATGGTGTTTAAGGTCACATATTTGGTTTAAACAATATTTATTAATTAATAACTGCGTTAATTATATACATCAAACAGGCTATTCACATAGGTAATGTACACCAAACAGTATATAATATAACATGAGATGTAAAAAAAAAACTATACAAGAGGGGATTCGACAATAAGAGTATGCTTATGAGTATCGTCTCCTTTGAACAATTTCATTTTTATGAGGATGGAAAAGTACGGTTCACTGAGTAGGGCTGTTTAAATCATTGGTTGGTTGTTGCTTCTTGCTGTTGATGCCAAAGTACACAGAATGCTTTTTTTTTTTGATTCATCATACGACGATCAACTTACGTGTTGCGAGAGTCAATACAGATGTTAATAAGCTTGCAGATTCAGCAATATACTATCAGTAAGTGGAGCAGTTCGTATATGGCAAATGTACATACATGTAACCATACCCACACACAAATCCACATACATATATATATATATATAGCGGTATACACATACACACGCAAATATGCGTGCGTGTGCATGTGAAAGTGCATATATGTGTGCATACACACACACACACACACACACACACACACACACACACACACACACACACACACACACACATACACACACACACACATACATACACATATACATATTGAGGCGGGGGCACGATGACGCCGTGTACTAAGGCGTACTGCACATCGATAGTACGCATGTCTTCAACCAATCTAACCCTGTCTGTGCTGCAGTGCGGAGTTACGATGTTGGGGAGCTGGCAGCTGCTCGTCGTTGCTCAGTGGTTCTCTCCGGGTACTCCGGCTTCCTCCACTCGTAAAACTGTCACGGTCATGATTAGCCATTGTGCATAAATATGTGACCTTAAACATCAATAACTATATAAATATATATATATATATACATATTGAGGCTTAAAATCATTTACTTAGAATAATATTTTCATGGACTGCAGAAAAAACAGAAAAATTCTCTTCACTAGTTAAGAATTCAGAACCATATAAAAGTGTGGAAACGTTTGTGGTCATAGCGTATTGAACAAGAGTATGGTTTCGAATATCACTATAGATTGGACTGCATAACAAGAAATGTTCGGTCGTCTCTTATTCGCCACACTGGCAGAGTGGTGAGGTTGAAAGGTGATTGTCATACAGATGTGATCTAAGATGACTGCATCGCAAACGCCGTCTGCAGTGATATATTTGAGCTAGTCGGCTTTTAGCACTGCTATAGAAGGAAGGTGGCCACCTGATACCTTCACTTAAATATCTTTTGAAACTACTAAGTGATGTGTTCTCGTGCACAGCTGATGGAATTGAATTCCAAAGATTTGTTACATTCGGTATGAAAGAATTTCAGTATAGGTTTGTAAGGGCAAAAGATACTCGGTGGTTTCTCTGTGACCTAAATATGCAATCGTGGTTGGACAATGCTGCCATGGAGGAACCTTTGTAGTAAGATATGTTGGTGCTATGCCGTGATACATCTTGTGGAATTGTATCAGTTTATGTTCCGCCGACGTTCACAGAGAGGCTCCCAACACGTTTCAGAGTATAGTAAGGCCTTACTGGCACTGATGGTTGCCCCAGTGACAATCCGAGCCGCAGTTATTTGGATTTTTTCTAGGTCAGCAGCATTAGTCTCGGTGCAGTTGTCCCATATAGTATTAGCGTATTCTAGTAGAGGTCTAATAAACGCGAAATAAATTTTTTCCAATACCTTACAATCAAGTGAGAACTTAAGGTCACATATTTCTACACAATGGCTAATCAGACCACGACAGTTTTACAGGTGGAGGAAGCCAGAGTACCCAGAGAGAACCACCGAGCAATGGCTAGCAACCGTCAGCTTCCCAACATACTAACTTCACACAAGCAGGGTTAGCATTGGTTGAAGACAGGTGCACCATCGACATGCAGTATGCCTTAGTACATAACGTCACCGTGCCCCCACATGGGCAATGGTGGTGAAGTGTCTTGCCCAAGGACACAACACGGTTGCCACAGGTGGGGTTCGAACCAAAGACCTCTCAGCTTGCAGTCTGCACCTCTACCTACTGAGCCACTGCACCCTCAGGGTGTGTAATAATAATAATAATTCTGTAAGAGAAAGAAATCTGAGATCCAACAACAGTAACTCCAATTTAACCCTTTACCTAACATGAAAAGCAGACGACACTTGCAAACAAAATTCGTAAATAAATAATTTTTTTCATTTTTTGTCTCAAAAACATATGTTATGACCCCTCTTTGGAACGAGCTCGTTCAAAGAGGGGTCATAACCTATGTTTTTGAGACAAAAAATGAAAAAGTAATGAAAATTAATTGGTGACTTTTGTGAATAGCACTGGCCGGTTTTGGCTGTTACATTGGGTAATGGGTTAACTGTTCAGAAATTTAATAAAAAAATAATTTGAAAGGAATTTAGAACAAAAATTAATATATTGTGTGGTTTACGGAAAAATAAAATAGAAGAACTTATCAGTTAGTCCAAAATTAAGATCAACAGGTATGACGAAGGAAACTTTCCAGTTGATATTATAATGTTCCCAGGTGTTCTGGAATAATCTACAATGGTAGTGTCATAGAAAGTTCCTGTATTCCCTCAATACCTGACTTGCTGAATTAAATCACCTCATTAAGTTTGTAGATGATTCTGTCTATTTTCAAGTAAACAACAGTGACCTAAATTAAACAATCGTTAAACAACCAGTGAGCTAAAAATAGATCCTGTGAAACAGCACGGTAAACATTATAATACAGTAAAACCTGCTTTGAGAGACCACTGTCATGAGAGACCACCTATCTTGAGAGACGCTGTGACCTTGTACCATTAAGTTGTTTTACTTAGTGATGGACCAGTTATGACAGACAACTTCCTGATCTGAGAGACCACTTTTGCCTGACAAAATAGGTGGTCTCTCAAGACAGGTTCTACTGTAGGACCATTCAAAGGTAACTCATTTCAAACAAGTCCATTTTCTCTCAAAGTGATAAATACATATTATCGCTACAGTGAAGTGATCTGGGTCGTAGTATCACGTCGAGTTGAGGAGGGCAGATTGCCAGATCAAACAAGCTGCCACAGGCAGCGAGTTTGATCTGGCAATCTGATCTCCTCAATGAAATGATAAAAGGTTTATTATATGACTTATAGTTCAATATCACATGCCAATGCTAGCATTAACAATTCCCTCACCCTTATTTTGGTAAATTGGATTGAAGTAAAAATTAACTATTTTTGTTTACACTTATTTTTATAATAGGTGTACACTTCCCGGGGAATCTCCTGATGCGCCTGAATATGTTAAAAAAAACCACACCACTCCAGCTCGGAGTAAAGTACTCTCTGTGACCAGAACAGCTAATTATGCGAAATCGAACACACTCGTAAATAGTCTGTCATACAATATTATACCTCATGTGACTTTCTTGCATTCTGATTGGCTGAAAGGTGATACCCTATTCCGTGTAGTTGTCCAGCACAGAGCTGAAGGGTCACTACATGCGGGCAATATATGTTTTCTATTTTTAGCACGGGCACTATATGCATTTTCTGGTTATAAAAACGTACAAAGCAACGATTTATCCAAAATGGAGTCAGAAAATCCCAGCCACCAATTAGACAATTCAATTTACATAAAAAATATACACTTCATTTTTTTAGTGTCGCAAGATTAGCGGTAAAGTTTTCTGAGGTGATACGTTCCGATAAATAGAGATTATTACCATTATGTGGATGTACAAAATATGTAACCGAGTCGAGCTCCGGGTTCTAAGGGCAGATCACAACGAGTCGAAGACGAGTCGTGATCTACCCTTAGAACCTGGAGTGAGACATTGACAGAGGTGAGGAATAGCATCATTGTGTCGAACAATTATTAATATCCACACATTATTCTCATTTCTCCTTTATTGTTTAAAATAAAAACATCATTACATGTTTACAATTTGGATTGTAGATTATTTGGTAAATTTGCATTTTCGGGTTGTTTGATATAATATAAGGACCAGTGCATGGCTTATCGTTGTCTACGCCCATATAGTGCCCAATGAGGTGGTGTAGTTCCCTCCACTTCGCGTTGGGAACTACACCACCTCACTGGGCACTATATGGGCGTAGTTAACGACAAGCCATGCACTATTCCTTAAATAGTGATACAGGATGGATTCCACAATGCAGATTTTCAGGGGACCAGGAAAAGATCGTCAAAAAGTAGCAATATTTAGCGGTTAAATTACATTGTCATATAATAATAGAAAATATTAATTTTATCATTATTAACCAAGGACATATCAATTCTGATATCTTCAATAAGGGTCCATAACAACTAGTACTATTTATTTATTTATTTATTGGTGTTTAAGATCACATATTTCTGCACAATGCCTAATCATGACCACCAACAACTTGTACTGTGGTTTAGAATTAGAATCATATATTTATCTTTTATATACAAATATGTCAATCAGTTGGGTAAACCATAGCAAATTGTGAGTAGTATATGTTCAATTAACAGGGGTATTCCATTAATGAGTTTTCAATTTAATGGAATCCACTGAGTATATTCACAGAATTTTTGTAAAAGTTTCAATGGTCGAGTGCTAAATTATTTTTCAAAGGTCATTTGGAACATGAGCATATTTTTCAAAGATACCATGCTCCCAGCTATGGATTCATTAGTTTAGCAAGATATTGTTCCCAAATAATTGTTATGTTATAATTTATTGGAGAGTGCCTGTTGGCACTCTCTAAAACAATTGTAACCAAACAAATTTATATTAAACATTTTTTTTTCCTTCTGCTCAGCAAACAATAAACTTATGTTACCACAATGTAAAACCACAAAACTGACTCTTAGCACTTTTCAATGGAGCCATAATAGTGGCTTTTAGCTCTCCACCCCAGTTAAGAGATAGATTTATAACTTCCTTATATACACCTGGAACTTAATTAAGCACCCCCGAAATGTTTCATGACAGTGAAGTTGCTGTTACTTATTATTATGTTTTAATGATTGCTATGTCTTGCAGTTCATTTTATCTCATGAAACATGATATTTCTGATTGATAGCGTACCCCAAACACATCCCCTCGTCCATGTGAAGCATGCATCCCACAAATATCACAAAAAACACTATCACCCACAAGCAATATACAGACATAAAACAAGAAAATTTGTCACTTCTTTTATCAATAAATGTTGACATGGCAAGGAGGGGACTTTCAGAGGCACTAAAATGGCAACTCATTGGCATGCATGCAACAGGGATGTCATTCAAAGCTATTGGAAGGCAACTTGGCTATAGTCATTCTGTCATCAGCAGACTTGTCCGAAAACATCAATAAACCAACGATGTTAAGGACCAACCAAGGCCTGGACAACCCCAAAAGACCATTCCTCGGGAAGATCGGAGTCTGGCAAGCCTCGTTAGGTGTGAATCCTTTGCTTCAAGTGAGGTTTTGAAACACCTTTGGCTCCCCAACAGGCGTTTGTGCAACATAACTGTCCGAAACCATCTCAAAGCACTGGGTAAGAGATCCAGAAGGGTCATCAAGCATCCAACTCTGTCTGATCAGCATCAAAGATGTTTGGAGTGGTGTATGGCACGACAACATTGGAATCTCAGGACATGGTGGAGAGACCATTGGTCAGAAGTGAGTAGGTTCCTGCTTCACGTCACAGATCGTCCCATGAGAGAGTGGGGGCACAGAAATGCTGCTTACGTACCCAGGAACATCAGACCTACTGTTCCTTATGGAGGATGATCAGTAATGATCTGGTGATGCCTCTCTCATGATTGTAAATTTGATATGGTGACTGTACATGGGAACCTCAGTGGTCATCAGTACATCCGGGACAATCACAATCTGGTTATTGTGCCTCATTTTGACAACCACCCGTTGACTAATCGCCCTGTATTCACGACAATGCAAGGCCACATCGTTCCCATGCTGTGCAAGCATTCCTTGAGAACAACATTATTACAACACTACCTTGGCCTGCAATGAGTTCCGATTTGAATCCCTTAGAACACATCTGGGACTTTCTTAGACATTGTGTGCACGCAAATGATCCGCCTGTTAGAATTTGGCTGATTTGGAAGCTGCATTGCATGAGGGGCAGCAGTTACCTCTGGACCATATTAGAAGGCTCACTGGCAGCATTAGGAGAAGGGTTGCGGCTGTCATCCGGGCACCTGGTGGATACACTCGCCACTGACCTCAGACACTGCTCTTGTGTTCAGGAGATCACAAGTTACATTTTTTGTCAGTAATTACTGGCATTGTTTCAGATATGTGGAATTAGCACCATTAAAATACTGCATATTTTCATCATTGTGTTGTCTTTCACTTGTCAATAGACCATCACTTTTGGACATCGGAAAGATAGCATGAAAGTAATGATAATTTCTATTAACACCACTGCAAATAAAACAGCGGGTGCTTAATTAAGTTCCAGGGGTATATATTCAGAACACACAATTTTGATGGCCATCTTACCTTTTCTCGTTCTTTTTCCTTCAGTTTGGCTTCTGCCCTCGCAAGTCCTTCATCCAGTAACTCAACAAGCCGAACTGTGTCACCTGACCTGGTTTTGAACTTCTTTCTGAAAAATAGAAGATAAATTCCAAATTTAGTTAGCTGAATTCATGAAGAGAGTTTGTTATTCCCAGCAGTAAAAAATCTCCAGTAATCAGATTGATGGAATGACATTTTAGATTATCATGCAATATGAAATCGAATGGAATGATGATTTGATAAAAATGAAAACATAAATTAAAATATAAAAATAGGAATGAATACCTGTTATATGAATACAAAACTTGCCAATAAAAATTAATTCTTCTGACACGAATTCGAAGAAAACCAGAAACTTGTCAATATACTAAACTCAGGTGAAAAATTTAATATTTAACTCCTAGCATATTTCATACCAACTTGCATCAAAATCCGCCAGGAAATGTAGGAGGAATTAAGTTAAGTAGATTTTATAATACTGTAGCAGTAAAAACCTGCACCTCAGAGTTCATTACCAGATCCTGCCAAACCTCCTGAAGACCTAACACAAACTAAATGAAAGTGTCAATGACATTGTAGCTTAACTTGTCTGTGTGTTGTGTTTGATGAAAAGGATAATGTTCAATGTTTATGAAAAGATTATGAAATAAGACAAGAATTGTGATAATTGGGAATATGTTAATTTCTGCTTCCTGTATGCTATGTTTTTAATAAAAATAATATGAGGTGTAGACTATACTAAAGAACTGAGGGATGGGTTAATGTGGCCCTCACAGTTAATGTATGTGGCCCTCACAGTTAACGTATGTCAACGAAAGTTTCCAAGTTACAGTGAAATTACTCCAAAACGAGTCATCCTGTCAAGATACAATGAAATCCCTTCATAAATATGGCCTGTAGACTGTGCTAAAGGCCTGTGTAGCCATCACGGTTGACTGATTGCAACTAAAAGGGGACGTCCTCATCTCGACATTATACTGAGTCATTCTACCAAGTTACAATGAAATCCCTTCACAAATACGACCTGTAGTCTGTACTAAAGTTTTTCAGGTTTTGGGCTCTGGCAGCCATCATGGTTGAATGATTGCGACCAAAAGGGGACGTTCTCATATCTGGGCATTATCTGGAGTGATCCTATGAAGTCACAATTAAATCCCTTCATAAATGTGACCTGCAGACTGTGCTAATGGTTTTCGGGTTTTGGGCTTGGGCAGCCATACTGGCTGACCGATCGCAACCAAAAGGGGAAGTTCTCATCTAGACATGACCCCAAACCTGCATATGAAATTTTGTGATGATCAGACAAGAACTACGGGGTGTAGCCTGTGCTAAAGGAAAATTTGAACAGACAAACAGACTTCCGCACGTGTGATGGCAATAGCTTATCTTGACTTTGTCAAGTTAAGCTAAAAATGACAAATGAAAAACAAGTGCAATGCTAAGGGTGGCTGTGTCCCCCTCAAAGGCCATGCAAGCATGAGTTTCAAGCCATTTGCTTGAATAATTAATCTTATCTCCATTAAACTGTCGCACCAATACAGCAGACAACCAAATGTGTCCATGGGACACGAATGCACCCGCTTTATGATAAACCTTTGAAAATATAAACTTTTTTCAGGTTAACCCTTTACTTAACATGAAAAGCAGATGACACTTGCAAACAAGATTCTTGAATAACTAATTTTTGTCAATTTTGGCTCGAAAACATAGGTTATGACCCCTCATTGGAATGAGCTCTTTCCGAAAAGGGGTCATATGTTTTTGAGACAAAAAAATGAAAATATAATGAAACTTAATTGGCGATTTTTGAGAATAATGCTGGCTGGTTTTGAGCGTTACGTTGGGTAAAGGGTTAATCTTAAATTTAAAAAAAAAAAGTATGAAAATAACATTTTGTTTCATTTCATTCTATCAAACTAAAGTTATCGTCTGGAAACCCCCTTTGAGATGAACATATGGATGGAGTCACAGTGACCTTGCCTTTAGGGCCCATGGCCACAAAATAAATAAGCTTCTTCCTCTCATGGTACACACGCCACAAATCAAGTTTGGTTAAAATTGGTAAAGTAGAACTCTAATTATAAAACAGCCCTGGTTACGCCTCTTCTAAAAAAGACTTCTTTAGATCCCTGTGTACTGAAAAATTATAGACCTGTATCAAACCTGTCATTTATCTCCAAAGTCATTGAGAAAGTAATTGCCAAACAGCTGCGTTTATATTTAGACAACAATCAGCTTGTGGATCCAAAACAGTCTGCATACCGCGAAGGCCACTCCACAGAATCTGCACTTCTGAGCATGCAGAATGATATACTAGAATACCTAGACCACCGGAAGGCAGTTCTTTTGATCCTCTTAGATCTTTCAGCTGCCTTTGATACCATAGACCATAAAATCTTATCCGATAGACATTTGCATTTGGGTATTGATGAATCTGCATTGAGGTGGTTTCAGTCCTACATATCAGAAAGGACCCAGTGTGTCACAATTGAGGGAATTCAATCAAACCCTGTACCACTTAAATTTGGCGTACCCCAAGGCTCTGTCCTGGGTCCAATTCTTTTTACATTATACATACAGCCCCTCGGGGAGATTATTCGATCACATGGGATTGGGTGCCATTTCTATGCAGATGACTCACAGATCTATGCGGAGTTTGACCCCTTGGATACAAATGACACTGAGTTGAAATTTCAAATTTTGTGGAATTGCATCGATGATATTAGAACCTTCATGCTGGTAAACGAACTTAAACTTAACGATGAGAAAACAGAACTTATAATTTTTTCTTCTAGGCATAAACCTGCCCCAGACAATTTGCCCTGCCTTAAAGTAGGAGATACCATTATCAATCCATCTACCACTGTTAGAAACCTTGGTGTGTATTTTGATTCTCACTTAACCATGGTTCCTCATATTTCAAAAGTCTGCCAGTCCGCCAATTTTTATCTTCGGAAAGTTGGTCGATCCAGAAAATTCCTAACCACGCGTGCCACAGAATGCCTCATTCACGCATTTATTTCTGCAAGGCTGGACTACTGTAATTCGCTTCTACATGGTCTTCCCAATAAACAACTTGGCAAACTACAGTCTATTCAAAACACAGCAGCACGCATTGTGACATTAGCGAAAAAGAGAGATCACATAACACCTAAGTTGAAAAGTTTGCATCGGCTTCCTATTATGGCCAGAGTTGAGTTCAAAATTCTCCTCTTCACATATAAAGTACACATGAAGCAGTCCCCAGCTTACATTGCTAATCTAGTAAAACCATATATACCGAAACGCCCCCTCCGTTCCACAAACCAAAATCTTTTAGAAGAGAAATCCTATGTTCTCGCTAGCTACGGTGGACATTCTTTTAGCTATAATGCTCCTAGACTGTTTAACATGCTACCAGAATTTGTTAAAACAGCCCCTTCTTTGACAGCATTTAAATCTAGACTGAAATCCCATTTATTTAACAAATACTTTTAAATCCTATGTTGGTCATATTTTTGTTTATGAGCAGTGTTGTAAAGCGCCATGGAACTATTTTTAATATTGTGAGATGTTTGCGCTATATAAATGTATATTATTATTATATTATCATTATAGAAGGGAAACCAATTCTAACTTTATTTAGTGGTTAACAAAATCCAAAAAGGGGCCATAACTCAAACTGAACAAAGTATCATTTTTGTCTCTAAACACATAACTTAACTGGTTGAGTGGTAAATTATTTTTCAAAGGTGATTTGTAACACAAGAAATTATTTATCAAAGATACAATACTGCCAGCAAGGGGTGCCTTAGTTGAGCAAGGTTTTGTTCATACATGTATATATTTTTTGTTACAATTTATTGGAGAATGCCAACAGGTACTCTCAAATAAATTGTAACAAATCAATATTTTATAAACATTGTTTTTCTTCTTGATGAGAAACCAACAAGCAAATGCAAACACTGCAAAGCCACTAAAGTGGCTTTCAGCACATTTCAATAGAGCCATGATACTGGCTTCTAGCACTCAACCAGTTAAGACCCCTCAATGAAACATGATTGATGAGCTCATTTCAATGATGGGTCATTTAGCTAAATGTTGGAAGCATAAACAAGAGGCCCCAGGGGGCCTTAGGTGCTCACCGAATGTTCCATACTGTTAAGACACAAATTTTATCAAAAGCTATTCTTAAGGTTCTACAGAGTAAATCTATACTCTCTGTGGAGCTAAAACATCAACAGGACTGAATGGGACAATGCTGCTGATCAAATATCAAAAGATACTGCTTGATGGTTCTGAAGAAGATTTTTAAAGAATTTTCCTTGAATTGCACAAAGTAAACATTCACGCCCCCATAGTGAGCCCAGTATTGATCAAAAGACTCAATTTGAACAAACGTGAATCCAACCCATACCAAGATGCTGCATACCAAATATCTAAAGATTCTGCCCACTGGTTCTGGTGAAGAAGATTGTTACAGATTTTTTCTCAAATTGCACCAAGTAAAAATTCACACCCCCATAGTGATCCCCAATATTGAACGGGGGATTCAATTTGAACAAACTTGAATCAGACCCATACCAAGAAGCTGCATACCAAATATCAAAAGATTCTGCCCATCGGTTCCAGAAAAGAAGATTTTTAAAGAAATTTTCTTAAATTGCACTAAGTAAAAATTCACACCCCTTTAGTGAGCCCCAATATTGATCGAGGGACTCAATTTGAACAAACTTGAATCAGACCCATACCAAGATGCTGTATACCAAATATCAAAAGATCCTGCCCACTGGTTCTGGAGAAGAAGATTTTTCCTTAAATTGCCCTAAGGAAAAATTCATGCCCCTATAGGCAGCCCCAATATTGATCAAGGGACTTGAGTTGAACAAACTTGAATCAGACCCATACCAAGATGCTGCATATCAAATATCAAAAGATTCTGCCCATTGGTTCTGGAGCAGAAGATTTTTAAAGAATTTTTCATAAATTGCACTAAGTAAAAATTCACACCCCCATAGTGAGCCCCAATATTGGTTGAGGGACTTGATTTGAACAGACTTGAATCAGACCCATACCAAGATGCCGCATACCAAGTATCAAAAGATTCTGCCCACTGGTTCTGGAGATTTTTTAATAATTTTTCTATAATTCATACGGTGCTATCAGAGTTATACCGCATACAGAGCCGCCAAGGACGTGGCCATTTCATTTGAACAAACATAAATTGCCATATAGTAATGAACATCCACATGAAGTTTCGCGAAAATTGGACCAGTGGTTTTAGAGAAGAAGTCATTTGAAAAATGTTCATGACGACTGACGACGACAGAAGGCAAGTGATAAGTTGAGCTCCCTTCGGTGAGCTAAAAATTCCTCATATTGACTAAGTTATAATTCGGGCACCCACAGGGTGCCCAAATATGGACCCAGGAACTTGGCTTTAACAAACTTGAATCTCACCACCCTAAGGATGCTACACACCACATATCAAAACATTCCGACTGCTGGTTCTGAAGAAGAAGATTTTTAAAGAAACTTCCTCATTTTGAACTAAGTTATCATTTGGGCTCCCACAGTGAGCCTAAATATACACCTAGGGACATGGCTTGAACAAACTTGAATCTCACCCACCTAAGGATGCTGCATACCAAATATCAAAACATTCCGACTGCTGGATCTGAAGAAGAAGATTTTTAAAGAAAATTCCTCATTTTGAACTAAGTTATCATTCGGGCTCCCTCAGTGAGCCCAAATATGGACCTAGGGACATGGCTTGAACAAACTTGAATCTCACCCCTCTAAGGATGCTGCATACCTAATATCAAAACATTCCGACTGCTGAATCTGAAGAAGAAGATTTTTAAAGATGCTGCATACCAAATATCAAAAGATTCTGCCTGCTGGATCTTGAGAAGATTTTTAAAAAAAATTGCCTGAAATGCACCAAGTTCAAATTGGGCTCCTATACTGAGCCCAAATATGAACCCAGGGGGCCAATTTGAACAAACTTGAATCAGATCCACCCCACAATGTTGCATACCAAATATCAAAAGATTCTGCCTGCTGGATCTGGAGAAGAAGATTTTTTAAGAAATTTGCCTGAAATGCACTAAGTTCGAATTCGGGCTTCTATAGTGAGCCCAAATATGAATCCAGGGGGCCGATTTGGTCAAACTTGAATCAGATCCACCCCACAATGTTGCTAACCAAATATCATAAGATTCTGCCTGCTGGATCTGGAGAAGAAGATTTTTTAAGAAATTTGCCTGAAATGCACTAAGTTCGAATTTGGGCTTCTATAGTGAGCCCAAATATGAATCCAGGGGGCTGATTTGAACAAACTTGAATCAGCCCCATACCAAGATGCTGCAGACCAAGCAGCAAAAGATTCTGCCCACTGGTTCTGAAGAAGATTTTTTAATAATTTTTCTATAATTCATTTGGTGCTATCAGAGTTATGCCCCATACAGAGCCCCCAAGGGACGTGGAAATTTCATTTAAACAAATGGGAATTGCCATATAGTAATGAACATCCACATGAAGTTTCGTGAAAATCGGACCAGTGGTTTCAGAGGAGAAGTCGTTTGAAAAATGTTCACGACGACGGACGACGACGACGGACGGCAAGTGATAAGTCAAGCTCCCTTCGGTGAGCTAAAAAGAAAGGAATAAAATTTGAATCAGGCCTGGCAGTCTAGAAAATCAAGGAGTGAAAAACTATTACCCTCCTCAGATTGCTTGGGATTGCAATTGCACCTGAAATTTTCAATGCATATAATTGCATGCTGTTTTGGTTACAGTACGTGGTGGGTGGCTTGCCACCCAATCACCCATGGAGTGGAGGTATCGCACAAGGTACTACTCTCAAATGTTGTACAGAAACACAAGCCAAGTTTCAACCAATGGACCTCCGAGTTTGACCTTTTGCTAATTACGCTTTGCATCAAATTAACATTTATTGCTTGAGAGAAATTATCACTCAACAGGTGACTTATTGACAATACACTTGATATGTACTGTATATTCACTTCAAGGTATTACTATTGTGACTGAAAAATTGTACTACATTCAGCTACATAGTGGAAAAATTTGCATACCCATATTATCATTATTCAAAATGTTGTATTCAATTCTTATGTGACTGTCTTCTACACTCAAAATGTATCGAAATGTGATAGAAAGGGTCACAAATTATTGTGAACCAATGCAACATGACAAATGATAATAAATTTTAAAGGCAGTCCTAAACAGGTCTGGCATTCCAGAAATTCAAGGGGTGCAAAAAATTGCCCTCCTTAATTTTTTCTAGGTGTGCAGCACTCCTAAAGAATGCCAGGCCTGTTGAATGGCGATTTTTCAGAATTACATTGGCTGGATTGCCCATTGTGTCAGGTAGAGAGTTAAAGAAACATTATTCTGCAAATTCCAATTTGTTCTCCATTTGACATATCTAATAAATACAATAAATACGGCTGACAAAAGACATTCATTTGCAAGGGAAAAAGTCACTTCACATATTTTGTTAGTTGCTCTCCTATCAAATCATGATGATTGATTACAGCCAAATGGTAACTGGAATATGAAGATGCTGTTGTCAGTGGAATTTGATGGGTTTGTCCAATAAAAAAAATAAAATCTTGGATGAATTTTCAGAACCCTTAACACACTGATGCCATATTGTCGTATTTGAAGCAGCAACTTGTGATATAACAAATTAAATGAGCTCTGTCAAACAAGACTGAATTGGTTAAATTCCCTGTTACATTATGGGACATAACTAGAGGTGCGCAATATACTGAAAAACCGAACTGATACTGTTATCGTGGGCATACCAAAAAAAATGAATCGAACCAATCATTAAATATCAAAACTATCTGAATTTTCAAATTTTCCTACATTCACTATTTATAAGGCCCTTTAAGGATTGATAGCAGTTGAAGGGTTCATTTTGATGAAAGAAGTGGCTAATTTGCTTTTCAGTTTTCTTAACCCTTTACCCAACGTAACGGCCAAAACCGGCCAGCGCGATTCTCAAAAATCGCCTGTTAATTTTCATTATTTTTTTCATTTTTTGTCTCATAAACATAGGTTATGACCCCTCGTTGGAACGAGCTCGTCGAGCTCGTTCCAACGAGGGGTCATAACCTATGTTTTTGAGACAAAAAATGAAAAAAATTAGTTATTCAAGAATTATTTTTGCAAGTGTCGTCTGCTTTTCATGTTAGGTAAAGGGTTAACCCTCAGGGGTCTGGGCAATTGTCCTGAATTCTCACTAGAATACAACCTGTACATGTCTAGCTGCTTGGTAGTGATTTCTAGCAAGTCTTGGTTGCCTGCTAAGGCAGCCAAGACTTGTCTAGAATTCACTACCCAGGTACCTTGTCTATTGTCAGCAGGACCTCTTGAAGATGTCAGGGTCACATGCTCTGAGATTGCATTTGCCTGAAACAGGGCTTTAAAGGTTAAGGCGTGTTGAGAACAAGTCACAAAATTACTAAGATATGATTTGTTTTCCTAAAAGAATGCCACTGTTGAGTTCATTGGCAGTGGCATTTGTGGGGCTCTGGTAGATTGCTACAAGAACAACTTATTTTGTATTTTCCTGATGTGAATTCCCCTTTGTTCCTTTGTTACTATCAGCAAATCACAGTCAAGACAGAATCCGAATGCTGAAACAATATCGAGGTATACCTCCTTAAAAATACTGAAACCGATACTGAACTCAAAATTCCAATACCGCCCATATCTAGACATAACAGAATCTTGGTAGTTTTAAATTTCAACATAAGTTTACAAAGGGTTAAAAAAAAAGATCTTAAAACACACCACAGAGTGTATTTATATTGCCTCAAGGTCTATGTGTAATAACAGCAAGGCCCATCAGTTAATTTCACTCTGGGATAATCAGCACATGTCAAGACAATCACATTTGCATCACACCAATCAAACAGGTGACATAGAAGTCAATTTTTGTTTTCGCTTTCCTAGTTATTTTGTGGCTGTGACATGATCTGTAATCTTTGTTTTATCAGTGTGAAAAAAAAATTCTGATGTTGAAAGATCCCAGAGGAATAACAATAAATTACTCAATTTCCCCAAAAGGTATTTACATAAATATAATACCAGAATGGAAATTCTGATGATGATGAAGACAATGTGAGAAAATTCTCAATAATATCATTATGATCAAATCTGAAAATACAATTGCCAAGTGCAGGAGAAAATAATTGTAACATAAGGTAACATTGTGCTATTAATCTTGGTTTTTCCCACAAATGTGTGGCTTCAAAACCTAGCCAAGCAGGGTTCCCACTGATATCAGAGAATCAAATTCAGGCATCATTTAAGCACTTTTCAAGGAGTTTGTCAACACTTCTCAAGGACTATCAGGGCTGTACAAATTAGGGGAATGATTATTTCATTTATCTGCCTTCCACCTAAAAAGAAATAATGTAACCAATTTTTTATTCATCTACATTCCTAGACCATTGACAAATATCTTTATTTGAATTGTCAGTTTATTCATTTGTTAACTCTTCCAGGGGGAGCGTGTTGGCTCAGTGGTAGACTATTGGACTTCTATGCTAGAGGTCCCAAGTTCAATCCCTGTCCGGGATGACCCGCGTTGTCCTTGGGCAAGGCACTTTATCCCGGTTGCCTACATGGGGGCACGATGACGCTGTGTACTAAGGAGTACTGCACGTCGATGGTGCACATATCTTCAACCGCTGTAACCCTGCTTGAGCGGAGCTTGAAAAAATAGGCCGATGAAATCGTCAGATGTGTACCCATACGCGCAACTAGTAGAAAGCTGTATGATTGAGGGCCACCACTGATGCCGACATTATGTACACCATACAAGGTATGGGTACATACAGAAATGGATTGGAGGAGTGTCTAATTTTATGGATAAAGGGTTAATATCTCCGAATCAAATTATCAGATTTACATAAAAAAACTATACAGCACAGCACATCAGTAACCTGAATAAATATATAAAGTAACATGACAATCGGATTGATATTTTTTGAGTTATCTCATGCCAAAGGGACTGGAGGAATTTTCAATTTGAAGGATAAAGGGTTAATATCTCCGGATCAAATTATCAGATTAACACCAAAAACTATACAGCTCGGTACATCAGTAACCTGAACACAAATATAAAGTAACTTGACAATCCAACCAATATTTTTCAAGTTATCGAATGCCAAAGGGATTGGAGGAATTTTCAATTTGAAGGATAAAGGGTTAATATCTCGGGATCAAATCATCAGATTTACACCAAAAACTATACAGCTCGGCACATCAGTAACCTGAACACAAATATGAAGTAACTAGACAATCCAAGCAATATTTTTCAAGTTATCGAATGCCAAAGGGATTGGAGGAATTTTCAATTTGAAAGATAAAGGGTTAATATCTCAGGATCAAATTATCCGATTTACACCAAAAACTATACAGCTCGGCACATCAGTAACCTTAACACAAATATAAAGTAACTTGACAATCCAAGCAATAGTTTTCAAGTTATCGAATGCCAAAGGGATTGGAGGAATTTTCAATTTGAAGGATAAAGGGTTAATATCTCAGAATTATATTATCAGATTTACACCAAAAACTATACCGCTCAGCACATCAGTAACCTGAACACAAATATAAAGTAACTTGACAATCCGAGCAATATTTTTCAAGTTATCGAATGCCAAAGGGATTGGAGAAATTTTCAATTTGAGGGATAAAGGGTTAATATCTCAGGATCAAAATACCAGATTGACACCAAAAACTATACAGCTCGGCCCATCAGTAACCTGAACACAAATATAAAGTAACTTGACAATCCAAGCAATATTTTTCAAGTTATCGAATGCCAAAGGGATTGGAGGAATTTTCAATTTGATGGATAAAGGGTTATTATCTCAGGATCAAATCATCCGATTTACACCAAAAACTATACAGCTCGCCACATCAGTAACCTGAACACAAATATAAAGTAACTTGACAATCCAAGCAATATTTTTCAAGTTATCGAATGCCAAAGAAATGGATACGGACGCCAGACGGACAGACGGACGGATGGACAGACGGACGGGCGGACAGACGGACGGACGGACAAAGGATGGACGAATGACGAATGGTCACCCTGGATGCCGGCATTATGTGTACCATACATAGTATGGGTACACATAAAAAGTTAGAATGTTGAGGAGCTGACAGTTGCTTGTTGATGCTCAGTGGTTCTCCCCGCATACTCCGGCTTCCTCCACCCGTAAAACTGTCCCAGTCACGATTAGCCATTGTGCATATGTATGTGTCCTTAAAGACCAATAAATAAATAAATAAATAAATAAATAAATAAATAAATAAATAACTCTTCCAGAACCATAATCTTCTTTGTAATGATATTTTTACTGTGCTCCATTTGTAATGATGATAAAACCTACCGGTAGTGTTATGATGACATGACGAGGAAATGCTGTGTGTAACACACTGTTGGAAAGGGCTCTCTTTGTGCATTTAAACCAAGAAAATTAAATTTGTTTTTTTGTCTTGCACGTGTAGGTTAGTACAGAAGCGTGGGAAGCACATTGGCTGCCAATATGTATCTTGCCTTGGCGTGATATTATTTCGCCACAGCCAGATAATATCTCGCCTTGGCGAAATAATATCTCTTCGTGGCGAGATATTTGTTTTGCTGTGGTGAGATAACTTGCTGCGGTGAGATAATTATTTCGTTGAAGCGAGATATCTCGCTGCGGCGAGAGAATAATAATTTGCTGAGGCAAGTTAATTATTGACCTGGAAGGTACATTAGGTTTCCAGTATTTATCTCACTGTGGCAAATTAACTATCCCGCCACAGAGAATTAATTATCGCGCTGCGAGAGATAATACCTTGCAACGTCAAGACAAATCCCGATAGCAAAATGACCGTTTTTGATATATGTCTTGAAGCGGTAATCTAGCAGCTATAGCTTTGCCCCAAAACTCTACCTCAGCACACATTTCGAGGTTGATGCATTCCACAAATTACCTACCCTGCCCCACTTACACACTCGACATAGTGGCTCTTGCAGGTGGTTCAACCTGATGGGTCTTCTCCGCGACAGAGTGATCTCACCACACAACTCCTTCAACCCTGTCACTCAACATGACATGACCCTACCCTTCTTCCCATGTGTTACCTGAGTAAGAAGTTTGATCCACGCAGTTGTCTACCCTGCGATCCAACATACTAACAATGTCCTCATAACAAAACTCCAGTCAAAATGACCTGATCAAATCATCTTCCTGATCCACTGGTCAGGTGCATTGACCATTTTCAGAGATTCCATCCCAACCCAGGCCCGAAAACAGACTGTTCCCGACTGACTGAGAAAGGAGTGGGCAGACTTTTGAAAATTTCCGAAAATATTGGGGAAATGACCTAAAAACCTAAATTTTGTATGAAAAATGCACTCACATTCCAGAAAGAAGAGGACAAAATTTCCGACTGGGAGGCCCTATTAGCCTCAGGCCTGATAACACAGTCACTGACATCTCAAAGACACTTCACAACCCGGTTGTCAACACCCATGGAGACCTTCCTCCACACCGACCGAGTTGCCCAACCTGTCCTGGTGATTTAGCATCCCTATCTTCCGACTCAATCCAGTGATCCAACATGTCTCAATAACATAAAATGCCTACCTTCATGCACGATGTACCACCCCAATCATTCATTCCACCAACCTGTTCCTGTAAATCATCGAATCCATCCACGACCAAGTGGTCCTTTATGTCTGCATACCCACTCATTGATCTTGATCTCCCTCTGCCGCATCAATGTTAACCAACCCCAAACTTATACCCCACAACGATCAAGTGACATCAACACACAACTCTGACAATCTGGTGGCCAGCTCCCCCACCTCCCCATCACACAACATATTCGACCCGACTAAAACTCCCACATTTCATGTGTTACCCAACCCAAACTATGCATTTGACCCAGTACTTGACCAGTGACCTGACATTACCACTCGACCCAACTTGTCACGGTTTTGTGAACCACAACCCACATATTTCGGTCATGACCCTACCCAAATATGCCACCCCCCTTCCCCGTTCCAATCACACTTCGCAACACAGGTGCCCAACACCCCATTTCACCAGTGGCAGAGCCAGAAATTCAAAGGTAAGAGGCACGGGTACCTTCTGATGGGAAGGGGTCCAGAAAATGACTGAAAGGACGAAGACGGAAGCGCAGAAGGGAAGGAAGAAACCGAGAGCCACTTGCTTGCCATATATAGTATAGCACAGCACCTTTCAAACGTTATATCTTTCGGGTTGACCATAATCCCCAAGTCTCAGTAAGGCTACTTACGAGCGTAGCCAACCTGGGCACGCTGCCCAGGTAGGTCTAAGATGGTAAGTAGTCTTACTGAGACTAGTCACTGGGAGTCCTACTGAGGGAAATGTTTTTGCCCAGGTAGGTCTAAGATGGTAAGTAGTCTTACCGAGACTAGTCATTGGGAGTCCTACTGAGGGAAATGTTTTTTAAAAAGTATACACTAAATCCTGCTATCTTAGTCATGATAGGAATCTTAATATTCTTATATAACTTAATATACATGAGTTGAAAGAATGATGTAAGTTGGGAAGGGAGGAGGGTTGTGAGGTTTTGGGGGCACAGCCTCTTATGCTCCGCATGACCCCGCCACTGTTCCACCACTCATTAACTCGTTTATGTGATCCCAAGATCAAATCCCACTACCCATTTGGCCCACTATTCGACCCTGACTCAACCACTCGACCAGACCACTACACCCTTCTCTAGGTAGTGGTAAATTGTCCAGGTAAACGATTGCGTGGTCAAAATGCCCAAGTTTCATATAGTCTGGAAAAAGAGTAAACCTGATAGAGGCGAATTCCTGGTGATAACACGATTTGGGCCAGTGCGAATTATTAAAAATTGAAATAGTACATATTCAGTATTCCACAACCCCACCACCAAGAATAGGGATGTTCCTCTTATCAAATGCAACCCACATGTCAAGATGAGCTTCAATCAGTCAAGCATAATTTCAAAGAGATTGAAAATTCCAATTATAGAATGGAAATCAATTTTAAGGTCACTGTAACTTTGACCATTAGCATGATGATCGTATACTAAAAAGGGTTTTTCCACTCATCATGTCTAACCTATATCAGGAATACAAAACATCGGTCACAAATACCTTTAGTATTGAATCTCACCCCAGTAAGAATGTTGTATACCAAATATCAAAAGATTGGTGGTTCTGGAGAAAAAGATTTTTAAAGAATATATATTTTAAAGAATATATTCGTTATATAACTTATATTACACTACATAGAAATTTCGGACTCCCAAATATCAACCCAGGAACTTGATTTGAACAAACTTGAATCTAACTTCCCCAACCCGCCACACTTCTGACTGGTGGTTATAGAGAAGAAGATGTTCAAAGAATAATCTTTAAATAGCAATGTTAAAATTCTGACTCCTATATGGAGCCCAAATATAAACTGAGGGGTTGAATTTGAACAAACTTGAATCTGATGCCCCAATGAATGTTGTCTACAAATAACAAACGTTTCTGACTGATGGTTCTGGAGATTTAACAAAAAAAAATTTGAATATGCTCACTCAGCATTTTTGTGATACCCTCTATGGTACCCAATGACACAACTGATTTCATTTTTTGCTCACCTGGCCTAAAAGGCCATGTGAGCTTTTCTCATCACTTGGTGTCCGTCGTCCGTAAACTTTTCACATTTTCATCTTCTTTGTAATCGCTGAGTAGGTGTGAACCAAACTTTGCAGGAATGGTCTATGGGAGGTCCTCTACAAATGATCCTCATTTTGTTCCGTCGGATGAAAAACATGGCTTTCAGAGGCATTCTTTGATTCTGGTTGGTGGATTTTTAAAAATCTTCTTTTCTGAAACCGTCTGGCCAAATGTTTTGAAACTTCAAATAAATGATGACTGGGATCCCCTCTACCAATGATCCGCATTTAATGTTGATCTGCTTACAAACATGGCCACAACTGCGGCTTACAGTTACTATAGAAACCCTATGGGAAATCACATTTTCATCTTCTGTGGAACTACTGAGCCGATGTGAAACCAAACCTAGCAGGGATAGTCTATGGGAGGTCCTCTACAAACGATCCAAAACATGGCCACCAGAGGCATTCTTTGATTCTGATTGGTGGATTTTGAAAAATCTTCTCCTCTGAAACCAAAGGGTCAAATGTTTTGAAACTTTGCATGGTTGATGACTGGGACCCCCTCTACCAACGAACCTCATTTAATGTTAATCGTGTTGCAAACATGGCTTCAATTGTGGCTTATAGTTACTATAGAAACACTATGAAAAATCACATTTTCATCTTCTTCTGTGAAACTACTGAGCCGGCATGAACCAAATTTGGCAGGAATGATTTATGGGAGGTCCTCTACAAACGATCCTCATTTTGTTCCCGTGGGTTGAAAAACATGGCTGCCAGAGGCATTCTTTAATTCTAATTGGTGGATTTTCGAACATCTTCTCCTCTGAAACTGCCAGGCGAAATGGCCAGTTACAGCTCGCAGTTAGTCGGTTGTGAAAATGAGCCAACCGTTTCTGCCCTAACTGGGACCCCTTCTACCAATGATCCTCATTTAATGTTGATCGGGCTACAAACATGGCCGCAACTGTGGCTTACAGGCACTATAGAAACCCTATGAGAAATCACATTTTCATCTTCTTCTCTGGAACTACATGAACCAAACCTGGCAGGGATAGTCTATGGGAGGTCCTCTACAAAATGATCCTCATTTTGATCCCATGGGTTTGAAAACATGGCCACCAGAGGCATTCTTTGATTCTGATTGGTGGATTTTGAAAAATCTTCTCTGAAACCACAGGGCCAATTGTTTTGAAACTTTGCATGGTTGATGACTGGGACCCCCTCTACCAACGATCCTCATTTAATGTTGATTGGGTTGTATACATGGCCGTAATTGCGGCTTATAGTTACTATAGAAATCCTATGGGAAATCACATTTTCATCTTCTTCTCTGAAACTACTGAGCCGACGGGAACCAAACCTGGCAGGGATAGTCTACGGAAGGTCTTCTACAAATGCTCCTCATTTTTGTTACTGTGCATCAAAAACATCGCTGCCAGAAGCATTTTTTGATTCTGATTTGTGAATTTTGAAAAATATTCTCCTCTGAAACCACAGGGTCAAATGTTTTGAAACTTTGCATGGTTGATGACTTGAGACTCCCTCTACCAATTTTTTAAAAAAACATTTTTTTTATTAGGGTTTAACGACACATTAAGAGACAGGGTCATATCATGTCGGTGACAGTTTTACGGGTGGTGGAAGCCGGAGTACACGGGGAGAACCACCAAGCAGCTGTCAGCTCTCCAACATCGTAACTCTGCACCACGACACAGGCAGGGTTAGATTGGTTGAAGACATGAGTACCATTGACGTGCAGTACGCCTTAGTACACAGCGTCATCGTGCCCACATGTAGGCAATCAGGGTTAAGAGTCCTGCCCAAGGACACAACGCGAGAGCACGAATCAGTCGCTGAAATGGTCAGCCATCCAACTATTAACCGTGCTTGATGTTGCTTAACTTCGGTGATCTGACAAGAACCGGTTACCACGATGCCACCGCACCCCCCTCCCTCTACCAATGATACTAATGTAATGTTGATCGGGTTACAAACATGGCTTCAATTGTGGCTTATAGTTACTATAGAAACCATATGGGAAATCAAATTTTCATCTTCTTCTCTGGAACTACTGAGCTGATGTGAACCAAACCTGGTAGTAATAGTCTATGTCAGGTCCTCTACAAACGCTCCTCATCTTCTTCTCTAGAACTACTGAGCCAACATGAACCAAACCTTGCAGGAATGGTCTATAGGAGGTCCTCTATAAACAGTTCCCTTTTTGTTCCCGATGGTTGGAAAATATGGCCACCAGAGACATTCTCTGATTCTGATTGATAGATTTTGCAAAAATCTTCCCCTCTGAAACTACTGAGTCAAATGTTTTGAAACTTCACATGATTGAGGACTGGGACATCTACCAATGATCCTCATGTAATGTTGATGTAATGTTGCAAACATATCCACAATTGCAGCTCACAGTTACCACAGAACGCTTATGGGAAATCACATTTTTATATCTAGAGCCTCTAGTTTATATTTACCAAAAGATTTTATTACTCCTAAAGATACTTCATTCCAATTAACATTTCTTTGTTCCTGTGGTTCGGGAAATCTGGGCTTTTGAAAGAATTTCTATTTTTAGCTCCTGGGGTTCCCATGGGGTGCAGGAAATTTTTTTTCTGCATGAGTCAATAATACCACATACCAAATTTGGTTCAAATCAGCCCATCAGTTCAGAAAGTAGAAATTTTGAGTGGGGCAAAAAATTGTGCTCCTCCCATTACAAAGCCAAATACTGTTCTACAAACTTTGCTTGAACAAACTGTTTCTACACCTCAAAAGGAATTTCAGTACCAAATATGAAGTGAGTGTATCTATCAGTTCCTGAAGAGAAGATTTTTTTCAAAATTAGGGGGCATTTTCCAACACACCCTCCCTATGGTGAGGAGCAACTTGATTTAAATAAAATCAAAATGCGATGCCATAACAAACAATCACCTCAAATTTCACTAGTGGAGTGAAGAGTGATCACTATTGCTCACTGATGCCCTGAATTTTAGTAAGGTGGGCTAAAAAAAGATTTGTTGAGACATTAATTCCAAAAAAAAAAATTCATTCATCAATGTCTGTCATGAAAAAAATGTTTTAATTTCCTTTTGCCATCTGTTAATGTCACTGTCGAAACATTATCTCACTGAAGAAACAGAAGCAGGTGGTTTTCTGTCTGGTTTGTTATAATGAAATGCATGTCAGGTGAACAGTTCTCATGTATAAATGGTGATGTTTGAGAGAAGGACCTCCAAGAAAATGGATATGTCAGTGATGTTCATTTTTCTGGCATCCTGATTTCAAGCCTAAAAGGTGTTTGTCAAAAAGGAATTACTGGATGCAGGGTGGCGGAAGCTTGATAAAACTGGAGAGGCACACATTCACAATGCTACCATGGTTTGACCCTGTGTGAGAAAGATTACAATCGTACATGGGTAAATGTACCATGACTCGTTTTTGTCACTCGTTTAGATGAATATGCTGCTGTGTAATCACTGTCCTGTCCATTTCTTCTACTTCAACTATCTTCCAACCCAAAGGCTGGCCTTCGGGTTGGAAGATAGTTGAAGTAGAAGGAACGAACTGAAGCAACCGAAAGTGGGATTCTTTAGCTATTGTTTGGATTTGCAAATAATGTATATTGACACGTTGTGTTACTGCGAAACATATCTGTGGAAAAAAAGTGGAGGGGCACGTGCCCCCTGTGCTCCCCTGGCTCCGCTGCCTCTGACTGGATGTCAGATACTCATGATATCCATTTTACTTATCATAACCCATTTCCTAATGAATCGACCGCATCTGCCTGCATAATTTACAGATTGAGCAGTCCTTTTCCCCCATCCCAAAGCCCCCCTTCTCCTGCGTCAACTCGGTGAATTTTTTGTTGTTGCCCAAAATCAATAAAAATCATTCAAAACTAATTTTAAGGCAAAAAGTTTTTTCCCCCCAATGTACCACCCTTCCTACCACCAGGACAATTTAATTGGGTGAATTTTGTGAGGTTTTTTGCATAACATCACTTCAAAGCCTTCAAAACTCATTTTAGACTCAAACAAGGTTTAAAAAAAATTTCTCAATGCATACACAAGTTATCATCCGGAAACCATAAAATGTGTTAAGGGGAATAACTCTAGAATGGAAAATGCAAATATGATATGCAAAGGAGACCTATATTTTGTGAATCTAGACATGTGAAAGCTTCAAAAAAATATCTGAATGCATACTGAAGTTACTATCCGGAAACCATGGAATGTGGTTTTTTTTAATATTGTGTCAATTTGGGTGAATGGAAATTTTGAGCAACCATATTTTCTCTGTGCAAGTCCCTTTACTGAACCATCAATTTAACCCCTGAACTGCATATATGTTACAGGCAAAACTTCTGTTTATTACTTTCCAAAGTGTGATTTACTGGGATTTCCAGGTTTGATTATAAACGATAACTTCACAAGTGAATTATGCAATCAACAATTGTGTCATGTTTCCGTGCGCGCAAACGAAGACGCTTTGCCATGGGTGTAATGGGGACCTCATTGTTTTTTTTTAACCCTTTACCTAACATGAAAAGCAGACAACACTTGCAAAAAAAATTCTTGAATAACTATTATTTTCATTTTTTGTCTCAAAAACATAGGTTATGACCCCTCATTGGAACGAACTCGACAAGCTCGTTCCAATGAGGGGTCATAACCTGTTTTTTAGAGACAAAAAATGAAAAAATAATGAAAATTAATTGGCGATTTTTTAGAATAGCTCTGGCTGGTTTTGTCTGTTACATTAGGTAAAGGGTTAAATAATATAATTATCGTTAATAATGAAAAGTAATAAACAGAGTAATCGCTTGACTGGAATGGTTACGTGAAATAATTCATTCGAGGTGAGGGACTATATTGTAAAACAGTCGTGCGCAATCGCGCCCTCGTGTTTGTACAACGTCCCTCACCTCTCATGAATTATTTCATGTAACCAGTCCAGACAAGCGATTACTCTCTATATAACTAACATTAAATTAACACAACAATTGTTGGTATTATTTATTCAAATAATACAGATAAGATTGCCTATATTTGATGAAATGCCAAGTTTGGTTTTGATCGAGACCGATAAGATTTTAAGTTCAAGGTCACTGTGACCCTGACCTTTGACCTAAAAATATGTAGGGCTCTTCCTTTCAACATCATGCTTAACCCACATGCCAAGATGGGTTTCGATCGCGAAAGCATATTTTTAATAATTAAGAGAGCCGAAACCAACTCCGGCCGATAAAATTTTAATTTCAAGGTCTCGATCACGCACACAACATTTTAATTAGAGAGCAGAAACCAACTCTGACAGAGAAAAGCTAAAATTCAAGGTCACTGTGACCTTTTCCTTTGACACAATAACCCCAAAATAAATAGGGTTCTTCCTTTCAGCATGCTCAACCCATAAGCCAAGTTAAGCATCAATCGAGCAAGCAAAATTTCAATTTGAGAAGCCAACTCAGGTAAATGATTAAGTCCAAGATCACCTTGACCAATGGTACAATGACCTCAAAATGAATAGGGTTCTTCCTCTCGTCATGCCTAACGCACATGCCAAGTTGGGTTCCAGTTGGCCAAGCAAAACTTTAATTGCAGAGCTGAAACCAACACTGATAAAAATTGGAGTTCATGGTCACTGTGACCTTGACCTTTGGCACAATGATCACAAAAGGAATAGGGTTCTTCCTCTCATCATGCCTAACCCACATTCTTAACCCACATTCTAAGATTGGGTTCAGTCTGCCAAGCAGAACTTTAAATTACAGAGCGGAAACCAAATCTGTCTACAGATGGACGGACGAACAGCACCACGGCTACATCCCCCCGAACATTTTTTTTTGGTGGGGGGGCGGGGGTGTAAAAATGTTGAAGAAAAAACAAAACCTATATAACCAGGCAAAATAGTGGTCAAACTATAAACACTACCAAAAGGAATGTGAGAGAAATACGTAAAGAAGAACTCCATAAACTGAAATGGATGGAACAAAAGGGGGCATGGTGGCGTTGTGGTAACCGGTTCTCATCAGATCACCGAAGTTAAGCAAGGTCGAGCCCAGTTAATCCTCGGATGGGTGACTGTTTGAGCGATCGATTTGGACTCCCATGTTGTGTCCTTGGGCAAGGCACTTAACCCTGATTGTCCACATGGGGGCACAATGACGCCGTGTACTAAGATGTACTGCACGTCGATGGTGCGCATGTCTTCAATCAATTTAACCCTGCCTGTGCTACAGTGCGGAGTTATGATGTTGGGGAGCTGGCAGCTGCTTGTCGTTGCTCGGTGGTTCTCTCCGGGTACTCCGGCTTCCTCCACCTGAAAAACTGTCACGGTCATGATTAGCCATTGTGCATAAGTATGTGACCTTAAACACCAATAAATAACAATAAACAAATGGAACAAAACAACACAAATCCATTCTCAATGTATGTAAACTCAAAAAAACAGGACATCTTCAGAGCAGCATCACCAACAAGGGCAACGCCCCCGGTCCCCCGACCAAGATGGCAAATTCAAGGGAGCTGTTAGGATGCAATTTGTTCGCAGAGCATGGCCATTTTTTAACTTGACCTGTATTTCCAACCAATTAAACCACATACTTAGTTTCGTTTCAATCAAATGATCCAAAGTAAAGTTATCATCCGGACAACACAAAAACTGTATTTTTTAAGTCGAAAAAGGGGAATAAATCCAGTAGAAATCAGTGGAG
This sequence comes from Pictodentalium vernedei, assembly GCA_031216915.1. Taxonomy (NCBI): domain Eukaryota; kingdom Metazoa; phylum Mollusca; class Scaphopoda; order Dentaliida; family Dentaliidae; genus Pictodentalium; species Pictodentalium vernedei. The sequence goes on along the minus strand of CM062297.1, from coordinate 443,513,833 downwards.
CGTGCCCATTTTTGAACTTGACCTGCATTTCCACCCAAGTAAGGCACATACCAAATTTAGTTTCAGTAAAATCATCCAAACTAAAGTTATCATCCGGACAAGGGTGTGACGGACGGATGCACGCATGGACAGACGGATGGACGGATGGACACTGCTGATTACAATAGTCCCCCGAAGGGTCGGGGGACAAAAAAAGGACAACTAGTGAACAACAGCAGAGAAAAAGCACAGATCCTAATCAAACAGTTCTCATCAGTTTTCATGAGGGGAAGAAACAAGCTCTCTGCCCAAGACACCAATTCATGTCGGTCAAACCATACCAACCATCAAAATCAAACAAGACAGAGTGGTAAAATTACTTAAAAACATCAACCTTGCAAAAGCATTGGGTCCACACAATATTCCAGGGTAATTTCTCAACATATTGTATTCATACTTTATTTTATGACCCTCAGCACATTGATGTCAAAATGGCAAAGTTTTAAAAAATATTTCCCATACTGCAGTTTAATATTTAAGCAAATATACCTTGTCTAGCCCTTTACCTAACATGAAAAGCAAATGACACTTGCAAACAAAATTCTTGAATAACTAATTTTTTTCATTTTTTGTCTCAAAAACATAGGTTATGACCCCTCATTGGAACGAGCTAGAGAGAGGTCATTGAGAGGGGTCATAACCTATGTCTTTGAGACAAAAAATGAAAATATAATGAAATTTAATTGGCGATTTTTTAGAATAACGCTGGCCGGATTTAGCCGTTAGATTGGGTAAAGGGTTAACAAACTAAACTAACTCCACACAAGCAGGGTTAGTATTGGCTGAAGATAAGTGCACAATTGTGATGCAGTACGTCTCAGGAAAATTCAAATGGAATGAACATCCAACAAGTATTTCCTCCTCAGGTAGTATGACAATTATCCAGTTGAATCCTGACTTTTCACAAGAATACATCGTGGTTCACACAAGAATAAATTCTCTACAAATTGTGGAAATACTTTTCCAATACAAAAGATGCCACTTCTCAGTGCTATTGTTCCATTAACTTCTGACTGATGGAATTAAGTCACCTCTTTAAGTTTCTAGATGATTCTGTCTGATTTCAAGTCAACAAGTGTGACCCAAATAAACAATCAGTGAACTAAAAATAGATCCTGTTCAAGAGAATTTGTAAACATGCGGATAGATACATTCAAAGGCCATTCAGTGCAAATAAGTGATGACACAAGTCAAAGTCTGCTTATTCAGATTATAGAATAATTTTAGAAAATAATATTTATTTATTATTATTAACTAAGGACATATCAATTTGGATGTTATATTAGGTGCCTATAACAAGTGACTATTGGCACTCTCCAATAATTATAACAAAACAATTATTTATGAAAAAAACAAAGGCTACTCTTGCTGGTAGCTTGAAATCTTTGAAAAAAATACCAGTTTCGAATCACCTTTGAAAAATAATTCAGCACTCATCTAGTTAACAAACATCTAATAATGTCAATACTTCCATAGTTAAAATGTACCTCTTGTTCTGTGTAAACTGTATACAATATCCAAGTTTATTGGATTTTTAGAAAAAATGGTGAATGAGTGACCCAGATTTAGTAAAGTAACAATAAAAATTTCCGGCTAACTCTTAACCTGTTAAGCATTTTCTTAAATTTATCCTAAAATTAAGTCATAGCTGCTGCAAAACGGCCAAGACCTGATTTGATGAAAAATTCAATTTATTTATTGGTGTTTGAGGTCACATATTTCTGCACAATGACCAATTATGACCGCCACATGGAGATAGAGTCAAGTCAAGCCAATTGTTTATCACATGTACCCCATTTTAGAGGACTTCCACCCCAGGCATTGGTGACTGGGTCCTATTTTACCAGTAAAACAAAGATTGTTTACCACAGCAAACAAGCACTGCATCACTTTGTGGGAGATGAATGAAAGTGTCAGTGACACTGTAGCTTAACATGATTGTGTGTAGTGTTTGATGAAAAGGGTAATGTTCAATGTTTATGAAAGGATTATGAAATATGACAAGAATTGTGATAATTGAGAATATACTAATTAATTTCTGTTCCATACATGGTATGTTTTCAATAGGAATAATTCATGGTGTAGACTGCACTAAAGAATTGAGGCCTGGTTTAATGTGGCACTCACAGTTAATGTATGTCAAACAAAGTTACCAAGTTACAGTAAAATCATTCCAAAACGAGTCATTTTACCAAGTTACAATGAAATCCCTTCATAAATATAACCTGTAGACTTTGCTAAAGGAATCTAGGTCACGTGATGGTCCAGCGGTCACGGTTGACTGATCATGACCAAAATACGACAGTCTCATCCAAATATCATACCAAGCTATCCTACCAAGTTACAATGAAATACCTTCATAAAAACAACCTGTAGACAGTGCTAAAGGAATCTAGGTCATGTGACCAGGCGGTGGTAGCGGCTGACCGATCATGACCAAAATATGACAGTCTCATCTAGACATCATACCAGGTTATCCTTCTAAGTTACAATGAAATCGTATGTTAAATATGAACTGTAGATGGTGCTAAACAAATCTAGGTCACATGCCTGTGCAGCCATCACGGTTGACCGATCACAATCTCATCTAGACATTATACAGAGTCATCCAACCCAGTTACAATGACATCCCCTCATAAATACGACCCGTAGACTGTGCTAAAGGTTCTTAGGTTTCGGGCCTGCACAGCCATCACAATTGACCGATCGTGACCAAAAGGGGACGTTCTTATCTAGACATGACCTCAAACATGCATATGAAATTTTGAGATGATCGGACAAGAACTGCGGGGTGTAGTCTGTGCTAAAGAAAATGATGGCAATAGCTTATCTTGACTTTGTAAAGTTAAGTTAAAAATTCAAAACAGTCTGGAATTGAGAGATCTTTGTTTATTTATTTATTTATTTATTTATTTATTTATTTATTTATTTATTTATTTATTGGTGTTTAAGATTACATATTTCTGCACAATGGCAAATCGTAACCACAACATTCATTTATACCCATGTTCAGGACTTCCACCCTAAGCATCAGTTACGCAGTACTCTTTTATCAGTAAAACAGAGCTTGTTTACCACAGTAAATAAGCACTGCCTCACTTCCCAGAGTTCCCACAGGGAGCTATTGGGTTATATTTTGTAATTGAGAGACAGTAATTTCCTTCTACTACCTGTTGGTATATAACAAGAGAATTATTGTTCTAGAACGAGCAGGAAAATCTACCTGCAACTGAGGCAAAGAGTTAAAACCAATCACAAATGGTTCAGCTATTTTAGTGATATCTTGGGCTAAATTTAAATTTTCATTGCCATAAAGAGGAGAAAAAAGTGGGCCTGCAATCAACGTTAACACCGCAGTGTTTCAAGCAGGATAATTACTGCATAAAGTGAGATGGTTTGCACTGATAAACCGTCTTCTTGAAGATGACTAACACACCAATTTTCTAAGAAACTACTCAATATTGCATTATGCAACTAAGTTTTTCGAAATTGACTCATTTTGCTTGAAATGATGATCCAGAGATTCTTTTTAAAGTAATGGCTCTGTATTCAAAATGAACTAGAGGTCTGACTCAGTGGTCCATAATGAACAGAAGATTTTGTTGGAATTACCTCCACGTAGAGGAGGAACCAACAGGATTCCTGCAGACAAGGACTAATAAAATTCAAGGCTATCTATAGCTGTATCTCCAAGGCCCTACAATAGCCAAATTCAAGGATTTTCAAGGCCTGCATTCATTAGTCCTAAATAGGACCACCAGTCATTATCCTCTCCTCCCACTTCCATTCATGAGAAGTTGGAGGAGGGGGATAATGACTAGAGGGTCCTAGTTAGCACTATGCCTCCACGAACTCTGGCATATAGAACTATATAGTTATGCTTATGTGTTTTATCAGCATATTTATTTCACAAATATTGCAGGATTTTCAAGGCCTGCTGGCACCTTTTCCAGGTTTCCAAGACTTCAATGACCCATAGTCAAATTTAGGGCCGTTCCTTGAATCGCCTTGTGGGAGCCCTGAGCAAAAATTAACTTTCACATTCGAGATTTGTAAAAATTTGAATCATTTCCTCATGTTCATACTTAGGAGTGAACAATTTAACCCTCTGAACCCGAGAGGCAGCTTTTTCAGCCAGGAACATGATACGTCTCAATTTCATAAAGTAGGATGGCTGCTTAGTGAATGTGCTGGGTAGAGCATGAAAATATTAATTGGCTTACCCCGAGATAATGAATATGGACTCTTCCAATTGCTTCCATGGGGTGCAGTGGCATTGCGGTAACCAGTTCTCATCAGATCACCGAAGTTAAGCAACGTCGAGCCCGTTTAGTCCTTGGATAGGTGACCATCTGAGCGATCGATTCGGACTCCTGCATTGTGTCACTGGGCAAGGCACTTAACCCCAATTGTCCACATGGGTCACGATGACTAAGGCATACTGTAAGTCGATGGTGCGCATGTCTTCAACCATTCTAACCCTGCCTGTGCTGCAGTGCGGAGTTATGATGTTGGGGAGCTGGAAGCTGCTTGTCGTTGCTTGGTGGTTTCCTTCCGGGTACTCCAGCTTCCTCCACCCTTAAAACTGTCACCGACACGATATGACCTTGGCTGTTAATGTGTCATTAATCCCTAATAAATAAATAAATTGCTTCCACTGAACTGACATGGAAGACACCACTGGGGTTCGAAAGGTTAAGCTTGATTTCTGACTGAGAGACTGTGGGAGGAAAGTAGGGAGGTGAAATGTAACCAACCAGAATCACTTGTGTGGTACCTTGACTCCAAACCAAGTATTTTCTTGAACAAACAGTGTATGCACAGAACGTCACAATGTTTGAATGCATGCGTCAATATGTCATGAGTGCCAGTGTGAATGGATAGAATGAGAGGCACAGCCTCAAGTTCTATACTTCAGCGATTGCCTGAGTGCCGTATCGACAAACACATTCACAAATTGTGGCATTCTGTGTTTATTACATGCCTCTATGACATAGAATCCATTAATATAACAATTCTGGCTTATTTGTGGAATTCGACAGTCCTGACATCTGCTTGAAATAAAAATAAAAACAAAATTCAGGCGCAATTGGCAAAACACGTGTGATGGATCAACACGTAAACAGAAAAATATAAATGATGTTATATTTATTCATATTTTCATGAAATTAGCTTCCGTTATCTGAGAGATATTTGCTCCATAATCAGTATTTGAGTGTAATAGGATCACTTGCTATTTATAGAATAAGTTAATTTTCATTAATTTTGGTGGGCTGAACAAAACCATTTTTCCAATGGAGATTTGATTTATCAGCTGTTCTGCGCAGTTTCAGAATTGATCTAGACCAGAATACAACAGTTTGAATGGCCGATTATGAAAATGGGTGGAGTCTTAAGTTCTTTTGACGGATCCATGATGCCAGGTGGAAAAATAGCAAGTCAACAGAAATCTGTATGGAACATGTGTTCTGCACAGATTTGTAAATATTGAACTGGCAGAAAAGTAATGGGTGCAGGCCTTGACAATTCCATATTTTGGTAAACCTATTTACAGGTTACCCATTTAGTTGTTCATTAACCTATTCTGAAGGTTAAGTAAATTTGTTTCTTTAACCTGTTGGTTAACAAAAAATCCAAACACGATATGCCACGGGCTGATGGGCTCAGCTGGGGGAGGGGAAATGTAGAGTTATGCCTCTTCTGTTAGCAGGATGCGATGACTTCCAGCGATAAAAAATATCAGCGAGGCAGAAATACACAATCACTAGAAATATAACCAGTTGCCGTCAGACCGCCGACGTTAAGCAACATCGAGCCCGGTTAGTCCTTGGATGGGTGACCATCTGAGCGATCGATTCAGACTCCTGCATTGTGTCACTGGGCAAGGCACTTAACCCCAATTGTCCACATGGGGGCATGATGATGCTGTGTACTAAGGCGTACTGCACGTCGATGGTACGCATGTCTTCAACCAATCTAACCCTGCCGTCCTGAAGTGTGGAGTTATGATGTTGGGGAGCTGGCAGCTGCTTGTCATTGCTCGGTGGTTCTCTCTGGGTACTCTGGCTTCCTCCACCCGTAAAACTGTCACAGACACAATATGACCTTGGCTGTTAAAGTGTCATTAAACCTTAATAAATAAATGAATAAATAAATAAATAAATAAATAAATAAATAAATAAATAAATAATACTAGAAATATAGAGTTGTGCCTCTTCTATTTGCAGCATTGCATATAAGAGCAGTTAATTTGTCCAGAATTGATTTGGCAGTGGCCCCATCATACATCAGGCTACCATGCATTTCAATTTCCATAAACTGTGACAACATGTTTCTAATTATGCTTACGGCTGAATAATAAGCAGAAATTTAATATTTGTATGTGTACTACTTTCTCCTCAGGAATCTAATATGATGATCGTAAAAAAGTTGGTTAACCGATGGATCCTTTTCGTTAACCGATCAACCGTTCATCTTAAGTTTTATTTGAGTAACCTTCAGGCAAACGGGACAATTGTTCTCCTGAATTGTCGAGGTCTGTGGGTGTGTAATAAACATGTACAGTACATGTAGAGTGTATTAGCACTAAACCACCCATGGAATGAAGATTCCACCCAAGCAATAATTGCAAATTTGTTGCAAAGCATAACAAGCACAAGTAAAGTTCAAGTCAATGGACCTCCAGGTTAAACCCGGAGGTCCACTGGCTGAAATATTGTTCAAGTTTTTTTGTCCATTTGTACAGAATTTGAAAGTAATACTTTGGGTGATAACTCCACTCTGCAGGTGAATTTGTTACAATCCACTCTCCATGTACTGAAAACATGCTCTTTGATATGCCAAAAGTATTTCAGATGGCATGTCTATGCACTCAAGGGATGAAATGCAACTCTACATTTGTCATCTTTTTTACAGGTGAGGTTTAAAAATTAGGCAATTTCCTTGGCAAAATGGGAAATGGGGAAGAGTATGACGGTATAATTTTCACATAACTGAAATTAGTAACACTACAGGATAGATATCATTGATTTATACGGCTGATAAATACTGTTTGAAAAGAGAATATTCTGTTCAGCCCATTTGTTTTCCATTATTTTAAGTTGATTTCTAACACCTAGGCAACATCACATTCGATAAATTTTAATTTTTTTAACTGCCAAGCTTGTTTTTATTTCACTATTGCACATCATGCCTTTCTCATGTAATTCAATAACTCCTCTAATATAATACCACTGGAGGTAATAGAAATGTCATGCAGGCAGACTTAGGATTCATTGTTGGAGAAATTTTTTTATTCTTCTTTCAAAACATGGATCCATTTCAACATGTTTTCATTCTTTTAACCCCTTACTTTACGTGACTGAAAGATATCATTGGCAAATAAATTTCCAGATTCACTGAAAATTCAGTCTTTTTGCCTCCAAAATATAGCTTTTGACCCCCTCATTGCAATGAGATCAATAAACCTGTTACAATGAGGGGTCATCAGCTATGTTTTTGAGACAAAAAACGAAACAAGTGTAATGCCAAGGATGGCTATGCCCTCAACCTACTGCCAAGCATGAGTTTCTAGTCATTTATCTTTGTTGATATTGAATTAATGAAAATCTTACTTATCTTAACTCCACTAAACCATAGCACCAATACTGCAGGCCACCAAATGTGTCCATGGGATACTAATACCACCACTTTTTGATCATCTAAATCAGAAAAGGGCCATAAACTCTGCCAAAAAATATCGGACCAAGCCCACTATCAATCCCAAGCTGTATTATGTGGTTATAAACCGATGTATACAATTTTGTTTCATTTCAATCAGTCAAAATAAAGTTATCGCTCGCAAACCATATTTGGGACGGACGGATGTCTGGACGGACGTACGTACATGGATGGATGGACAAGGGTAAAACTTAATGCCTCTTTGCCAAATGGGTGGGGGGCATAAAAATAAATAAAATTTGAATGGCAAATTTTGTGAATATCACTGGGCGAATATTACAGTTATGTTAGGTAAGAGGTTAACTCCAATTAATGATTCCATTTATGTCTGTTTTCTTTTATTTAACTGGTTAAGTGCAAGAAGCCATGATCATGGCTCTATTGAAAAGTGCAGGAGGCCACTTTTGGTTTTATATTGTATCCATTTTGTGAGTTTGCTCAGCAGCAGAAACACAATGAAGGTGTCAATGACACTGTAGCTTAACCCTTTACCCAACGTAATGGCCAAAACCGTCAGTGCTATTCACAAAATTCACCATTCAATGTTTATTACTTTTTCATCACAAAAACATAGCTTTTGACCCCTCATAGGAACGAGCTCGAATAGCTCGTTACAATGAGGTGTCATAAGCTATGTTTTTGATGCAAAAAATAAAAAAAATTAGTGCTTCAAGAATTTTATTTGCAAGTGTTGTCTGCTTTTCGTGTTAGGTAAAGGATTAACTTGACTGTGTGTTGTTTGATGAAAAGGATAATGTCCAATGTTTATGAAAGGATTATGAAATAAGACAAGAATTGTGATAACTGAGAATATGTTAGTTTCTGTTCCCTGTATGCAATGTTTTCAATAAAAATAATTTGAGGTGTAGACTGTACTAAAGAATTGATGGGTGGGATAACTACTTGCATGCTTCTGGCGGCTATTCCTGCCCAGGACAATCTTTCTCTTGCCATTGAAATATGTATAATTTGGGCATATTTAATCCAATTTGCACTCTGCAAACTGAATGGATATTTTCACCAACGATTTCTTGAGTTAAATTTAGATGAATTTTTCATCAAATCTAGTCATGGCTGCTACACAGCAGCCATGACTAGATTTAATGAAAAATATTTTTAAAATACTCAGCAGGTTAAGAGTTAATGTGGCTCTCACAGTCAACCAAAGTTACCAAGTTACAGTGAAATTATTCCAAAATGAGTCATCCTGTCAAGTTACAATGAAATCCCTTCATAAGTATGGCCTGTAGACTGTGCTAAAGGTTTTTGGGCTTCGGGCTTGTGTAGTCATCATGGTTCACCACCCATCACTACCAAAAGGGGACGTCCTCATCTAGACATCATACTGCAACATTCTACAAAGTTACAATGAAATCCCTTCATAAATACAACCTGTAGTCTGTGTTAAAGGTTTTTGGGTTTTGGGCTCAGGCAGACATCATGGTTGAACGATCATGACCAAAAGGGGACGTTCTCATTTAGACATTATCTGGAGTCATTCTACCAAGTTACAATGAAATCCCTTCATAAATACGACCTGTAGCCTGTGCTAAATATTTTCAGGCTTCAGGCCCCTGTTGCCATCACAGTTGACCGATCGCATCCAAAAGGGGACGTTCGCATCTAGACATTACATAGAGTCATCCTACCAAGTTACAATTAAATCCCTTCATAAATATGACTTATAGACAATGCTAACGGTTTTCAGGTTTTGGGCTCAGGCAGCCATCACGGTTGATAGATCGCAACCAAATGAGGAAGTTCTCATCCAGACATCATACGGAGTGATCCTACCAAGTAGCAATGAAATCCCTCCATATTAAATGCGACCTGCAGACTGTGCTAAAAGTATTCGGGTTTCGGGCTTGGGCAGCTGTCACGGTTGACAGATCATGAACAAAAGCGGACTTTCTCATCTAGACATTATACAGAGTCATTCTACCAAGTTACAATGAAATCCATTGATAAATACAACCTGTAGACTGTGCTAAAGGTTTTCGGGTTTTGGGAGCCATCATGGTTGACCGATCATGACCAAAAGGGAACATTCTCATCAAGACATGACCTCAAACCAGCATATTAAATTTTGTGACAATCGGACAAGAAATATGGGGTGTAGCCTGTGCAAAAGGAAAATGTGAACAGACTCACAGACTTCCACACGCACAGGCACAGGCCTGAAAATAAGCAGTCTGACATTTGCCGAATGAGGTCCCCAGAGGGTGAATTTGATGATGCTATCCCATACAGTGAGCCAATTTATCCTCTGGGTACCTCTTTCTGTTTAGTTTTGAGACCCTGATTCAGATTGAGGTTCACAGAGGGTATATTCACCAACTGGGGACCTCATTTTGCAGATGACTGTCTGCTTAATTTGTCGCTTGCGCACACATGATGGCAATAGCTTATCTTGACTTTGTCAAGTTAAGCTAAAATGTATTTAGGTTCATAGAGGGTAAATTCACCCTCTGGGGACCTCATTTTGCAGATGACTGTCTGCTTATTTTGTGGCTTGCGCACGAGTGATGGCAATAGCTTATCTTGACTTTGTCAAGTTAATCTAAAAATGTATATATGCACCTGTGTTATGATTTAGTTGAGAGTGCCTTTTGGTACTCTCCAATAAATTGTAACAAAACAATTGTTTATGAACACAATCTTGGTAAAATAGTGCTCCCACTGCTGGAAGTATGGTGTCCTTAAAAAAAATACTCACGTTTCACCTTGAAAAATAATTTAGTACTCTATCAGATATACAGTGGAGCCCACTTAATTGGACATCTTTCATTTGAATAACCCTGTAAATTAGGACGTGCAGTGTCGCCATGATTCCAGCATTGGACTTCAAACCAAAACGTCCATGGTTCAAACCCGATGGTGCACTTGTCTTCAACCAATGCTAACCCTGCTTGTGCAGAGTTAGTACGCTGGGGAGTTTAACAGTTGCTTGCCACTGCTCGATGGTTTTCTCTGGGTACTCTGGCATCCGCTAACCATAAAACTGTCAGACACAAGGTGACCTGGCTGTCAAAAATGTCATTAAACCCCAATAAATAAATAAATTCTTGTGTTCATTTAACAGCAAGATTCGAACTAAAAACATCACAAACAAGCCTTGAAATAAGCAATCTACCATTTGCAGATGGAGGTCCCCAGAGGGTGAATTTGCTGGTGCTATCTAATACAGTGGGCTAGAATCCCCCAATATATCCTCTGGATTCCTCTTTCTGTTTGGGCCTGAGAAGTTGATTCAGATTGAGGTTCACAGAGGGTAAATTTAGTGATGTTACCCTGCTGTGCAGGGTAGCATCACCAAATTCATCCTCTGGGGACCTCAATCTGCAGATGACAGTCTGCTTATTTCCATGCTTGATCACAAAACTCCAAAATGAGGGATACAATTTATTTTCTATTACTTTATTCCATCAGTGTGTAAAGGCCTTTACTCTCTTTCATCATTTTAACTGGCTGAGTGTTAGAAGCCACTACCATGGCACTACAGAAAAGTGCTGAAAGCCACTTTAATGGCTTTAATCTATGTGCATTAGCTCATTGTTTGAGCAGTAGTAGATAAAGAAATGTTCATCTAAAATTGTTTTGTTACAATGTATTGGAGAGTACCAACAGGCATTCTCCTATAAATAGTAACAAACCAATTATTGATGAACAAAATCTTACTCAATTAAGGCTCCTCCTACTGGTAGATTTGTATCTTTGAAAAAATACTCATGTTACAAATCACCTTTCAAAAATAATTTAGCACTCTACAAGTTATTTATTTATTATTTATTTATTGGAGTTTAATGACATTTTTGACAGACAGGGTCACCTCGTGTCAGGCAGTTTTACAGGTGGAGGAAGCCGGAGTACCCAGAGAGAACAACTGAGCAATGGTGCGCAACTGCAGACTCCCCAACAGACTAACTCCACACAAGCAGCGTTAGCACTGGTTGAAGACAAGTGCACTATCAACATGCAGTACGCTTTAGAACACAGCACCACCGTGCTTCCATGTGGGCAATCAGGATGAAGTGCCTTGCCCTAGGACACAACACAGTTACCCCTGGTGGGGATCGAACCGTGGACCTTTTTGTTTGAAGACCAATTCCATAACCATTGAGCTACCACGTTCCCACTCTACCAGTTAATACATGATATATCCCTGAAAATTGGGTTAACCCCTTGCATGCTGCTGATGGATATTCTGGCTGAAGACAGGATTTCTCTTGTCACTGAAATACGGATAATTTGGGCACCTTAATCAACTTTTCTCCCAGTAAATTGAATGGATATTCCCACAATGATTTCTTGAGTAAAATTTTGATGAATTTGTCATCAAATCTAGTCATGGCTGCTGTACCAATTATTTATTTACTTCAACCATCTTGATTTTTCTTTAAATACCAGACTGGATGTTATGAAAAATTCAAGAAACTTAACTCTGCTGGTTATGAGTTAAAACAAGAGGTCAGGTGACCTCAACGAGGAGATTGCTTGCATGCATATTTCTGTATTGCATTGTATCTTGACATGCACAGATACCATACAACTTGTCAACTGCAAATATCTGATTCCATTTGTCTAACACTTGTGGTGTGATAAGAGAAGTCAAAAGCTCTTTCATCATGCTGAGTTATGCTAAAGAATCAGAACAGATTCAGCTCATCAAATTGAAAATCATGTTGTGTGCCATCTATCAGCCTCAACCCCCAGTCTCTCATTTTGTTATAACATTGCTTTCACTTTCGGGGTTTGTTTATTTTATTATTAGGGTTTAACAATACTTTCAACATTCAGGGTCACCTTGTTTTACAGGGGGAAGAAGCTGGAGCACCTGGGGAGAAGCACCATGTAGTTGCAAGCAGATGATATACTCTCCAACTTACTAACTCTATACAAGCCGAGTTAGCAGCAGTTAACCCTTTACCCAACACAGCCTTTTTAAAAAATAAATTGAATTTTGAAAAAAAATTCTCACAATTTTTCAATAAAACCCTACAAATATGGATATCATTAGAGCCGGTTCTAATGATATCCATATTTGTATGGTTTTATCGAGACATTTGTAAGATATTTTGGGCTGCAGTTGGCTTATTTTGGTCAATTTCCTGGCTGTTTTTGTCTGCTATGTTTGGTAAAGGGTTAACCCTTTAACTAACATGTACGAAAGGCCGACGACACTTGCAATCCAAATTATTTTTTGCCCAAAAAACCAGCTTGTGACCCCTTATTGGAACAAGCTCATTCCAATGGGAGGTCATAAGTTATATTTTTGAGACAAAAGATGAAAATTGAAAGGTGAATTTTGTGAATAGCGCTGGCCTGTTTTGGCTGTTACATTTGGGAAAGGGTTAAAGGCAAGTCCTCCATGCCACCATGCCATGACGTGCAATCTGGATTAAGTGTCTTGCCCAAGGACACAATGCTGTAACTACTGGTCAGGAATGAACCATCGACTTTTTGGTTACACCACTGCATGACCCCACCCCCCCCCCTCCCCCTCACCATACACACACTTTCAGGGAACTTGAAAGCCTAAAATAAAAGTGATGAGGTTACTTGCTCCTACCGCCAAACAAATTTTAAAGGTTTCCCAGTGGACATCCCTGGACTGTTGAGGGTCAAGTCTGGAAATAAACAGACTGTCATCTGGAGAATGAGGTCCCCAGAGGGTAGCATCACTAAATTTTCCCTCTGTGAACCTCAATCTGAATCAGCTTCTCAGGCCTAGAAAGAGGAACCCAGAGGATATATTGGGTGATTCTAGCCCACTGTATTAGATAGCACATGCAAATTCACCCTCTGGGGACCTCCATCTGCAAATGACAGATTGCTTATTTCAAGGCTTGTTTGTGCCCCCTATCCTACAAATCATTTAGTCTGACTATACCTCTGTTTACAGGACAGTGCAGGCATTGTGAAATTAGTTCTAGCATGGTTAGGCATGGAGCACGCAAAAAATGGGTGCGTGCTATGCTCACACCAAAATGGTTTAATATTTCACATGTAACAGAAATACGATAAATGAGGAAATTAGAGATGGGACAATTTTCCATTTTCCAGTTCGATTCCGGTTTTTGTGGCAAATCCGGAAAACAGAACTGCAAGACCCAGCCAAAACCGACCCAATGGTTTTACTACATTTGTGCATAGGCTGATCAAACTATCTTATTAGGAGTGAACTGGAATAGTGGCCTGTGTGGACTATCGATTATCACTTAATCCACTGGGCAAAGGGATGAATACATTCTGTTCACACTGGCGAAGTGAGACCTGTTCTTGTTAGATCACCAAAGTTAAGCAACATCGAGCCTGGTTAATCCTAGGGTGGGTGACCACTTAGCAATTGAATCGGGTGCTTCCCTTAGTAGTGGTTGGTGTGCGATCAGCAAAGTTTGAGTGTGTGACTCTGCAATGCTGAATGACGTGCCAGCTGTGAATGTTGGGAATGTTCACCAGTACTATGCTATCCCCACCATACCTAGGTGTAAAATAAGGACCTGTTGAGGCGTTTGTCTTGCATGCCCGCCTGTGGAGTACTGACAGTATGCTCCGGTAAGTTGAGCTGACAATGTCCTAGAATGAACAAAGGGTATGTATGCCTATGATAAGGGTAATAATTAAGTCAGAGACAACTGTGGTGGATTCTAGACATTAACATTGCATTATTAATATTATTATTCTTAGTGTCACATCTTCTCCCTTATTGACTCATCCAGGGGGCGTGGTGGCATTGTGGTAACTGGTTTCAAATCAGATCACTGAAGGTAAACAATGTCAAACCCAGTTAGTCCTTAGATGGGTGACCATCTGAGCGATCGGTTCCGACTCCTGCATTGTGTCCTTGGGCAAAGCACTTCACCCTGATTGTGTATATGGGGGGATGATGACGCCGTGTATTAAGGCGTAATGCACGTCGATGGTGCACATGTCTTCAACCAATCTAACCCTGCCTGTGCTGCAGTACGGAGTTACAATGTTGGGGAGCTGGCAGCTCGGTGGTTCTCTCTGGGTACTCCGGCTTCCTCCACCCGTAAAACTGTCACCAACACGATATGACCTTGGCTGTTAAAGTGTTGTTAAACCCTATTAAATAATAATAATTGACTCATCTGGTGGAGAAAATGTGACACTGAGAACACAATATAGATAAAGATGAACTGTATTCATTTGTTACACTATAAATTTGTATTTTTCTGACTCAATAGACTCAGCAAGTGATCCCCTAGCCCTTTACCCAACGTAACGGCCAAAACCGGCCTGCGCTATTAACAAAAATTACCATCAAATTTTCAAACTTTTGACTCAAAAACACAGCTTATGACCCCTCATTGGAACAAGCTCAATGAGCTCATTCCAATGAGGGGTCATAAGCTATGTTTTTGACAAAAAAAATGAGTTATTCAAGAATTTTATTTGCAAGTGTCGTCTGCCTTTCGTGTTAGGTAAAGGGCTAGAACCCCTAAAACTGATCAAAGGGAAGTTAGGCTGAACCCAATGGAGATACTTACAGGCAGGGCTTTTTGTGGAGGATGGTGTCATATAAACTACTGCAGGTTTTTTCCAACTTACAGAGCCTGAAGTGTTGTTTACTATAGTACACTCACCGTGGACTGGTCACTTTCCGCGGGTGGGCAATATTTCCATGGATACAATACTATTATTTATTTATTTATTTATTGGTGTTTAAGGTCACATACTTATGCACAATGGCTAATCATGACCGCGACAGTTTTATGGGTTGAGGAAGCCAGAGTACCCGGAGAGAACCACTGAGCATCGACAAGCAAATGTCAGCTCCTCAACATTCTAACTTTGATCAAGCTCCGCTCAAGCAGGGTTACAGCAGTTGAAGACATGTGCACCATCGCCTTAGTATACGGCATCATCGTGCCCACATGTAGGCAACTGGGATAAAGTGCCTTGCCTAAGGACACAATGCGGGCCGTCCCAGATGGGGATCAAACTCGGGACCTCTAGCACAGAAGTCCAACAATCTACCACTGAGCCACCGCGCGCCCTCGCAATAATATTAGATTCCAAACACTAATTATAGGAATAACCATCAGAAATTTAATTTAATGAAGCACCGGATACAAACCGGTGTTTAATTAATTAAAATTTTGTTGATGATGACTTTTATTACCTGGTAAACACATGTGTGAACATCACTACCCATGCGTGGATTACCACCAATCCACTGCAGCTGTACTGTATTATGTTCTTAACCCTTTACCTAACATGAAAAGCAGACGACACTTGCAAAAAAAATTCTTGAATAACTAATTTTTGTCATTTTTTGTCTCAAAAACATAGGTTATGACCCCTCGTTGGAACGAGCTTGACGAGCTCGTTCCAACGAGGGGTCATAACCTATGTTTTTGAGACAAAAAATGAAAAAAATAATGAAAATTAATTGGCGATTTTTGAGAATAGCGCTGGCCAGTTTTGGCCGTTACATTAGGTAAAGGGTTAACACATAGAAAAACTGAACTGAATTGGGTTTTTTTTCCCGAAACCAAACCAAAACCGAAACAGAATATGAAAAATCAAAACTGCCCAGCTCTAGAGGAATGCTCGGATGCATAATTCCATCATAATTGACCCAATAAAAAACAAAATTCTTGTAAGAGCACTAAGATACCTACATAATGATAGCTTTTATCCCTTTTTTCTATCTACCATTACGTTATTATTTTGTCAAATATTCAATCAATTATCTGTTATTTAGGGAAGACATTAATTTGTTCAATTGAGAAGAATTTAAATGTTCACATTTCCATTTCACCATTATCTCAGGTTATTACTTTTTATAAAAACCCAGACAGACTCTCCAGTGCTATTTACAAATGTTCCCATTAGCTACAGCAGTTTAGTAAGCTCATTACATATTTCTGAAACCCAATAGGATGTATCAAACAAAACATAATGAACTCAAGCTATTACCTTGGTATGATTAATGCTCCTGCTATATATTCCCTTAACTGGTTGAGTGCTAGCAGGCACACTCAGGACTTTAAAAAAAAATGAGGGTAACAGAGCAAAAGACAGCACTTTTCTTGCTCATGTTTCATTTTGAATCAAACACAATTTTAAAAATTTTTTTTTATTGGTGTTTTAAGGTCATATATTTATGCATAATGGCTAATCATGACCGTGACAGTTTGATGGGTGGGGGAAGCTGGAGTACCTGGAGAGAACCACCGAGCAACGACGAGCAGCTGCCAGCTCCCCAACATCGTAACGCCACACTACAGCACAGGCAGGGTTAGATTGGTTGAAGACATGCGTACCATCGACGTGCAGTATGCCTTAGCACACAGCATCATCGTGCCCCCATGTGGACAATCGTGTGAAGTGCCTTGCCCAAGGACACAATGCAGGAGTCAGAATTGATCGCTCAGATGGTCACCCATCCAATGATTAACCAGGCTCGATGTTGCTTAACTTTGGTGATCTGACAATCAAACACAAATAACATTTTGTTTATATACATTTGTTCTATTAATTACAAATTATTGGAGAGTGCTGATGGGGACTCTCCAATAATTTGTAATAGAACAAATTTTGAATAATAATACAGACTACCAAAATAATCTAGCCCTCAACCAGTTAATTCAGGGGGAATAGGTGGTTTATTCTAAACATGAAATTTTCCATTTCTCATAAAAATCGATAATAAACAAGCTATTGACTGAAAATAGAATATGTTTTCATTTATGGAATTAGCTAAAAAAATTCCACAGTCCTTGCCACTGAGTTGACATAAGCTGAGTTTGATCACTTTTTTAGAATAGTACTGGCTGGTTTTGGACATTATGTTGGGTCTTGAGTTGATATATACAACTGGAACTTAATTAAGCACACCCCCTGAAATGTTTCATGACAGTAAAGTTGCTGTTACTGATTATTATGTTTTAAGGACTGCTATGTCTTGCAGTACATTTCATCTCGAGAAATGTTATGTTTCTGGTTGATAGCATACCCCAAACACATCCCCTCATCCACGTGAAGCATGCTACCCACGAATGTCTCAAAAAACACTATCATCCACATGCAATATCTAGGTATAAAACAAGAAAATTTGTCACTTCTTTTATCAGTAAATGTTGACATGGCAAGGAGGAGACTGTCAGAGGCACGTAGGTGGCAAATTCTTAGCATGCATGCAACAGGCATGTCATTCAAAACTATTGGAAGGCAACATGGCTATAGTCATTCTGTCATCAGCATACTTGTCCAAAAAAATCAACAAAACAATGATGTTTAGGATCGACCAAGACCTGGACAACCCCAAAAGACCTTTCCTCGGGAAAAAACAGAGTCTGGCATGCCTTGTTAAGGCAGGAACACTTTGCTTCAAGTGGTTTTTTGAAACGCCTTTGGCTCCCCAACAGGCATTTGTGCAACAGGACTGTCCGAAACTGTCTCAAAGCACTGGGTATGAGGTCCAAAAGGGTCATTAAGCACCCAGCTCTGTACGATCAGCATCAAAGACAACGTTTCGAGTGGTGTATGGCACAACAGCATTGGAATCTCAGGACATGGAGGAGAGTTCATTGGACACCCATGAATATATTCCTGCATCACATCACAGATGGTCACATGAGAGTGTGGAGGCATAGAAATACTACTTATGTGCCCAGGAACATCAGACATAATGTTCCTTATGGTGGAGGACCAGTAATGATCTCTCTCAATGATTGTAAACTTGATATGTTGACTGTACGTGGGAATCTCAATGGTTATCAGTACATCTGGGACATTCTCAATCCAGTTGTTGTGCCTCATTTTGACAACCACCCGTTGACTACTCGCCTTGTATTCATGGATGACAATGAAAGGCCACATTGTTCCCATGCTGTGAGAGCATTCCTTCAGAACAACACTATTACAACACTACCTTAGCCTGCAATGCACCCCCATTTGAATCCCTTAGAACACATCTGGGACTTACTTGGACGCTGTGTGCAAGCAAGGGATCCGTCTGTTCCGAATTTGGCCAATTTGGAAGCTGCATTGCATGAGGAGTGGCAGCAATTGCCTCTGGACCGTATCAGAAGGCTCACTGGTAGCACTGGGAGGAGGGCTCAGGCTGTCATCTGGGCACGTGGTGGATACAATTGCTACTGACATCAGACACTGCTAATTTGTGGTCAGGAGATCACAAGTTACATTTTTGTCAGAAATTGCTGGCATTATTTCAGCATGGACCATTCCAGCACCATACTTGTTGAGAGAACATTTTTCTATCAAAAACATAAGTGACAGATATGTGTAATTAGCGCAATTAAAATACTGCATATTTTCATCATTGTATTGTCTTTCATTTGTCAACAGACCATTCTTTCCGAAAACAATCACTTTTTAAAGATAGCATGAAAGTAATGACAGTTTCTATTAACACCACTGCAAAAAAAACCCAGGGGGTGCTTAATTAAGTTCGAGGTATATAGATGAGATTTAACTAAGGCTGTACAGTGCACATGCTTAGCTACTCAGCAAATAATGAATTATTCGGGTTATAAAAAAATGGTAACTGCCATATCACACTCCATTGAAAATGTATTCTCACTAAGGCTATGCAATACAGTGTTAGTCGAGATTAGAGATTACCTTATTTGTAGCCAAAGAGTGACTAAACCTTTACACTGCACCGAGTTAGTCGGTAACACTGACCAGACCTGAAAATAAGCAGTCTGACAATTGCAGAATGAGGTTCCCAGAGGGTGAATTTGATGATGCTATCCCATACAGTGGGCCAATTTATCCTCTGGGTACCTCTTTCTGTTTAGGTTTGAGACCCTGATTCAGATTGAGGTTCACAGAGGGTAAATTTAGTGATGCTACCCTGCTGTGCTAAATTCACCCTCTGGGGACCTCATTTTGCAGATGACAGTCTGCTTATTTTCTGGCTTGACACTGACTAACCATACACAGGATTAGTTACATAGGGTGCAGAAGTCACGAAACTCAAATGGAAACACTGGATTGTGGAAATTTTTTTTAAACCTTGTATTATGGTACAATTCAGCATTTTAAGGATTAAGAGAATAACCCTTTTAATTGAATATAATTTCCCAACACAAAACCATTTACCATACCTCCAGTACAAATTTGACTTGTTAATCAAATATAGGTTATAGAGTAAACTCCTGTTAATTGAATAAAAAATCTTGTAACCTGTTGAGAAATTACCCAGATTACCTCCAGTTTCCCTTTGTTTATAGACCTATTTGGCCTCAGTACATCCAATGCAGGCATTTAATCTATTCTATCTTGTTTGACAAAGCTCATGGAACTCTGTCAAACAAGATATAATAGAATAAATGCTAAGTTTATCTCTAGAATACAGGAAAGTGACACAATCCGTGTTAAATGAATACTCCTGTTAATTGAATAATTTTCATTGGCAAAGTGGCTATTCAATTAACAGGGTTCCGCTGTAGTTGAAGACAAGTGCACCAGTACTCCTGCAATAGGGATTAAGTGTCTTGCCCAAGGATACAATGCAGTTATTGCAGGTCTGGAACACACCATGGACCTTTCAGTTTGAAGTCTAATGCTCTAACCACTGAGGCACCTCAGTCCCTACAAGATGTTGTGCATACAAACATTTCATATAGAAAGCATATAAAAAGTCAAAGTTCAAGAGTGGATAATTCCGGAAAAAAACACTACAACTCTTAAAATTTGGGAATACGTATACCTGCCTTCTGGTAATAATGTTTGGGAGGTGTCAAAATCAGTTTATGAACCTTAAAGTCTCATTTCCTATTAAAAGGTCATATTCAAGGTAATTGAATATCCTCGGCCAAGTGGCTATTTTGAGCTATAGATTTATTTTGTGTGGATTTAGTAAATATTTTTCATTAATGGTGATATATGGCCAAAATAATCTGTTGATGGTCTTGATTCAAACTGTGTATTGTCAAGTGCAGTTCAGGTTGGGGATCAAGGTCACACAGGAGTGTTCAATGACTAACCCAGAGACCTGTTTGGGACCTGCAATTTGCAGGTTACAAATGGGACAATTTTTGTGTAAATTTGCTTTGAGAAAGTCTTCTGAAAAAAGGAATAAGAAACCAATATATTTTTTATTTGTCGGACTGATCACTGATCATTGGTAAGGAAATAACATTTCTGCAAGTTTGCACACCACAGAGAAACTGACTGCAAGCACAGTCACAATTGTACATTTTTGTAGCGAAGCGTCATACCTACTGCCCACAGTCCAGTCAATTCGTGTAACAGGTGGTTCTGCACACGGCATCTTCCTCTATTCCATTCACTTGTTCCCCTGGGCAATTCCTGGAGTTATACCATCATGTTTTGTCGACAACTGTAGCGACCTGCAGAGACCCCCAAAAGAACCAACTCGAGGACCAATCAGATACGCCAGTCCAGTCACAACAGTCTGCGACGTTCACCTGCTACAGTGCCTGTGTAAAACAAAGCTTCTTCACAAAAAAATTTTTTTTTACTGCGTTTCCTTTTATGTTTTTTTTGCATCTTCGACGTCACCACAGTGCTTGACAGTGACATCATTTCTACGTGTCATCAATTGACTCTTCTTACCTTTTTTTCACATGGATAACTCCCAACTGGTGGGATGAGAAATTCTTGAACAGTCGTCAAAACTTTCTACAAAGTGGATATGGACTATTCAATGCCCACACAGGAATTGGCTAGACTTTTATACTTCATGTTAACGGAACCGTACCCACAGGTCAGCAGAGCCTTGGATTGTGACACACATTGGAATTGCATTTGTTTTTTTCAGCCAGGGATTCCCTTTGGATCCGTGCATGGATTTTTGGAGTCGTAACTTGTAAACAGCCGAAATCTGTCAACAACAATGGCCGCCACATCCAGCAGATTGCGTGCGGTTTCAGATGCCGTCACCACGGATGAACTCAAGAGCAATGACTCATGTCAAGCATTACGTGTACATTGCATACAAAACCGCACTTGTTAATACCCCGTCGTTTGTGTAGAAATGACCGGGTATGAAAAGCTGTTTTAGTGCGGTCACTTGAGAAGGATTACATAACCAATTAATGTTTCGCGAGAAAAATCTTTCAGGGACTGTCCCTGATTAGTAATTATATTGTTCAGTCAGAAAATTTCTAAAACCTACATTTAATAAAATATTCAGATACAAATGCCATATCTTTCATTTCCAGAACTCTGAACTGCGGTTTAATATAGGAATTGAAAAAATCTGTTTGTTAATTCGCGAGATTTTCGATTTGTTTTCAAATTAAAATAAAATTTTCGCTGATATATGATTTGGATTCCCCCTCCCCCGGTATAATTGCAGGTCGGATTGTCTCCGTCGAAATGATCTTGTCTTCATTCATTCTCGCAACAGTTCATCTGCATTTTTTAAATGAAATTATAGAATAGAACAAGTATTTCAGTGAATAAAATGTGTGGTGAACACCAATAATTATGTCAGAAGAGTTAGTTACAATCTGTTGAGTTGGATGTTTTGTCTGGTACTTGGAGTACTCCACTGGAATTGGATTCGATGCTATATTGAAGGGCATAATGAAGAATGGGACAGAGACCTCCCTCTTTTAGCAATGGCATTACATTCCACTGTACATCAACAAACTGGGTTTACACCCAATCAATTGATGCTTGGAAGGGAAGTAATACAGCCAGTGGATCTGTTGTATGGTTTATATGACATGAACCATCAGGAATATGATGCAGCAGCATGGATTACACACCTAAATGAGACTCTTCCTAGAATTCATCACTTGGCTAGAAAGAATTTGGGACAGGCTCAGTTACGTCAGAAGAAAGATTATGACCTTAGAGCCAGTGAGACATTGTATGATCCAGGTGATGTTGTATACAAAACTGATATGTCAACAAAAGTAGGACACAGTAGAAAGTTGAAGGCTCCCTGGTGTGGACCTTATTTGGTGATAAGTAGCAAGCCTCCTTTGTACCAAGTGAGAGACAGAAAAGGAACTTTCATGTTGCATCATGATCGATTAAAAATCTGCAGGGATGCTGTTCTCCCATTGTGGTTGAAAAGAATGCACCACAGTTTACTGAATGGGGAAGATGAGAAAAATCACCTGTCTGAAACAATAGATCAAGCTTCAGAAACAGAAGAGTCCAACATTGTTGATCTTCCTACAACAGATAATACACAGTTGCATGACTCGGTCCGTACTGAGTTGAAAAATGCAACAGAAGATCACACACTAAAAAGTATAGAAGAAGGAGTATTAACAAAATTATTCAAAGAACCCATCTTAACACGTGGGGGAAGGAAAGTCAGAGTCCCTGTTAGATTCAAAGATTATTGTAAATAAGCCAACAGGAGCATGCCACTTTCAGAGCACAAACTGCACTATTGTTCCAGACTAACAAAGCACACGTATATAGTGGCTCCTACTTAGGTATACCTTTATCTTTAATTTTAGATGGAAGAGTTCAACGAAGCATTATTCATCCCAGATTATGATGAGAGAGGATTTGAAGAGAGCAATGAAGAATTTGTCGTCATTGAGGAAACTAATATTTCAGACAGTGAAGCTGAATTTGATTTTAATGATTTCATTATCCTTGATGAAGCAACGTCTGATGAAGACATTCCTGATAAAAGTCCTGTTAAAAAAAGCCCTCAAGATACACGAGTGGTAGAGATGAAAAAAGCAGGGACAACTCATAGATCTTGCCCTATTTGCAATGTTAAGGGGAGAAATCTTAAGAGACATTGTATTACTTACCATTTACCCTGGTATGTAGCTGCTAAAACAGCTTGTTGGATCTGCAAGAAGCAAGAGGGAATAAACTGCTTCTTAAAAAGAAGACATGTGGAGAGTGTAGATCATCCAAATGGAGCTGGTTTCAATGATGATGCATTGAAACAATGGATTTTAATGGTTAACGGTCTGCTTCATTATTTCAGAGAAGTTTTTAATCTGCCATCTTTACAAGATCTTTTACATTACACTGTAAACAACATAGCGGGGGAGGAATTCGTCACATACAGGTGAATTGTGCACTTGGTGATACCTTCTTGAAATTTGGCACACTGTTAGTGTAGGCTATGAGGTTCTCAAAAACGATCGGCTACAAGTTGACACCGACCGGTGGCGACCAGTAGCGGCACAATCCAAAATGGCCGCCAGCGGCTGAAGGGAACCTCCTTTTCGACGGTCTACCGACTATACATCCGATTGTAAGGGCGCGAAAGTGAACTCTGATCCACGCACGTGTTGGAAACAGACGTGGGAGATGATGTAGAATAAAACGAGATTCTCTATATGGACGCATCAATTTCTTGGAACTTGAAAAGAGCGTTGTTTCTCCGGGATCAGCGTCATTCAGGCAAACCTGAATGACGCTGATCCCGGAGAAACAACGCTCTTTATGAAGCAGTCTCTTTGCCATACAATCTCTTGTTTGGCGTAATTCCGCAAGCAATTCTGATTTGTCTGTCGAAATTAATTCGAGAACGCGATTGTTCACAAAAATCATTCACAGAATGAGTGAGAATCCTCTTCGTGTACGGACTAGTACTGACTGGGAACGTTGTTGCTTTTGCCAGCAAGACAGTTCCAAGAAATTGATGCGTCCGTATAGAGAATCTCGTTTTCATGACGCCTATAAAGCTATTGAGGAAGACATAACGCGCTTCCTAGATAATGGCGTTGAGCTTCCATATAATTTGACCATTGATTGTTTGATGAGAGAGAGTGATGAGTGTATGTCGATGTCACTGTTGACGAATAAGGCAATATATCATAAGACATGCCGTGACAGTATTCGGACTCACATCGTACAGCGCGTGCTACACAAGCGAGAGCGAAATGAGGCAGTGGCATCCTGCTCCACGCTGAGTCCTAAAAGAACACGGACAAGTTTTGAATCTGGCTGTGACAGGAAACTGCCCCAGTGTGTTTATTGTCACAAACGCGAAGGTGACAGCAGTGAGCCTATTTGCAGATCAATGTCTGATAACAATAAACTCAAAATTATGGCAAAGGAAGCCGAGAACTGGGTTGTTTTTTCTCGGGTCAATGCAGCATTTGATTCCGCTGCTAGTGATCTTTACTATCACAAAACCTGTTATTGTAAGCTTGCCAATGAAGCACGAGCGGCTAAATCTAAAAAGTCGAAGAACGCCGAACATTCCGCGTCAGGCCTGCCCTATGACCCTCTCGTTATGGCAGAGCTCATAACATTTGTTGAACACAACGATTCCGCGATGAAGCTTGTCGATCTCAAGAATCTGTACAGTCGGAGGTTGAAGCAAGTCGGTTCTGATTGGCTTAGTGAAGAAATACATTCCACTCGATTCAAAGAACATTTGTTGCAGAAATTGGGCGATGGCTGGGACGCCTTCACACAGGGTAGAGATGTGTTTATTTCAAGTAGGTTTCGAGTTGGCTCCTTGTTGTCCGAATCTTTAACTCGTATAGTGTCTGAGGAAGAGGCAAAAAAGATAGTTGATGTGGGTCTTCTTCTGCGTAAACACATACTCATATCTCAAGCTCCTTTCACGGGATCATTTTCATCTTATTGCTTGAGCGAGCCTGTACCCAACTCACTCCTGACTCTTCTTAGAGTTCTACTTGAGGGCACATGTAGTATACAGAACTTAGGCGATGATGAGACTGTTAATGCCAAGACTCGAGTGGCTTGTACTATTTCACAGATGTTGATCAGCAATTCAGCGAAACGCTCCGAACATGCACAAAATGTTCACCAGAGACGTGACAGAGAAACTCCAATGCCTCTTTATGTGGGTTTGAAGTTGCATGCCCATGATCGTATGAAAAATCTTATCAGAGATTTTCATCAAATGGGACTCTCTGTCTCTTATGATCGCGTAATGGATGTTCGCAGGAGTTTCGCGAGAGCTGTTTCACTGCGGTTCAAGAACGAAGGTGTTGTAGTCCCAGCTAACTGCAAACGTAATGTTTTCTCGATAGGAACCACTGATAACATTGATGTATCTGGTAGATCTGATATGCATGGTACGTCCATCACACTCATTGGTCAACTGAGCAGGGACAATGTGGGTACTGATCCCCCACCACTGAGTTTAGATGTTCCAGAAGACACACAAATTGAACTCCCAGACGACTATGCATTTGTTCCTTTCGTTGAAGACTTTGGTGGGGACATCAGGCTTGAATCTCCAGATGAATGTAATGTACGGCCCAATGAATATGCAGATTTGAACGTGGGAGAGAATGACTGGTTGTCTCATGTGTCACAGATCAGCAATAAAGGGAAGGTTGATGGCAGCTGGCAGCTTGATGAAGTCCCTGTGACCTTTTCAGGCTTCTTTTCAAAACATGAAGATCAAGACAATGTCAAACCTCGTGCAGTTATTGGGGTATTCCCTGTTTTCAGTGAGCAGAAAGCGGACTCACTCAGTATGCAGAAGCATGCTATGTATGTGGTCAGGGAAGCTACTGCTTTCGTAAACCCCGGCCAGATACCTGTCATTGAAGGTGACTGTCCGTTGTATGCCAGGCAGAAAAAATGTCAATGGCTGTTCCCAGAGGAGATAGGTGAGGATCGAATGGTGTGTATGATTGGATTCCTGCATCTTGAAATGTGCACCCAAGAAGCTGGTGGTAAGCTTATGGGTGGTTCTGGTTGGGAGCGAATGTTTCACCTCGCAAAGATATTCACACCCGGTGTAGCATCATCCCTACTTGGTGGGAAACATGTCAAGAGGACGCGACAGGCATATCTTCTCACTCTAGCTTGGCTTGAGATCCTCAGAAAGAATGCTTATGAGATTTACTGTCAGCAGACTGGGCCCCATGAGTCATTTGAAATGTGGGAACAGAGGATTCTTTCACAATCTCCAACTGCGCGCTATTGGGGTGAAATCGTTCGGAACTTTCTCTTGACAAGCTGTCAATTCGTTCGGAACCAACGAATCGGTAACTGGCCTGGTACACTGTGTTCTATCGATGAGTTGTGCAGTTACTTTTTTGCCCTAGGACATACAAATTATTGTCGGTGGGTCCCCGTATTTCTGAGAGACATGTCTCAGCTACCCAGGCGGCATCCTTCAATCCACAACAAATTCATGGAAGGCCATTTTGTGGTCCAGCGTAGTGAGAGGAAGTTCAGTATGATGGGTTTAGATCAGAGCCAAGAACATAGTATCCAACTACTCAAAGAAGACAGTGGTCCAAAAGGTCTCTATGGCCAGGCTGAAGAGAAAGTCGTTATTGAGCTTTCAAGGTCAGAAGTTCTGCGTGTTATAGATGAGTATGAATATGCAAGTTTCCACACAACATCATCAGATAACACGGAACACCCGGAAAGTTCGGTATCAGAGCAGAAAAAATTTCTGAATCAATTGAAATCTCTCCTCGATCTGGTGAATCAGGGACTCATTATCAACCCTTATGATGAAACTAGTGGTCAGCTGGTGACATTAGATACTGGTGAATATATGGACCCCGAAGTTAGTAAGAGTTTACGGTCATTACCCGAAAGGGGCAAGCATTTATATTCCACTTTCTTGAAGGAAAGGCTTGTGGAATGCACCGTACCCCTGAATGATGTTATTCCCAAGGCAAATATATATACCTTCCTTAACCCACCCCCAGCCAACCTGGACAAAGGCCGAGACAAACTCATGTCAAGTAAAGCAACTGCCGCAATAGTTACCCAGATGTTCGTTTCACTGCAAGCCCGGCCTGATTCAAACATGGATGAGTTTTTCATGCACGAGAATGCACGTGATCCGCCAGCATTATCCGATAGAGGTAAGCTACGGAGTGGGACAAAATCTCAAATTCTCAATTGTTTACCAGCTATTCCTGCACAAGGGAAGAATTCAGCAGCTAGACAAGCTTCAGTTGTCATCTTGGATATGCCTGCTGTAGTCCATGTAATCAAACCACAGAAAGCGGATCTGTTTGGAGAATATGCTCGATTGCAATTATTGCCATACATCGAATCTCTGATTAACACGAACACCACAAGGGTTGATGCGATCTATGACTGTTACCCCGAAGGCAGTTTGAAGAATCAGACGCGAGCAAAACGCCTCGGTGAGACAGCAGTTAGGTTGATACGGGTGTCCGAGAACGTCCCTTTACCTAAAGGGAAGAATTGGCAGGCATTCTTGAAAGTTAGTGAGAATAAAGACGAATTTTTCAAGTTCCTGTCTGCTGAACTGCTGAAATTAACATCAACATCCGAGTACCAGTTGTTAACGACATCAGGAGAATATGTACTATGCAATAAGGATGTTAGCTTATGTGACATATCTCCATCGAACCACGAGGAAGCAGACACGCGCATGATGCTTCATCTCAACCATGCAGTCTCACAAGGTCACAAAATAGCTTTTCTTCGCACGGTTGATTCTGATGTCGTCATTCTGTCTTTGCACCATTTCGCAACATTCCGTGACCTTGGACTCAGTGAGCTGTGGATTGGGTTTGGAATTGGAAAGGCATATAAAGATATGCCAATTCATGAGATAGCTTCACAACTTGGACCTGATTACTGTAAGGCCCTGACTTTCTTCCACGCCTTCACAGGTTGTGATGTAACATCCAGCATGCTCGGCATTGGGAAGAAGACAGGATGGAATGCATGGATGAATTTTCCCGCATCAACTGAAATGATGATAGAATTGACTGAGAATCCGCAAGTCTTTTCAGAGGATTCCCCTCATATGCAGCATATCGAAAAACTCACCATACAGATGTACAGTAACAGTTGTGTCAGTACACGTGTCAATGATGCGAGACGGCATATGTTCACACATGGCCTTAAGTCTATGGAAAACATCCCGCCCACCAAAGCAGCTCTGTATCAACATGTAAAAAGGGTAATTCTTGTGTCATCTTTCATTTGGCATCGTGCTCTGCAGAAACACTTATGTGTGCCAGACCCATCACAGTACGGATGGGAGTGGAATCCACGTCTCAATATTCTGGTCCCATTTTGGACTCACCTAGGAGACGCAAGTGCTGCATGTGCACTGATGCTCCACTGTAGTTGTGCCAAGGCCTGCAAGGGCAATTGCAAATGCTTGAAAGCTGGATTAAGGTGCACACCTTTGTGTAAGTGTGAAGGTGGCTGTTGTAACAATATTGAGTAGTATACTGTCATGTTAGGACCAGTCATCTCCTATTCTGGTATTTTTTTTTCCATTTTCGGCCAGTTAACACATGTCATGTTTCTAGTTGAGTTGATTTTGCTAACAAATGTTCATCCCATGTGGCTTGCTACATTGTCCGGGGTATAGGAATACAGTTTTAGATTTCGGAAAATAGTCTGTTATTTACTGCACAAGACGGTGTTAATTCATGCATAGCATGATACAATATCCCCAACTATTTTGCCTCTGTACAACAGTTGATACCTTCGTTCACCCGTGTGTTCATCTATGGTATCCTTGTCTTTCTCTGGCCATAGGCCACATGTGACTAGTCAGTTCCTACTCCATAGCAAATCAACTTGGAAATCCTTCATCTTGTAGCGCACTCATGTCTCAATGAATCCATACCTGAGTTGATCTAATAAATCTAACGTAAGGTATCAAATTGACATACCGGATCATATTTCGATAAGTTATTCGCTAAAACATTTCGACCACTCATCGACATCAAAGGTCATGTTTTGGCTCCCAGTGGTGGCTATATCTCTATATCCCTGGTAAAGTAGCATACCATGAGGGATGGGCATTAAGTGTCGGCAACATTAATCCTGACTTGGAACACACCACATCTTAACTGGCCGAAAATGAAGAATACTACTTGTAGTCAAAAAATATTCCTGTACCTCGAATGACTGCAAACATACACTCACCCCTTCTAGTCCCATTTTGCCAATGTTCTATACTGGCAAGATAACATTGTATAATTAACAACGGGAACTAATGCATCCCGAGTTCATTCCAGCACTGCCCTTGCTGGCAGACGTGTCGCTATGGTGTTGAGATTGAACCAGAACTCCTCTAGAAATTTGATAGTTTTATTTTCTTAGAAAATAAATCTATCGAAAATGCCGGAAGTTGAGAATAGACTGTCACTTTAATTGGATTATCAAATGTCCAAGTATCCCCACTGCTGCATACTATCGAGTACCCTTGTTCATGTGTTGACAGGAATCTCTCATACCATGTTCATTTGACCATTGCATTCCCGAGAAACATTCAACACTAATTTATCTACGGACGGACGATCATACTGACAGTCAGACACACAGACGCACACATCGACGGAAATTCTGATCCCATTATCCATTAATCTTCCCCCCAACTTGTTCCAAGGGCTTCACTCCATCATTCACATCAATTACAGCACATGTATGGTGTTAGGTTTGGAGCTTCAGTTGTGCGATCGGCGAAAATAGCTTTTTTTCGATCCGCTTGGCGGCCATTTTGGATTTCGCTGCTAGTGGTGGCTAGAGGATGGTGCCAACTTGTAGCCGATCGATTTTGAAATCTCTGATGCCTACCCTTACATCATGCCAAATTTCAGGAAGGTATCACCAAGTGCACAATTCTAGCGAATTCCTCCCCCGCTAACAGTATGTTTCCATCTGAAATGTCTTTAGTGCCTTTTACAGTAGAAGAGAAAGGTTTGGTGGAACAGTACTGCACTCAGCAAAAGTTAGAGAAGCCATCAGAGTTTATTATATCGCCTCCAAATTCAGTGATTGCTTTGATTCACTGGAGAATTATAACTCAGTTTCTGCTGAAATTGGATGATAGACAACAAGAGGAAGTCAAAGCCTTAGAAAGCTCTTTTCTGTTCAATGGAATGGAAGCACCTGCAATACCTCAGATGTTAACCGATGAAGGAAAAATTACTATCATTGATAGCCACTTTCATCTGGACCAGTTACTTAAGAAATCTGGAGGAAAATCACTGAAGGATGTTGAGTTGATGACCCAAGAGTCGAATTGTTTATCACTCATTGGTGCTGTCGCAAATTATGTGTTTCCTGAACACTGGAAGTTCTGGCAGAAACAGAAAGATGGAGATAATCGTGTATATTTAACCTTTGGTCTACACCCTCACATGATTACAGCACGATCAGCAGATCGCTATTCAACACAAATTGAGTCTTATATGAGACTCCCTGATTGTGTAGGCTTAGGGGAAGTTGGTATAGACATGACCACCACTTGTAAACGTACCCCGTTGTAACAATGTAATGGCATGTACGAAAAGTAAAATTGTGTCGCAAGAAAAGTTCTTGCGTGAAGTACTCCCCTTGGCTAAAAATTTTGTACAGTAAAACTGTTGTCATCCACTGTAGGGATGATGGTAATGGCGAAACGGCTAAACGTGTTCAGGTTTTTGAAGATTTCAAATTGCAGAATTTAAAAGTGCAGAGGCATTGTTTCATGGGAAACATGGATGAGCTTGCCGCTTGGCAACAAAAGTTACCAAACTGCAAGTTCAGTTTTACTGGTAGCATTTTCAGGGATAATGCTACTTTGGAAGCTATTTTGGGGTTACCTGTAGAAAAGATTCTTTTGGAATCAGATGCCCCATATCTTACACCTCTTCGCCATTGCCCTATCAACACACCCTGGATGTCGATGCCGGTAATTGACCGCATCAGCTACATAAAGAATGTTCCAAAAACAGTTTTGGTTTCATTAGCAAACGAAAATGCTTGCCATCTATATGGCATAGATCTGTGCTAGAGGTTAAACAAATTTTGCCAGGAATGTAAATTTGTAGAAATTGTAAATACTGTAAAATGAGAGATTATTCATTCATTTGTGTTGAATATTCAAAAGTTCTCTACTTTTGGATCTCGACACATCTCTTTGATTTATTATCAGGTGTTCAAAAGTTCCATACTTTTGAATCTTCTGGTACATTTTGATAAAATGTTCATATGATGTTTACACTTTAGCACAGAACTGTTTGAATAAAACATGGAACATTATAAACTATTTTATAAGTAGTAAATTTGTGTTTGCTTCATAAGAAAGCTTTGTCAGTCCAGGGCGTTGTTTGTTAAAAAAAGAAGAAAAAAAGAGTAAAACCAGTGTACATTCAGGTGCTTAACAGTTACGCCAGTTTGTAAAAAATACATTGAAAATTTCTGACATGACCACTGCTTGAGGTAAAATGCCTTCTTCCTGGGTCAAAAGTTCTTACTTTTGATCACTGTCAAAACAATTGTCTTGTAAAAATTAATTTGTGGTTGACCAACTTGGTTAATTGGCGTAACTGTCTATTTTTATTGGTGTTGGTTGTTGGTTTTGGAAAAATCCACATATGTTTTGCATTTCTTGCACAATTAACTCCTAACCAAAATCAGGTAATGTTGCTGTCCAAATGGAACGGGGAGGAATGTGGTGAACACCAATAATTATGTCAGAAAAGTTAGTTACAACCTGTTGAGTTGGACGTTTTGTCTGGTACTCGGAGTACTCCAGTGGAATTGGAACAGACCTGATGTGATTTTTCCATCCGTGATGATCGATGTACTCACCTGTTGGACAGCGAATTGTCAAGACGTCTGGTTTTGGGATTTGACAACTTGTATTTTATGGTGAGTTTCCACAATTATAGATCAATTCTATAACAAATGTGTTCTGGGTGTACAGTGTTTTTGAAACAACAATGTGACAGTCTTGGCGATACATCGTGGCATTCTCTGCAGCAATAGCTTTTCTGACACGGGATTATGGATTCTATACTGTGCCGAGTGCCCGAACATTTCAAAGTTAAAACCCGGTGATTTAATTTTTATTGTAGCATGGGCTTTTTACCAAAACAGTTTAGATGAACTAAAATGAGAATGTATTATTCATTAAAAAAATTAATCATCCAATATGCAGGAAAACGCATGAAAACTGCTAGCAAGCTTTCTGTTAACTATTTACCCAACGTAACTGCCAAAACTGACCCACCTTAAATACAAAACTCTCCATTCAAATTTTATATATTTTCAATTTTTTTTCAAAAACACAGCTTATGACCCTCATTATAACGAGCTCATTTGCGCTCATTCCAATGAGGGGTCATAAGCTATGGGTTTGACCCAAAATATGAAAATCTAGTCATTCAAGAATTTATCTTGCGGCAAATGCCGTTTGCTATTCCCATTGGGTGGACACTAATGCCAGAATGCTCCCTAGCGGTTGGTATGCTCTTTCTTAAAAATAGTGGGTTTATTTTTTGTGGGTGGAAATTATAGACTAAAAACACTTTTGCGGCAAGTATGGATTTCTATTCAACTTTGAACTCGATAGATTCAAGTAATGTATTCCTGGTATGGCGTCATTTCGTTTTCGTGGGGGCACGCTTTATCGATCGGAAGGGTTCCGAGTTGAATTTGGATGCCGTGTTTTAAAATAGCTCCGGAAATAGGCACGTGCGGGTGGATCTGATCTGTTTCGACAACAATCCACTTCGCTGAATTTCTGAGGCTTTAAATAGCTGCCAGATATGTCCTAGTGGGCGTGTCCAATGCAGGACAGATGTCTGCTTGGGAGTGTACAAACCATCCTGCTCGCCAGGTGCACAGGATGGCAGGTACGGTCCCAGACCAGCCTCAGCCAGCCAGGGCACTTCATGGCTGTCACACACCTTTTGGCAGCCCATAACACCAACCAGGAGGCCCCCATGTCTTTGCCCAATTTCTAATACAGTCTTGCATGTGTACATCACAAATCTTTTGCAATGCCGAATCATAGATACATGTTTTATATCAATAAAATGCAGTAACCTTATTACGGCTTTGTTCTCTGTGGTGTGTAAACTTATGCTGTAAATCCTCAGTGGAGGATTGAGGAATTGCTGAAACACAGTTTTATCACAATCGATGCAAGAAAATTGGAAATTTATCCCCAAAATGAGAAAATGTTTACCATTTTGAGCCATTTTTTTAGCCATCAAGTGTGTCATTCAGCTGAGTATATTTGAGTGATATTGTAAGATTTTTACTGTGTTCAGTTGTCTCCAGAAAAGGCCATATTCAGAGCTTCCAGAAACTGTATACATTGTGAGTACTGTGAACAGGAGAGGTAATTTAAACGTGAAATATCCTTTGCCGTGTTAATGAGAAGCTGTGCATTTCTTGAAAATTCAATGTTTTCACCTAAATAACTGTAACGAGATCTAAATATGTGTGAATATAAGAATTTCATACAAAAATCAAAAATAGATCAAAGCTCAAGTGGAGATTATTCAACAGGAAACTGTTGCAACCTGAAAACTGAGAACTGTTCATACAGTATAGAGAGGCACTCTCCCATAAATTGAAACAAAAAAAAACCACATGAACAAATTCTGATCACCAAAAATAGTTTACCACTCTACCAGTTAAATGAATAATTTTCACTGGTACATATAAGGTCAATTAGCAGGATTCCACTGTACAAGTGAATATACTTTTGAATAATTAAAAATCTTCCTTTTTAGTCGCAAAAACATGCCTTATGACCCCTCATCGAGTTCGTTCTTTTTTGGGGGTTATAAGTTATATTTTGGAGGAAATACTGAACAAAGTAATAATGAAAATGTCAATGATACTGCAGCTCAACTTAACTATGAAGGGACTGAACTAAATAGAAAGGGGGCGCGGTGGCTCAGTTGGTAGAGGTGCAGGCTGCAAGCCGAGAGGTCCTCGGTTCGAATCCCACCTGCGGCAACCGCATTGTGTCCTTGGGCAAGACACTTCACCCCGATTGCCTACATGGGAGGCACGATGACGCTGTGTACTGAGGCGTACTGCACGTCGATGGTGCGCATGTCTTCAACCAATCTAACCCTGCCTGTGCTGCGGTGCAGAGTTCAGAGTTACGATGTTGGAGAGCTGACAGCTGCTCGTCGTTGCTCGGTGGTTTTCTCCGGGTACTCCGGCTTCCTCCACCCGTAAAACTGTCACGGTCACGATTAGCCATTGTGCATAAGTATGTGACCTTAAACACCAATAAATAAACAATAAATAAATAACTAAATAGAAAGTACCAGTACATGTAATGCCAAGTCATTCACTCAAGTTTCTACCAAAAACAACCCATCCCAACAGCTCACAAATACAGAGAACGACACATGAGTGTGAGTGGGTTAATCGATATGGCACCTAGAACTCAGTGGACGATTTTCAGCTATCACTAGCAATTCCAATTGTAATTGCATTGCACATTTTGTAGAAAATTCCAGTGAAATTTCTCTTCTATTTAAAAATAGTCCATCAACGATTTCCGTTCCACACATATGTGCGGAACAGATTTTCATGTTCTGCATGGTTTAGTGTTCCTGTAGATAGGGATTACATAGAACAGGCATGTAATAAATGACATTGTCAAGTTGAGCAAGAAGTAAAAATAAATCAGACCATTCTCACCAATTTAAAAAAAAGCAATTGCTTGAGAATCACTTAATAAACTCTCTCTCTCAATGGCCTAACAATATTTTGTTTTGCATCAATAACATAAATAACATAAAAGTCTCAGCAAACTTTTTTCAAGCAATGCATAGTTCATGAAAAAGTTTTGTATCACTGTATAATATTGACAAAACAATCATTTTATTCTTTACATGACCATAGTACTTTCATAGATAAATGAATTCTCACAATTTCTAAAATGAATTCTTGAAACTGAATAGTATGCAATCATGCAGTGACATAAGAAAGGTGTGTAGAAAACTTATTTGTTATCATTAACTCTTTACCCAACGTAACGGCCAAAACCGGCCAGCGCTATTCTAAAAAATCGCCAATTAATTTTCAAAATATTTTCATTTTTTGTCTCAAAAACATAGGTTATGACCCCTCGTTGGAACGAGCTCATCGAGCTCGTTCCAATGAGGGGTCATAACCTATGTTTTTGAGACAAAAAATGAAAAAAATTAGTTATTCAAGAATTTTTTTTGCAAGTGTCGTCTGCTTTTCATGTTAGGCAAAGGGTTAATGGTAACAATGAGAAGGCCGCAGGCAGCCCTGTTTTTTAACAAAGTTAAAAAGACATAACAACTCCCATCTAGCTATCACTCTAAAGCCACATAAGGGAGTTGAAAAAGATTGAGTGAGAGATGTACCCCATAGGGTGCGTGTGCTGAAGGAATTGTTAACAATTTATATGCCAAATCCAAGTAGGATACTGGCGGCCACATTTTAAAAAAAAATTCGAAAAAAATTGATAGCGCTTATCTAGACATCTCACCAAAGCTACATATGAAATCTGAAAAAGATCGGATGAGGGATATGTGGCCTGTAGGGTGTGCTAATGAAATTGCTGACAATTTATATGCAAAAGTTTTTCAACGAAATTCAGAAAAAAATTCAATAGCTCCCATCTAGACATCACACCATAGCTACACATAAAATTTGAAAAAAGATTACATCACACCATAGCTACACATAAAATTTGAAAAAAAGATTAGGAGAGAGGTATGGCCTGTGCTAATGGAATTGTCAACAAATTTTATGCCAAATCCAAGATGGACACTGCTGGGCCATGTGTTTCAATGAAATTTAGAAAAAGTTAATAGCTCCCATCTAGACACCACACCTACATATGAAATTTGTAAAAAGATCAGGTGAAAGAAGTGGCCTGTAGGGTGTGCTAATGGAATTGCTGACAATTTATACGCCAAATCCAAATGGCCCCCAGTGGCTATATTTTTCAACGTAGTTCAGAAAAATTTGATAGCGCGCACATCTAAACATTACCCCAAAGCCATGTACAAAATTTGGAACTGATTGGGTGAGAGATGTGGCCAGCAGGGTGTGCTAATGGAATTGCTGACAATTTATATGCCAAATCCAAGATGACTACTGCATGGTGGCCATGTTTTTTCAACAAAATTCAGAAAAATTTGTTAGCCCCCATCTATACATTACCCCAAAGCCATGTATGAAATTTTAAGCTGGTCGGGTGACAGATGCAGCCTGTAGGGCATGCTAAAGGAATTGTGGATGGACAGAGGTATGGAAGTATGGATAGATGTATGGATGAATAATGGATCACAACCCATCCAAATAGCTGAGACTTGATGTTGTCAAGATGAACTAAAAACTTAATAG
The DNA here is from genome assembly GCA_031216915.1 of Pictodentalium vernedei. NCBI lineage: Eukaryota > Metazoa > Mollusca > Scaphopoda > Dentaliida > Dentaliidae > Pictodentalium > Pictodentalium vernedei. Next base: position 443,477,050 of record CM062297.1, on the reverse strand, counting down.
TGATTTTACTGAACAGCACTGCCTAGATATGGCTGTTATTTTAGGTTTGTTTGTGTGTTTATTGGAGTTTAACCCATTACCTAACATAGCGACCAAACACAAGCAGAAAATTAACCAGAATAAGCCTACCACAGCCTAAAATATCTTGGGAAATTTCTCAATAAAACGATACAAATATGGATATCATTAGAACCAGCTCATCAAGCTGGTTCTAATGATATCCATATTTGTATGGTTTTATTGAAAAATTGTGAAATTTGTTTTAAAATGAAAGAGTCAATGACTCTGTAGCTCAACTTGGATATGACAGGAATTAGTACTTGCTGTGACCAAGACAACTGAATAATGAATATGACAGGAATTAGTATTTGTTTTGGCCCAGTCAACAATAATAAAAGAATTACAAGGTGACTGTAATGGACTACAGATTAAGACCAATCATTGTAGATTATTATTTTTGTGTGGAAATTTTCAGTCCCAAACAAAATATTTTCAGACTAAAATTTTTTCTTCTTCTTCTTAAAATTGACCAAAATGCATCAAAACACAAAAAACTAATTTCCGGATTTTGGTCCAAAATTTTCTAAGTCCCACCCGGACCCCAAATTTTCAGTGTAAAAAAATTTTTTTTTTTTTGTCTTAAAATTGACCAAAACGCATAAAAAACCAAAAAACTAATTTCCGGATTTTGGTCCAAAATTTTCTAAGTCCCACCTGGACCCCTAATTTGCATAATTTATTCACGAGAAAAACTCTGTATTATATGTAATGTATCCCATGGTACTAAACATTCATACAAAACTTTATTCAAATCAGATCTTTCATTTGGAAGTTCTGTGCAAAAATCTGATTGCACTTAATTTTGAACAAAATGGCTGCTAGCGGCCATCTTGAATTTCAGACTGGACCCAAAAACACTCCTTCTCGTCCCACAGTGATAACAAATGTACCCAAGAAGTTTCGTGAAGATCGGTTCATAAATACGGCCTCTAGCACAAGATGTATTGGGATTTGCACTCACAGTGCTGAAAGTAACACTAAATAAATCAAAGTTACCCTAATTTGCATAATTTACGCACAAGAAAAAACCCTGTAATATATGTAATGTATCCCATGGTACTAAACATTCATACAAAAAATTATTCAAATCAGAGCTTTCATATGGAAGTTCTGTACAAAAAACAGATTTCGGCATCGTTGGTACAAAATGGCTGCTGGCAGCCATCTGGAATTTGGGACTGCACCCAAAAACCCTCGTTCTCGTCCCACGGTCATAACAAAGGTACCCAAGAAGTTTCGTAAAGATTGGTTCATAAATACGGCCTCTAGCCCGAGCCATAGCAGCTTGGCACTTACAGCTCTGAAAGTAACACTAAATAAATCAAAGTTAGTCTAATTTGCATAATTTACGCACGAGAAAAAAAAAAAAACCCGTATTATATGTGATGTATCCCATTGTACTATACATTTATACAAAACTTTATTCAAATCAGAACTTTCATACAGAAGTTCTGTACAAAAAACTGATTTTTGCATCATCGGTACAAAATGGCCACTGGCAGCCATCTTGAATTTTGGACCACACCCAAAAACACTCGTTCCCGTCCCAGGGTCATAACAAAGGTACCCAAGAAGTTTCGTAAAGATCGGTTCATAAATACGGCCTCTAGCCCGAGCCATAGCAGCTTGGCACTTACAGCTCTGAAAGTAACACTAAATAAATCAAAGTCAGTCTAATTTGCATAATTTACGCACGAGAAAAAAACCCGTATTATATGTGATGTATCCCATGGTACTAAACATTTATACAAAACTTTATTCAAATCAGAACTTTCATACAGAAGTTCTGTACAAAAAACTGATTTTTGCATCATCGGTACAAAATGGCCGCTGGCAGCCATCTTGAATTTCGGACCACACCTAAAAACACTCGTTCCCGTCCCAGGGTCATAACAAAGGTACACAAGAAGTTTCGTAAAGATCGGTTCATAAATACGACCTCTAGCCCGAGCCATAGCCAATTGTTGACATACGGACAGACGGACAGACTGCCAGACGGACGACGGGCCATGACAATAGCTCAAATTTGACTTCGTCAAAGTTGAGCTAAAAATATGAGATATATTTTTTTTAAATTCTGTATTAGGTAAAGGGTTAATGACCCTTTCAACAACCAGACCTAGGCTGGGTCACATCTTATCAGACAGTTTTACAAGTGGAGGAAGCCAGGAATACCTTGAGAGAACTACCAAACAAATGAGAGACTGTCCAACTTTAATTACCATCCCAGAGTTAGCAGTGGTTGTAGCCAAGTGTACCACTGATGTGCAGTACACCTCAGTACAGTGTCACCACGCCCCTCACGGGGACTACCGAGATTAAGTATCTTGTCAAGGACACAGCACAGATGGTACTGGTCAGTGCCTTACAGTTTGAGGTCCAATGCTCTAATCGATATGCTCCCTTGTTACTTCAGGTGAAAGGGTCAAGAGTTAATGGGTTAAATTTCTATTAAGTGCATGGTAAAAGGCCTAGCAAAGGAAAAATGTTACAAATAAAAGATAGCATATTAACAAGTATCCAGTTATGTAAAGCCTACTTTATAATTAGTAAAACACACAAACTGCATTCACCAGTGAACATGTAAAGCCCAACTCCCAGGCGATGATGTGACAGAGGCAATTCTTTCTTAATTCTTAAAGGCCTAATTCTGACTTTAACACTTTCTTCCACAACAAAACTAGTGTCCCAACAATGAAAAAACATTTAAGTTATATTCAAAGTGCCTTGGCAGTTGTTTTCAAGCATGCCTTGACTGCCTATATTGACAGCCAATACTTGCCTAGAAACTGTAAATTGCAAAATCTGAGGATATGAACTGCCAAAGTGTAGTAAAGCATGTAAAATAATCTCTAGGCCCTCATGGGTAAAATGACTGAAATATATCGAGAACTGTCAACAAAATTATGCTGATAACCCATAAATCTGAAACTTCCCACACCTTTTTCACCTCAGTACTGGCAATATGAAGATGTAATTTCTCTCAGCTCTTGTGTGACAGATCTCTGTGCATGAGCTTGGTCAACAAGAGCACTGCTGGGCAGTGGAATTATTATATGGCCACTCAATAGAAACTCAGACATTTTGCATGGCAAAATATATCTTGCACAGTGCAAATGCATCTTTATTTACTATAAGAACTAGAAAAAAGGGATCCATTAGTAATTTGTTTTACTCAGCCACATTGTATTCACCAGAATGCTGTTGTCAAAAGGACCCTTCATACAGTCACTGCTAATGCACCAGAAAAAAATGGATCCCTTGGTCATTCTTTTTTAAAGTTATTGCACAGACAAGCAAAAATCACAAAAAATACAAGATGACTGCTATGATGGCCATGTTGCATAAGGCAGGTTGCTGATTATTGAAAAGAATCTTCTTATAGTCAAAAGTACATGTAATACACCAGAAAGATTGGAATCATCATGAAGTCACTCCTTTTTTAAGTTTTTTAAGTTATTGCTCTGACAAGCAGAAATTACAAACAAGACAGGGGGGGGGGGGGGGTGGGGTGGGGGAGGGGGGCTTGCAATAAACATAAACATAAGCTTATTACAAATCTGTAAACTGTCCAGTCAAGGATTAGTGTTGACTTATATTGATGCATTTAACACATATATGAAATATAAAACCACAGCACACCGATGTTAGCCTCCAGTCATGTACATGTATAGCATAACAGGTCAGAATTCTCCTGAGTCCACACTTACAAACAAGAGGCCCCAGGGGGCCTGAGGGCACTCACCTGACATGGTAGCCTAAATATCAACCCAGAGAATTGATTTCCACAAGTTGCATCTGCTCCTCCTAATAAAAGCTGAAACCAAATATCCAAATATTCTGACCAGTGGATCTAAAAAAAAAGATTTTCAAAGAATATTCCTCATATTGAACTAAGTTATAATTCGGGCTCCCACAGGGAGCCCATATATAAACCCAGGGACTTGGCTTTAACAAACCTGAAACTCACACCCCTAAGGATTTTGCACACCAATTATCAAAACATTCCGACTGCTGGATCTGAAGAACAAGATTTTTAAAGAAAATTCCTCATTTTGAACCAAGTTACAATTCGAGCTCCCACAATCAGCCCAAATATGGACCTAGGGACATGGCTTGAACAAACTTGAATCTTACCCACCTAAGGATGCTGCATAAAAAATATCAAAAGCATTCATCTGCTGGATCTGAAGATTTTTAAAGAAAATTCCTCATTTTGAACAAAGTTGTCATTCAGGCTCCCATAGTGAGCCCAAATATGAACCAAGGGACTTGGCTTGAACAAACTTGAATCTCAGCCCCCTAAGGTTGCTCCATGCCAAATATCAAAACATTCCAACTGCTGAATCTGAAGAAGAAGATTTTTAAAGAAAAATTCCTCATATTGACTAAGTTATAATTTGGGCTCCCACAGGGAGCCCAAATATGGACCCATGGACTTGGCTTTAACACACTTGAATACCCCCCCCCCCCCCCCTCCCCTCCACCCAAGGATGCTACTCACCACATATCAAACCATTCCGACTGCTGGATCTGAAGAAGAAGATTTTTCAAGAAAATTCCTCATTTCGAACAAAGTTACAATTCAAGCGCCCACAGTGAGCCCAAATATGGACCTAGGGACATGGCTTGAACAAACTTGCATCTCACCCCCCTAAGGATGCTGCATACCAAATATCACAAGATTCTGCCTGCTGGATCTTGAGAAGAAGATTTTCAAAGAAATTTGCCTGAAATGCACTAAGTTCAAATTTGGGCTCCTATACTGAGCCCAAATATAAACCCAGGGGGCCGATTTGAACAAACTTGAATCAGATCCACCCCACAATGTTGCATACCAAATATCACAAGATTCTGCCTGCTGGATCTGGAGAAGATTTTTGAAGAAATTTGCCTGAAATGCACTAAGTTTGAATTTGGGCTTCTATAGTGAGCCCAAATATGAATCCAGGTGGCCGATTTGAACAAATTGGAATCAGATCCACCCCACAATGTTGCATACCAAATATCAAAAGATTCTGCCTGCAGGATCTGGAGAAGAAGATTTTTGAAGAAATTTGCCTGAAATGCACTAAGTTCGAATTCGAGCTTCTATAGTGAGCCCAAATATGAATCTAGGGAGCCGATTTGAACAAAATAGAATCAGATCCACCCCACAATGTTGCATACCAAATATCAAAAGATTCTGCCTGCTGGACCTGGAGAAGAAGATTTTTTAAGAAATTTGCCTGAAAAGCACTAAGTTCAAATTTGGGCTCCTATACGGAGTCCAAATATAAACCCAGGGAGCCGATTTGAACAAACTTGAATCAGATCCACCCCACAATGTTGCATACCCAATATCAAAAGATTCTGCCTGCTGGATCTTGAGAAGAAGATTTTCAAAGAAATTTGCCTGAAATGCACTAAGTTCAAATTTGGGCTCCTATACTGAGCCCAAATATAAACCCAAGGGGCCGATTTGAACAAACTTGAATCAGATCCACCCCACAATGTTGCATACCAAATATCAAAAGATTCTGCCTGCTGGATCTGGAGAAGAAGATTTTCAAAGAAATTTGCCTGAAATGCAGTAAGTTCAAATTTGGGCTCCTATACTGAGCCCAAATATAAACCCAGGGGGCCGATTTGAACAAACTTGAATCAGATCCACCCCACAATGTTGCATACCAAATATCAAAAGATTCTGCCAGCTGGATCTGGAGAAGAAGATTTTTTAAGAAATTTGCCTGAAATGCACTAAGTTCGAAATCGGGCTCGTATACTGAGCCCAAATATGAACCCAGGGGGCTGATTTGAACAAACTTGAATCAGAGCCACCCTACAATGTTGCATACCAAATATCAAAACATTCTGCCTGCTGGATCTGGAGAAGAAGATTTTTTAATGTTTTTCCCATTGCCTACAGTGTTAAAAAGTGCTGACTCAGCACTTTTTCAAAGTCCCGAAACTGTACCCTATGATAAAACCGATGGCAATTTTTTTTTACCAATTCTTTCTGTTGGTCCTAAGGAAGCTTCACACCAAATAAAAATTCGCGGTGCCATGCAGTTTTGGAGATATGGGTGTTTTAATTTTTTTCTATTTTTAGCTCCTGCGGTTCCCATGGGGCTACGGGGAAAAAAAATCAGCATAAATTAGGTACTTATGACCCAATAAGCCCTCACATAAAATTTGGTTCAAATCAGCCTCTCGGTTTGGAAAATGGAAATTTTGGGCGGGGCAAAAAATTTTGCCCCTCCCATAACGACGCCAAGTATAGCCCCACAAACTTCTCTTGAACAAATCTGAGTCTATACCTCAAAAGGAAGCTGCACACCAAATATCAAGTCCCTGCTACTGGTGGTTCATGAGAAGAAGATTTTTTTTAAGATTTCAGCACACTTTTTGGGTGTGGCCCTACCCACGGGCAAGGCAACTTGATTTGAACAAAATCAAATTGCGATGTCACAACAAACTATTATCTCAAATATCAATTAAATTGGTTCAGTGGTTTGGGAGGAGAAGACGCAAACACCATGTTCACGGACGACGACGGATGACGGACGACGGACGCCGGACGGTGAGTGATCACTATAGCTCTCCTGACTGAAAGTCAGGTGAGCTAAAAAGTCAAACATTGCATTAAAAAAGTCCAAAATCTCCAAAAAATGTCTGTCAAGGGTTAATGTTGACTTTAATTTATGCATTTAACACATATATATATAAAAGCCACAGCATACTGGCATAATTAAGTCTCCCCTCATGTACATGTATAGCCAAACAGGTCAGAATTCACACTTACACAGTTTACACTTACAAAAAAGTCAAACATTACATTAAAAAAGTCCAAAATCTCTGAAAAATGTCCATCAAGGGTTAATGTTGACTTTAATTTATGCATTTAACACATATATGAAATATAAAAGCCACAGCATACCAGTGGAAGCCTCACCTCATGTACATGTATAGCAAAACAGGTCAGAATTTTTCTTAGTTCACCCTAACAAAAAAGTCAAACATTGCATTAAAAAAGTCCAAAATTTCCGAAAAATGTCTGGACAAGGATTAATGTCATCTTATATTGATGCATTTAACACATATATACCGGTGGTAGCCTCCACTCATGTATAGCAAAACAGGTCAGAAGTCCATACTTACAAAAAAGTCTAACATTTGCAAAAACACTCTAGAAATCAAACCAATCACTGGGTAAGGGTCTGTGGGTAATTGTAAGTCATAAAAACAGCATCAGGTGCATAGTAACAAGTGGGGAAGTCAAAGTGGACTCTTACAATAACTTTAACATAAGTGATTTGAACAAACTTGAATCTGACTCCCCTAGAGATGTTGTATATCAAATATGAAAGCATTCTAACTGGTGGATCTGAAGAAGATTTTCAAAGAAATTTCCTCATAATGCACTAAGTTAAAATACGGGCTCCCATAGGGAACCCAAATATTAACCTAGGGACCCCATTTGAACAAACTTGAATCTGACGTCCCTAGAGATGTAGTACACCAAATATGAAAGAATTCTAACTGGAAGATCTGAAGAAGATGATTTTTAAAGAAATTTCCTCATTTCCTCATATTGCACTAAGCTAAACTTTGGGCTCCAATAGAGAGCCGAAATACTAACCCAGGGTCCCGCTCTGAAAAAAACTTGAATCTGAACACCCTAGAGATGTTGTACACCAAATATGAAAGCATTCTGACTGGTGGATCTGAAGAAGAAGATTTTTAAAGACATTTCCTCATATTGCACTAAGTTAAAATTCGGGTTCTACAGGGAGTCCAATTATAAACCCAGGGACTTGATTTGAACAAACTTGAAAAAACCCTCCCTCCTCCCCCCCCCCCCCCCCCCCCCCCACTCCCCCCCTGAGATATTACATACCAAATATCAAAAGATTCTAACTGATGGTTCTGGAGAAGATTTTTTTTAATTTTGGAAAACAATTTATGGGTACTATCAGAGTAATGCCCCTTGTGGTGCCCCTGTGGACATGGCAACTTTATTTGAACAAACTTAAATTGACAAATGATAGGGAACTTACACATCAAATTTGGTTCAATTCGGCACAGTGGTTTATGAGGAGAAGTCAATATTGTAAAGTTCACGCTGGATGGATGAACGGACAGAAAAAAGTGATCACTTGAGCTCCCCTCGACTTTCAGTCAGGTGAGCTAAAAAAAGATATAACTGAGCGAATTTTCAATCTATCTTCAAAATCTAGAAAAATGACTAAATTCTGGTTACCGGTAATTGGAACATGCATGTGAATTGAATATATTTCAATGGTGAAACTGCCATTCAATTAACCCTTGCCACCCACCGCATAGGATATCAAAATTTATTATTTTAATTTTTGTTTTTTTCAAATTTTTCAACAAAATTCAACAAAACCATATCATAAGACCACTCAATGAAACTGTGCTCACATGATATGGTTTTGCTGAAATTTTTTGAAAAATATATTTCTTTTCAGCTTCTTAATTTGTAAATTACATGGGCGGGTGCAGCCGTTTTGTTGGGTAAAGGGTTTTCTCTACATATATATGAGAGAAAATCCTGCATAAGAAACATGCAGCCCCTGCAGCATCGTTGTCAATATCCATACAAAAACAAACTCAGTTCCCTGTCTTGAGGTTTACATGCCAACAGATGATTCTCAAGTGTTTTTGTTCAGAAATATATGATTGGAAAATAAGCAAAAATATCTATCATGTGACGAGGCACAATTTGCATCAATCACTCAAGTGTCACATATAATCAACTTAGAGATTAATTACCCCAAGTACCAGACAGTCCTTAATTTGTCCTTGACTACTGATATATCGGGCAGTTTTGGACAATTTTCTCCAATGTCAGATGAATGAAATCATAAAAAGAGGATACAGCATAAAAACTAATCTAAATCTAAAGAATTAAACCTTTACCTAACATGAAAAAGCAGACGATACTTGCAAAAAAATTATTGAATAACTAATTTTTTTTCATTTTTTGTCTCAAAAACATAGGTTATGACCCCTCATTGAAACAAGCTGGATGAGCTCGTTCCAACGAGGGTTCATAACCTATGTTTTTGAGACAAAAAAATGAAAAAATAATGAAAATAATGATAATGATTTTTTAGAATAGTGCTGGCCGGTTAATAAGGCAGACTGTATACAACAAGAGATTGCATTGCATCATGCACCAAAGGTGCCGACATACCACCACCACCAGGGCCAAGTCGAGAGATAGGGCTGTGGAGAGATGAAAATTATCTCCTACACGATGAATCCCATCCACAACTCATCCCAAGGGGAAAAATCATTTTTGCATAAAATCACTTGAAATCAATCAAAACACATTTTAAAGCAAAAAATCCATCCAATGCTTCCCCTATCCTCTATCCTCTGCACAAAATCACTCGAATCATTCAAAACTCATTTTAAAGTCATCAAAAAGAAAGAAAAAAATGCATTGATATCATTCTAAATGCATTTAAAAAAACAAAAAAACAAAATAAATGCTACAGGAACATGTAATTTTAAGAAGAGCAACACCAAATGCCTCCTCTCATAATGCCAAGATGAACATTTTTTTAATACTAGGTAAATAACATATTTATTGCCATTGTTTTACAGCAGGGAAAGGAAATCCAACACCCAATGGCAATTGTGAGGTCTGACCCCTGTATTGATCTGATATACCAAATATCAAAAGATTGTGACTGGTGGTACTGGAAAAGAAAATTTTTGAAAGAGTACTTCTTAAAAAAATTTGGGCTCCTGTACTGAGCCCAAATATGAACAGAGGGGCTGAATTTTAACAAACTTGTATCTGCCCCACCCCCCTCCCCTTATGGAAGTTGTATACCAAATATCAAACGATTCTTATTGGTGATTCTGGAGAAATTTTTTAAAAAATTGGCAAATATCATGTGACAAGGCACAATTCCCTACAGTACCCTATGACACAGCCGATGGCAATTTTTTTCAATGTTCCATTCTACAGGTCCTAAGGATTCTTCTTACCATAAAATCGTTCTCTGTTCCTTGCAGTTTGGGAAATATAGGTTTTTGAAAATATTTGTATTTTTAGATCCTGGGACTCCAATGGAGATGCGGAAAAATTTATTTTTGCATGAAACAGGTACTTAGGACTCAATAATACCACATACCAAATTTGGGTCAAGGGCCAAAAATCTTGCCCATCACATCACAAAGGCAAATATTGCCCAATGAACTTCATTTAATCCTTTACCTAACATGAAAAGTAGACGACACTTGCAAACAAAATTCTTGGATAACTAATTTTTTGTCTCAAAATCATGTCCGACAATGGATGACAGATTATAGACGGTGAGTGATCATTATAGCTCAACCTGACTTTCAGTCCGGTGAGCTAAAAATATAACACTTTAGTCTTGCACAGTGGGTACTCTAGTCTTGCACAGTGGGTACTCTCAATATTGCACAGTGTGTCTTGCTCAAGAAAACAGTACAAAGAAAATAGGACTGAAGATCTAATGAGATCTTGGTCGCAAATATGATACTGATAATCAAATTTATGAATCTTTTTCATTACTCAGAAATACCATTTTCCATCAAGACTGTAGAACAGTTAATTTAGTATAACTCTACCAAGCTCTATCATGCAAAAAGGTAATTTTATTTTATGTTGATACTCGAATAATGATTAAACAGCAACAAAATTTTGAATGACAGACAATCACAATTACTACAGAACAGCCACTGGGGACTGATCATAATCCACATGAGGGCAGTGATATCCCTGCAAGCATTTACCAGGTGATAAAAATCAGCAGCAGCAAAATTTTAATTAATGAAGCACTAGGTTGTACCTGGTGCTACATTCAATTTTTGATGATTATTCCAATAATTAGTGTTTGAAATCTAATATTATTGCATTCCTGGAAATATTGGCCATCCATGGAAAGGGACCAGTCCATGGTGGCTGTACTGTATGTTAGTTTTGACAAATTAAGCGAAAATTCTAGATTCTCCTGTTACATCAATCAATGAATGGCACTTAATTCACTCTACAGCTGGGGTTCACACACATTTCCAAAAAGGAAATTTTGGCATCTTCAACGACTCAAGGTCAACAAATTAGACAAATCACCCTTCACCTGATGTAAAGACCACATCAGGTGAATGTTATTTCACCCCCAATTTTTGCAAACTTGTCATTCTGAGACAAGCAATCAAAGTCCATACCCTGCTGAGGTGAAAATAGAAGGAGCATAAAAAACCCACTTTGAAAATTTTGATAAACAAATGGATTTTGAATCTAATGGAAACTTGCCAAGTCTCTTTTAACCCTTATTTATTTATTTATTTATTATTTATTTATTTATTTATTTATTTATTTATTTATTTATTTATTTATTTATTTATTTCGGAACGTGGTGGCTCAATAGGTAGAGATGAAGGCTGCAACCTGAGAGGACCTCAGTTCTAATCCCACCTGCGGCAGCCGCATTGTGTCCTTGGGCAAGACACTTAATTCCAATTGCCCACGCAAGGGCACAGTGGTGTTGTACACTAAGGTATACTGCATGTCGATGGTGCACTTGTCTTCAACCAATGGTAACCCTGCTTGAGTGGAGTTAGTACTTTGCGCAGCCTGACAGTTGCTCGTCATTGCTCATAGTTCTCTCCAGGGACTCTGGCTTCCTCCACCTGTGAAACTGTCCGACAAGAGGTGAGCCAGGCTGTCAAAAGTGTCGTTGAACCCCTATAAATAAATAAATATTTATTTATTTTTTATTTATTTACTTATTGAGGTTTAATGACACTTTTGACAGCCACATTTGTCACCTTGTGTTGGGGCAGGTCAAGGAAGCTGGAGTACCCAGAGAGAACCACCAAGCAGTGGTAAACAATCATCAGACTCCTCAACATTAAACTCAGCACAAGCATGGTTAATAACTGGTGAAGACAAGTGCACCACTGACGTGCAGTATGCCTTAGTACACAGCACCACTCCCAACGTGAGCAAGCAGCATTACATGACATAATTGCCCAAGGACACAACACAGTTACCGTTGGTGAAGATCGAACAGTGGACCCTGTTTGATGTTGAATACTCTAAACATTGAGCCACTGTGCTCCCCCTTTTTAACCCCTCAGAGACCGAGTAATATACCAGTCTTTCAACTACACCACACCTTGTGAGTCTATTGGCTTAGCAGTGATTGCTAGATATGTTTTGGCTGCTTCTAGAGCTAGCCAAGACTTGACTAGAATCCAGTGGCAAGGTAATTTTACTTTTGGCCACTGCACACCTTCTTGACTGTTTGTTTGAGTATTTTGACAAAGTCGGATAAAGACCTCTAAGGGTTATCAGTTCCCAATGAATACCTTTCAAGTAAAGTCTATGGAACAGGGTTTGCAATCATAGAGAAAAATAAATTACTATTATATAATGTGGCAAGTGTCACTCCTGAACCTTTTCCCAGCAGGGCATCAATTGCTCTTTTTCAAAATGACCCGTCACTTTGTCTCATAAAATACAAGTTATGAAATTCAATAATGGAATGAGTTCTTTGAAACAGATAGTCTTGCATAACTTGGGTGAATGATAGTTTTGCTTGACTATCGCTCACATCAAAAGAAAATGGGTAACCTTTAACATATTTTATATTTAGTTACTTTCGAATTAGGGTCAGCACAAAATGAAGTCAACAATAAACAACAACTGAATGTGGAATATGCGAGAAATTTAAATTTTATATTAAATTTCCTTTTGTATTATACCTACCACAATTGTTTACAACAGGCTTGCACTACAGTGGAAGTCCCTAACTCGGATGTATACTCTCTATTTTTATTCTTTCCCAAGCAATTTAGGAAAGAAAAAGTGGTGCAAAAGCTCCAAGAAACAAGAAGAATGTTACTAAGGTAACACATGCCCCACCCCTCCCTTGTGACCTTCACCTTGCAGATGCGGCAGAAACTATTATACACGACACACCTTCTGACTGTCCTTAACATTTGTAAAAAGTTTAACAATTGTACTATAATTCGTTTCTGAGTTATGGCTGAGACACAAATATTGACTGATTTTTAGTGTGACCTTGAAATGTGACCTTGACCTTGAATGTACAAACCCGGCTGTGATGTGTGACACATCCTCCCATGGTTCTTTATAATTGTGTGAAGTTGGATGACTGTAGCCCTAATAGTTTCAGAGTTATGCTTGAGACACGATTTCTGACCCTGAACATATGAAGATCAATTGTGACCTTCACCTTGCAGATGCGGTGGAAACTATTATATGCAACACACCTTCTGAGTGTCCTTAACATTTGTAAAAAGTTTAACAATTGTACTATGATTCGTTTCCGAGTTATGGCTGAGACACGAATATTGACCGATTTTTAGTGTGACCTTGAAATGTGACCTTGACCTTGAAGGTACGAACCCGGCTATGGTGTGTGACACATCCTCCCATGGTCCTTTATAATTGTGTGTAGTTTGATGACTGTGGCCCTAACAGCTGATTTGTGACCCTGAACATATGAAGGTCAATTATGACCTTCACCTTGCAGATGCGGCAGAAACTATTATACGCGACACACCTTCTGACTGTCCTTAACATTTGGAAAAAGTTTAACAATTGTACTATGATTCATTTCTGAGTTATGGCTGAGACATGAATATTGACCGATTTTTAGTGTGACCTTGAAATGTGACCTTTACCTTGAAGGTACGAACCTGACTATGGTGTGTGACACATCCTCCCATGGTTCTTTATAATTGTGTGAAGTTTGATGACAGTGGCCCTAACAGTTTTCGAGTTATTGGTCACTATATGCCACCCGACTTAAGTCGAGGGGCATAAAAATAAGCAAAAACTGGGTCAGGTGCGACCGGAGCACACCCAGTAGGGAACACTCTTCTCTGTACCAATCCATGGCTTCCGGTACAAGTGCACAGATGTATAACCAACATGTCATTCTATTTGAAATCCGGCAACACTGAGTTATGTGACTAGCAGGGAGGAAGGATTCTTACCTGAATAAGATGGGAGGGCCTCCAGGTAAACAATTGTGGTAGGTATAATGAGAAAGGAAATTTACTATAAAGTTTAAATTTCTAATCAACCAACCTCACAACTGTTAATACAACAGGTTAAATTGACAACAGGAGGCAGGAATCACATAACCAACCCCCACATAACCCGACGGCACTGGAACCATGGATAGGAGAAGAGTTCCCAAGGCCTATAAAGCCAAATCATCACAAACATTGATACAGACAATGAGAGATGAGGTGTATGGCCATGTGCGACATGCAGACAAAAAGAACAGTAACAATACACAAGGCTTGAACTGGTCCTGAAAGAAAATGGCTAGGGTGGATAACAGCCTGAGAAGAAAGAGGTCCTAGAGAAAAAAGGTCCTCAGACTGCTCCTGCAACTGACGCAGATAGAAGGTGGAGAAAGTAGAAGCATTTCTTCAGTAGGCTGCCTGCAAATTTGCTGCCGACAACTTGACGGAGTTAGCATAAGTCCAGAAGGGAGACAATGCACGCACATCATGGGCAAAAATGCGATTGGCAAAACAATTGTCCCTTACCAGATGAGCGTATGACGCACTAATAGCAAGACAAATCCACTTAGAGATGGATTGTGGAGAGATGTTCTGTTAACCAGGGATCAGGGACTGAAAGAATCGCTTCCTGCCTATTCCAATAAACTATGTCCGGTTGTGGTAAATGCGAATGGCACGAACCAGACAGAGCATACTGACAGGAGGCAGAGATGTTTCTGGTATCTGATTCTTGGCTACAAAGGAGCAATCACTGGTAAAAGTAACACTGTTGGTGGAGCTCCTGCAAAAAGACGGATCAATTGGGAGGGTGTGAAGCTCGCTTACTCTCCTGGCCGAGGCAAAAGCCATTTTGTATGTGAGAAAACGCATATCCACCTGGGTTAATGGTTGAAATGGTCCCCCCCCCCCACTCCCCCCCCAAGCAAAGCAGCACCCAAAAAGATTCATCTTGGGGTCAGCGCCAAACTCAAGGCCTTTTCAAAGAAAGAGCTTTGGAGAGGTACAGATTAGTGCTGAGGATCAAACAGACAGACCAGAAACTCCTCAATCTGTGCAATCGAAGAATTGGCATAATCAACTAAGTGATCAGCACATCAATGACAGAAGACCTTCCACTTAGCTGTATAGGCTAAACCAGTGGTCTGCCGTCTTGAAGAAGAATGCACTCCACTGCTTGTATCGAAAAACCTCTATGAAGGAGGCAGGACCGGACAAAAGATATGTGTGAAGGCACAATGATGTCAGGTCGACGTGAAACCTCCTTGGGAGACCTTGATAGAGAAGGTCAAGATGGAGAGGGAGACGTACCCGAACTGCTGTCAACAGAGCGCAGAGCTGATTGATCCACACCCGCTGAGGTGACAGGGGAGTGATCAGAATGATTTGACAACTGCAGGTCCGTATCGTGGCTAGAACTTGAGGCAGAATCAGAACTGGTGGGACGGTGTAGCCAACTAGTCCATTCCAATCAAGTGACAGAGCATCCAAGGCAAAAGCCAGAGGATCTGGACACGGGGGTGTCCACCTGATGGTCCCAATGGGTCATGAACAGATTGATGTGGGGACGACCCAAGAGACTGCAAAGCGACAGGAACAATGCTTTGTGAAGCATCCACTTGGTGGAAATGACTCAGTCGGGACGGAGTTGGCTAGCACCGGGAATGTGGAAAACCAACACACCAGTGTTGACATCCTGAGCAAGCAGTAGAAGAACCCAAGCCAATTCGTACATGGGAACCGAGTGCATGCCGCCCTGGTTCCGAATGTAAGCTACCACTACCGAATTGTTGGACAAGAGGAGGACCTGATGATTCAGGAGGTGGGGGATCCACTGCTGGAAACTCAGAAGAAGAACAAGAAACTCCTTTGGGTTGATGTGAAGAGCTGCCTGATCCTGGTTCCAAACATCAAGCATAGAAAGACCTAGAGAATCCAACGTCACGCCCCATCCAAGATCGGCTGTCAGAACATGATCGGACATGGGCAAATCAAACGGAACTCCCTGTGTAATCCACTGAACATCCATCCAGGGTCAAGTAGGTGACGACAAGAGAGATGCTGGTAACTGAAGCACCAGATCCAGAGGATCGACAATCGGCCTCCAATGACTCCAGAAGAGCAGCATTTGAGTGTCTCTGGAGGATGTCGTCCAGATAAGCCGAAGTAGTCACCATAGACTGAGTGCGATGAAAAGCTAGCACATGCAACATCAGTTGGGTGAAGGCCAAAGGAGCCAGATTTAGGCCAAGAGGCATGGCATTGAACTGGTAAACTCGCCCCAGAAAAGTGAACTGGAGATACTTTTGCGATGTCCGATGAATTGGCACGTGAAAGTAAGCATCTTGCAGATCAATGATGGAAGCGAAGTCTCCCTGGCGAATCGAGCGGTGAACAGACCTGAAAGTCTCCATGCTTAACTTGGGAGAAATGACAGACTGGTTCAGGATACTCAGATTGATAACCGGTCTGAGCCAGCTGACCTTCTTCGGCACCCATAACGGGCAGGAATAAAAACCCACTGAATGAATGTTCTTTAAGACTGCGATCGCCCCCTTTGACAGGAGATTGTCGAGTGTATGATCAAAAGTTCCTGATGTGAAACATCTGAAGGAACTGGGGTTGAAAGCAGCACCCGTGACAGAGAGAGGTGTCTTCAAAAGGATATCCGCATACCGAACTGAACAATGTCTGACACCCAAGGATCAGATGTGGCCTCGGCCCAATGGTCTGCAAACTCTGATATCCTTCCTCCAATCTGGGATGAAAATTTGAGGTGTGGTACTTCATTTCAATCCTCGGTGAGACCCGAGAGAGAAGAAACCACCTCCTCTACTAAAAGAAGGGTCCTGAGACCCCTCTGTTCTGCCAATGCTTACCCCTACTGTGTTCGAGGAAGAAGCAGAGGCAGAATGATCAGTCCTTGGTTTCGAAGCGAACGAAGCAGAAGGGCGCTTGTTAGGCTTTGAAGGGCCCCGACCTCCAACAAAAGGCAGATCAAGCTGACGATAACACACAGGGGGCAAAAAGGTATCAGCCCTAGTGAAGAACGACGTCTTCATTGCCTTGGAACTCAGCTTAGAGTCCAATACTGCAAACTAGCACAGTCAAAAGTGCCCAGAAGCAGGTTGCTCCACAGGCTGTAGGTGTGCAATCGACGATCGCAGCCTGGCTGAAACCTCCAGCTGGTCTGAGGGTTTAAGCTCTGGAAAGAACTCAAAAACAAAGTCGAGAGCCACACCCAAGTCAGAAGACTGATGGCTCTCAACGTCAGGTGTGTTGGTCCCAGAACCTGAGTCGGAAGACACATAGCCCATCTCAGACATACGAGCTAAAGTCTCCCATGGTGTAGGAACACCAGCATGATTGGAAAGCGGCCTGCTACCAATCCTGTGAGGCTGTGATGCTGAGGGCACCTGGAAACCACTAGTAGCCTCGCTGGAGGCAATGGGAAGGTTCTTGGAAAGAACCTGCATGTGCATGGAGAGGGCCTCCATAAGCTCATGACCCGAATCTGTCAGTCCGACGTGGGAAGGACCAGGCAAAGTGGCTTCACCTCGGACCCTTTTAACCAATGAAGGGTCACGATCCTCAAAAACACATGATACCACACAATGGGTGGCTGCCGAAGCATCTGCAGGCATATGTGGATAGGAGTATGACATACCCCGAGGATCTGAAGCATGGGAACTCAGGAGAGTTGCCACACACCTCTGAGGGACAGAAGGTCCAGGCTGCACAAAATGCATCGGTCCCGCTAAACTGCCAAAGGGCCAGAATGTGCAGACAGAAGCACAACAGAGTCCATGGTGACCACACCATGGACATCTGAATCCAAATCAAAACATGCTTGGTCTGAGACTGAAGCAGAAGGACTGGTTGGTAACCCCTTCCGATTTTACAGAGTTGAAGCCAGGGAAGGTTGAGGCTGATATCCCATGTTCAAGGAAGCAGAAACCCCCGCAGGGATAAGCCGAGGGTGGCTGAAATGGAGACCAAAGATGTCACAGATGGAGCTGCAGCAGGAGTGGATACATCGTTAGCTGTTGACAATGGCAGAGAGAGCAACCAAGCTCAGCTCCAAAAGCAGAGTCACACCATAGTGACAGCATCAGATGTCAAATGGAGGGGAACAGTCCCAGAACCAGGCATCTCTTCACCAGAAATGTCAGCAGCTACCGGAAGGTCCGAACAACAGTGTTCCCCTTTACCAAAGGCATGGGAGGAATGGCCACAAGCATGCACTACACGGTTTATAGAAGTCCAAAAGGTCTAAGACCAAGAACCACCCAGCCCACATATGGTCTTTGAGCCGAACACCCATTGCACATGGAGCATGAAGCATGGGAGTCCTCAACATGCTTCAGTAACAAATATTGCCAGCAAGGAACCATCCTAGGCATATCTGGAGAGAGCATTGTAGATTGGAAGGTGAGCGCAAAAAAAAAAAAAAAATTACGACACCCCCAACTACCACAGGAAGGCAGCAGGAAACTAAGGCCTGACGGGAAAACAAAAGTACCCAAACAGCCAAAAAGTGCAAAACAGGCAGAAATTCAACCCTCAACAAAGGGGAGAAATGCTGCCACAACAAACCCCCCCCCCCTCCCCCCTGCTGACACCTAACTCCATTATAAGCAGTACCCAAAAGGATATTGCAAAAATAACAGAGACCGAACAATATGGTACGCATGTGAAATCCCCACAAAGAGAAAATTTCACGAAAAAATATGGTGAATAAAACAAGAGAATATACAAAACACAGCCATGCATATTTGAATGGTGAAGCTAATGCTAATGAATCCATAATACAGAACAGGAATATCATTGATATCGAGTCAACAGGTATCACTGATGAGAGCAAAATCATTCAATGAGCTGTCACAGGATATGGTTTTGTTGAAATTTTTTATTGGGATTTAATGACAATCTTGACAACCAGGGTCACCTCATATCACAGTTTTACGAGTGAAGGAAGGTGGAGTACCCCGGAGAGAACCAGCGATGAGTCAGATTCCTCAATGTGCCAATCCCAAATAAGCAGGGTTAGCATTGGTTGAAGGCAAGTGCACCAATGATGTGCAGTACATGGACAATCAAGATGAAGTGTTTTGCCCAAGGACAAAAAAAATAATAAAAATAAAATAACAAATTTTGATGTTGTGTGAACTAGGTAAAGAGTTAACTCATTACCCAACATAATGGCCAAAATCAGCCAGCGCTATTCAGAAAAGTAACAATTTAATTTTCCTTATTTTTTGTCTCAAAAACATAGCTTATTGCACCTCATTGGAACAGCCCGATGAGCTTGAAGGGTCATAAGCTAGGTTTTCAAGCAAAATTAAAAATGAAAGTGTCAATGACACTGTAGCTCAACTTGTTTAAGACATGTACATGTATAGTGTGTGACACAGCAATGACAAACATCTAGGTAATGACCTGATAACAAAGGTACATGTAAAGTATTGTAACGGTCTGTACATAAATGCTGACCACAGCCTGTAACAAATATACAGGTAAAGTATTGTAAAAGTGACAGATGCTAAACTAGAAAAGAAATCTTTGAGTCTCAGAGTGGGTCTGACTGAACCCAAAAATATTTGTTCTCATAGCACAGTGATAACAAAGGCACCCAAAACACTCGTTCCTGTCACCAGGTGATAACAAAGGTACCTCAAGAAGTTTCGTGAAGATCAGTTCATAAATACAGACTCTAGCCTGAGCCGTATTGACATGTGCACTTACTGTGTGTATAAGTAGCACTGAACAAATCAAAGTTAATTTAATTTGCATAATTTCTGCACAAGAAAAAACCCGTATTATATGTGATGTATTCCATGTTACTAAACATTCCTACAAAAATTTATTCAAATCAGAACTTTCATACAGAAGTTCTGTACAAAAAACTGATTGCACTATTTTTGGTACAAAAGGCTGCTGGCAGCCATCTTGAATTTTGGACCGCACCCCAAAACACTCATTCTCGTCCCACAGTGATAACAAAGGTACCCAATAAGTTTCGTAAAGATCGGTTCATAAATACGGCCTCTAGCCTGAACCATATAGAAGTTGTGTACAAAAAATGATTGGACCTAATTTCGGTACAAAATGGCCACTGTCAGCCATCTTGAATTTTGGACCGCACCCAGAAACACTCGTTCTCATCCCAAGGTGATAACAAATGTACCCAAGAAGTTTTGTGAAGATTGGTTCATAAATACAGCCTCTAGCCCAAGCCGTATTAACACATGCACTTACTGTGTATAAGTAGCACTGAATAAATCAAAGTTCATCTAATTTGCATAATGTCTGCTTGAGAAAAAAACCCTTATTATATGTGATGTATTCCATGTTACTAAACATTCATACAGAAACTTATTCAAATCAGAACTTTCACACAGAAGTTCTGTACAAAAAACTGATTGCACTAATTTTGGTACAAAATGGCCGCCGGCAGCCATCTTGAATTTTGGACCGCACCCAAAACAACTCGTTCTCGTCCCACGGTGATAACAAAGGTATCCAAGAAGTTTTGTAAAGATCGGTTCATAAATACAGCCTCTAGCACGAGCCGTATTGGCATTTGCAGTTACAGTGCTGAAAGTAACATTAAATAAATCAAAGTTAGTCTAATTGGCATAATTTATGCACTAGAAAAAAATCTGTATTATATGTGATGTATCCCTTAGTACTAAACATTCACACAAAAAATTATTCAAATCAGCGCTTTCATATGGAAGTTCTGCACAAAAATCTGATTGCACCTAATTTTGTACAAAATGGCTGCCATCGGCCATCTTGAATTTCCGACCGGATCCAAAAACATTCGTTCTCGTCCTGCGGTGATAACAAAAGTTCCCAAGAAGTTTTGTAAAGATCGGTTCATAAATACGACCTCTAGCCCAAGCTGTATTGGCAGGTGCAGTTACAGTGCTGAAAGTAACACTAAATAAATCAAAGTTAGTCTAATTTGCATAATTTACGCATGAGAAAAAACCCCGTATTATATGTGATGTATCCCATGGTACTAAACATTCATACAAAAAAATATTCAAATCAGAGCTTTCATATGGAAGTTCCGTACAAAAAACAGAGTGCACCTAATTTTGTACAAAATGGCTGCCAGCGGCTATCTTGAATTTCAGACCGGACCCCAAAACACTCGTTCTCGTCCCACGGTGATTACAAAGGTACCCAAGAAGTTTCATAAAGATCGGTTCATAAATACGGCCTCTAGCCCGAGCCGTATTGGCATTTGCAGTTACATTGCTGAAAGTAACCCTAAATAAATCAAAGTTAGTCTAATTTACATAATTTACGCACGAGAAAAAAACCTGTATTATATGTGATGTATGCTATGGTACTAAACATTCATACAAAAAATTATTCAAATCAGAGCTTTCATATGGAAGTTCTGCGCAAAAATCGAATTGCACCTAATTTTGTACAAAATGGCTGCCAGCGGCCATCCTGAATTTTGGACCGGACCCCAAAACACTCGTTCTCGTCTCATGGTGATAACAAAGGTACCCAAGAAGTTTCGTAAAGATCGGTTCATAAATACGGCCTCTAGCCCGAGCCGTGTGTACAGCGTGATGGACGGACAGACAGCCAGGCAGACGATGGGCCATGACAATGCCTCAAATTTGGCTTTGCCAAAGTTGAGCTAAAAATTTAGTTGTTCAAGAATTTTGTTTGCAAGTGTTGTCTGCCTTTCGTGTTAGGAAAAAAGAGTTAAGAAAGCTAAACCAGAAATTCTGACATCACTAGACACCTGTCGGTGGCCCATTCATGTGTTCACTGTGTTGTAAATTTTCAATGACTTGTACACAGTGCGTGGAGAATAAAATTTTGCAACAAGACTGTGTGACTTTTATTGAATTATCTTGCAATTCCTCTCTGCAGGTATCTCCATTACTGTGATAAACTAATTCCTAATGAAATTTTCTTCATTTGTCTAGGACAGAAACTTGATTAGTATAGATTACAAGTGATGGTCAGTGATACTCTATATCCAATTTTTTGTGTTTCATCCAGTTCTTGATAATGTAAAGTTTATTATGGCGATGAGTTTCACAACAAATCATTAAATGTGATGTTAGTGTTCCATGCAGTGTGATGAAGTAATTAATAATTAGCATTTTTCCTTTTTATTCTTCACACTCAGGGCCGGCGGAACAAGAGGGGGTGACGGAGGCGGTCGCCCCCCTTGCCCTCACCCACGGGGGCAAGGGGGTGAAAGTATCCGAAAATAAAAAATTAGCATTGTTATTGATCAACCATCAGAAAAGAACCAGGATTATACTGATCAGCCTATTATTCAGCTGTATCTTTGAAAAACCAATTCTCCTGCATGGATGTATATGTATACATTAATTGCCCATGGGCATGGCATTCAAGGGATAGTAGGCCTATGTATCAGCAATTTCTGCCTACCTGCTCAGCCTGACGGTGTTATTAGTGAGATGGCCAAAAGCCGAGTTTGTTGACAACAAAACTGGTTTGAAGCCTACGGCACTAGATAATCCGAGACTTATACTAGCACCGAGGGGGGTAGGTAAACAGGGCAACTGCCCCAGGGTCCAGCCAGTAAGGCAGGGGCCTTTTGGTACGGCCATAAAGGTCATGCAGGTCTCAACCACTGATGGAGGTGGAAACAGTATGTAGTTTCATCGCCGTCATTTGCCGAGCAGTTTACCATTGTCCATTCATATACTGCTCAAAGTTTGCTGAGCACCACATATTTGACACATTGTGAAATTTGCTTGTGACATATTTGCGATATTTTTGGTGGATATTATTTAAGAATGTATTGAGATGGTCCCCAGTGTTTACATTAGCTCTCTTGACAGGCAGACCTTTTGTGACAGTCATGGAAAGCATGTACCCCTTGATTTTCATGATGTTTTTGTGTACTGTCTACATATACATGACATGTCTAGGGTATTCAGTCTTCATTTCAACACCAACCCTTGTGATTTAATGATTGAATATGGCGAATGCAAATGTAAGAAGACATTTGTGTGAAGCAGAAATGTGGCGGGCTGTTGTGATGGTGGAGCAAGGGGCTACACATCGTCAGGTTGGTGAAGGCCTTGGTGTGCACCATACGCTAATCACCAGAGCCTGAGCAAGATTTCAGCAGTATGGCACACCAGTAAGACGGCATGGTGGCGGCAGAGACAGGGCAACATCTGCAGCTGAAGACCGGTTTTTGACCACTTTGTGACAGCAACCCAGCTTTGCAGTGACTTTCAGAATGCATCCAGGGTAAATGTTTCGACGCCGACTATCCGGGCAATGTTGCACGAAGGTGGTCTCCGATCGAGTAGACCATGTATTCAAATTCTGCTGTCCCAGAACCACTGCCAGACACAATATGAATGGGCCATGCTGGATGTACCAGAGAAGATCGGCGACCTGTCCTTTTTACAGATGAGTCAAGGAACTGCCTCGACTGCACAGATATGGTAAGGAGAAGTCCAGGAGAGCGATTCCATTCAGCCAACATTGCTGGACATGACCGCTATGATGCAGGGTCAATAATGGTCTGGGGCGGCATCAGCTGGGATGGACGTACAGAGCTCTATGTCCTTGACCGTGGTACATTGACTGCACAGCGGTATATTGATGAGATCCTGGATGCCCACGTCAGATTGTATGCAGGTGCAGTGGGTGATAGATTCATTCTGATGGACGATAATGCCCATCCTTATGTTGCCTATGCTGTCCGGGAGTACCGACAGGGGGAGGAGATTGAGCGAATGGACTGGCCAGCAAGAACCCCTGACCTCAATCCAATCGAACATGTCTGGAATGAGTTGCAGCTTGCAATTTCAGCCCACCAAGTCCAGCCAAGAAGTGTCCAGGAGCTTGGTGCCATGATGGTCCAAGAATGGAACAACATCCAACATATGACCATCAGGATAATTAACAGTAATGGGTCTCATACTTGATATTGAACCCATACCAGTTCGCTCCGTCAACTTTTTGGCAAATTTGGATAATTTCCTCTTTTATTAATAATATCCATTTTCCATGGTTATCGTATTCAAAAGCTAAAAAATAATGTCAAACACAAATAAAATATTAATTTCTGTACTTAAATCATTAAAGATTAAAGATATAATTAAATAAAAAATATATACACTTTTCATAACAATATATCAACTAAAACGTAAAACAGGTAGTTGGATATACTTGGTGCTTAGCAAACTTTGAGTAGCATATTTAAAAAAAAAACAGGCTGTAAAAAAAACATTTTTTCCTATTATAAAATACAAGACGAATTTCAGGCCAAAGGCCACCAGAATGCACAATTTGAGAGCTCCATTAAAAAAATTTCCTGAGAGACAACCCCTCCACACCCCATCTAATACCTCGTGCTTTTGGCACTTGGTGCAGATGCCTTTGGCATCTGAGACATCTCCTCCCAATTTTTAGGCGATATACGTGCACTTGCCCTCATCAGACAGTTTCACCCCCTTGCCCTTTGCTACTTCCGCCTGCTCTGTTCACACTGCATGAAGTTAAACTTCAGGCTCCAACAGAATGCCCAAATATTAACTCTTAACCTGCTGAGTATTTTCTACATATTTTTCATCAACTCTAGTCATGGCTGCTTTTAAGCAGCCATGACTAGATTTGATGAAAAATTAATATAAATGTTGCTCAAGAAATCATTGGGGAAGAAATCCATTCAATTTACAGGGGGAAAATACGATTAAATGTGCCCATCTAATACTTATTTCAGTAACAAGAGAAATCATGTGCTGGGCAGGAATATCCGCCAGCAGCATGCAAAGAGTTAATGCAATGACTTGATTTTAAGAAAGTTTTGCATCCGATTTCCCAAAGGATGCTGTATACCATAAATTAAAATACTCTGACTGATAGATCTAAAGAAGTATTTAAAAGAATTTCCCTTATATTGAAAATTTGGGCTCCAATGACCCCAAATATGAAGTGAGGGACTTGATTTGATAAAATTAGAATCAGACTCCACAAAGGATGTTTCATACCAATTATTAAGAGATTATGATTGGTGGTTCTGTATTTTAATTTTTTAAAAACATTTGTGGGCTGCTAACATAGTTATGCCCCTTGTGGTGCTCGTGTGGTTGTGGATGTGGCATCAATATTTGAACAAACCCAACTTGTAAATTGACAAGGAACATGCATACAAAATTTGGTTCAATTTGTTCTGGTAGTTTTTTGAGAAGTTGATAATGTAAAGTGCACAATGGATGGCAAGTAATTAGTTAAGCTCCCTCAGGTGAGCTATCAAACTAAAAGCCACACAGGAAATGGACAATTTGTTTAACCATCTGAACACTGATAAATTTAAAAAATTCATCCTTCAAATTTTTCCCATAATGCAATAGAGAAATTGACCAATTCAATTTGTTTGACAGAGCTCAATGAGTCAGCTCTGTCAAATAAGACTGGATTGATTAACTTCCTACATGTAGTTGCATTTTGGGAAAAAATTACTGCTTAAAAGTACAGAATTAGGACATTGTGCAAAGTGCACAGGATTCAACTATAGTTTTACACCTTAAGTGGCTGGACATTTTTTATACATTTTTGCTTTACTTTGACAATCGACAACCTACGGCTTTGCAGCCATTTCTTGGCAAGTCTTGGCTGCCTATGTACGCAGCCAATACTTGTTTAGAAACAACTGCCATGGCGTTCGAATGTAACTTGCATGCTTACCCCCAAACTACATGTTGGAGTGCCTGTATTGTTGTAGAAAATTTGGAAAAAAGTTGGAATTAAACCTTAAAGGGTTAAAAGATTTCACAATCTTAAATCGATCATTTGTTCATTTCTAAAGTTAGTCCACCACTCAGTTCAGTCTGTCAATTATTGTGATGTATTATTACATCACAAATTTTGTCACTAATTCTTTAATGAGCAAATTAATCATCTGAAGAAAGTGGCATGTTGAATTAAATTTTCAATTGCTAATTCATATTGTAAACTTTAGGCACAAGTTTATTTTGGGAACTTTAGATATAATTTGAATGAACAATGATGATGCAAGCAAGACAGATTCCACAATCTCTTCACCATCCACTGAATACTATAAAAGTGGGAAGATAAAAAAAAAACATTGAGTATGTTCAACATCAAGCAAAGCTTGATGTTTGTGGGGACAACTAAAGAACTTTGGTTGCAGTGGTTAATTAAACACTGAAGGTTAATTTCAACCTTAATACAAATTGTTACCTGTGATTGTGCAAGCTCGGCCCACCATTTGGTATGCATGAAATATATACAAATGGACTGCGATGAACAACAAAAATTGTCGGTTGTAGTCTCTGTCATTTGGACTGTGTAAAAAACAAAGCTTATCAGCATGTGACCAATAAAGCCATCTCAGTATTACCTATCCTGTAATATCATTTCCAGATCTTGTGAGATCATGTATTAGCTTTAATTATTATAATACTCTTAAAAGTATTAATCACAAATATATAACAAGAAAGAAAGCTGCTTGTGAGTCAAATTTTTTTCTGCATGTAATCACTCCAAATCCTTCAAACTGCATTTTGGGGCAAAGAAAAAAAAACAACCCTAAATGACACCAGGTGTGTGTGTGTGGGTGGGGGAGGAGGGCTATAGGAGTCAAATTTTGTTTTTGCACGTAATAACTCCCAATCTTCAAGATGCATTCTGAGGAAGATTTTCTAAATGACATGGGGGGGGGGGGGGGGGGGGGGAGGGGGGGGGGGGGGTAAAGGTGTCAAATTTAGTTGTTTTTTTTTTTGGGGGGGGGGGGGGCATGTAGTAACTCCCAATACTTCAAAATGCATTTTCGGAAATATTGCCTAAATGATGGAGGGGGGGGGGGGGGGAGAGGATGGGGATTACAAGAATTGAAATCCGGTAACTACTGTTCAAGTTATGCAATAAACAAAGTTCTGAAAAAATAATGTTGGTTAAAAGACGAAAATTTACAAGTCGAAAAGCCCCAGTACTCTTGTAAAAATCATCAAACCATGCCCCAATATGAACTTAACCTTCATTTTGATATAACTGAGGAAGAAAGCAAGTTTGGTCCTAATCTATGAATCCAAACTCAAGTTATCATCGGGAACCAACATGTTGATGGTAATGAGAAATTTCTAAGTCGAAAAGACCCATAACTCATGTAAAAATAATTGGACGGAACCCACAATCAAACTTGGTCTGTATTACTATCTGGGTAATACATGTACCAACTTTGGTTGAGATTAAATAATACTAACTGGAGTTATCAGTCGGAAACCAAAAATCTTAATAGAAGATCAAATTCTAAGTCGAAAAAGGGGAATAACTCAAGTAAAAATAATTGGACGGCACTCATAATCGAACTTGGCCTGTATTACTAGCTGGGAAATACACGTACCAACTTTGGTTGAGATCAAATAATCCAAACTGGAGTTATCGGTCGGAAACCAATTGTTTACGGACAGATGGACGGACCATTTACATAATACAACCGATTTTACAAATGGGAGTATAAAAATGTAAACAGGAAGTAGCAATGAATTCTGCCTATTACTGGATCCAGTATATATATGGTTCCATTTTTAGGGGGTTCCAAGTCAATTGAATACACCTTAGAATTCAGTTCCGCATGATCTGGGCCAATTATTACTCCAATATACAGCATGCACATGCACTAAATAAAACAGAATAACAATTTTCCCTCAATCACCTGTTGCCTCACTTGTGATCATGAGGTGAGTGCATGTCCTTATGTAACGGTTTATATAATGAAGCTTATGGCATAATATTCTCATAATGTACACCAAGTTTGGTAAAAAACTCCAGTGGCAGCAGGTGAAGAAGATGCAATGATTAAGTTCTGGAGCTGGACAGTTTTTCGGTTTACCGGTTTGGTTTTAAGTTTTTGCCGGAAACTGAAAAACAAAACTGCAAGACCCAGCAAAAAAATGGATGAACGGTT
The DNA here is from genome assembly GCA_031216915.1 of Pictodentalium vernedei. Classification (NCBI taxonomy): domain Eukaryota; kingdom Metazoa; phylum Mollusca; class Scaphopoda; order Dentaliida; family Dentaliidae; genus Pictodentalium; species Pictodentalium vernedei. The sequence continues at coordinate 443,448,981 of CM062297.1, read as the reverse complement.
TAAATGTGTTTGTGCATAAACTGATAATAATATCTTACTGGGAGGGAACTGGACTAATGGGCCCTATGGATTTTCGTCACTACGTCTATCTGGTAAAGGTCAAATACTTCATGTTTTCATTGTCACATTTTCTCAATTATTGACTCGACCATCGAACGAGTCAATAGGGGATAAAATGTGACAATTAGAACACAACATAGATTAGATGAACTTTATTAATTTGCTAACCCAATTAATGTTTTTTTCTTACTCATTATACATAGTAACTAATCCTCTAGAACCCCACAAGAATGATCGAAGGGAAATTTGGGAAGGGAAGTTAGACTAAACCTAATAGGGATATTTATGGACAGGGCTATTTGTGGTGAGTGGTGTCATTCAAACTAACAGGGATTTTTCTACTTTAACCCTTTACCTAACGTAACGGCCAAAACCGGCCAGCGCTATTCTCAAAAATCGTCAGTGAATTTTCCTTATTTTTTGTCTCAAAAACATAGGTTATGACCCCTCATTGGAACGAGCTTGTCGAGCTCGTTCCAATGAGGGGTCATGACCTATGTTTTTGAGACAAAAAATTAGTTGTTCAAGATTTTTTTTTGCAAGTGTCGTCTGCTTTTCATGTTAGGTAAAGGGTTAAGGAGCCTGAAGTGTTATTTACTCTATTAGCCCAAGAACATTAGGTTTCACTAGGGAAAAAAATCGGAGAAAGCTGATTTTTTCAGGGAATGTCGAGTACATGTCACTGAACGATTAGACAAAAGTCCCCTAAAATCCCAGTTGAGCTTTTTTTTCTACAGCCTTTTTTCGAAAATGCGTTTGAAAAAAATTAAAAAAAATCGCACGAACTTTGTAACCTCGAATTGATCCAACTGCATTTTTTGTTTACGTGGATTTCGAGCTACATAAAGTCTAATATACATTTACCAAGAGGAAAATGTGCATTCTGTGACAATTTCTGCGAAAAATTATTGAAAATTCACAAAAAAGTATCGGATTTACGCAAAAAATGACGATTTTCCTAACGGATTTGCCCAAAGGGTCGTAGTTCAGAACGGGATGTTAGTTGGACAGACGATAAAAAATCCACCACCATTTGAAGACTTTTATCATTGCTTACAAAATAGACATTATGGAAGACCCCCTCTGCTTCTGGCCGGGTTCCCCTTTTGGCATAAAATTCGTCAGCATGAGAACTCAACTATTTTCGGGCTTGGGACCGAACAGACACGTCTGTGTCTGGCAGCATTAGATCAATAAATAATATTTACAGAATGTACAAAAATCAATAAATAATATTTACAGAATGTACAAATCAATCAACATGGATTAAGTTACATTGACTATTATCAACGCTATATACAGAAATGACATGACCTATATACATATTATTCATCGAACTCAGAAATTTCCGACAGGACAGTGTTTCTGTGGTTGTTACAAGAATCCGAACTGCAATTACACAAACCTGAGCAAGAGAGTCCTGCCTTCTTACACCCACACCTTTTTGTACAAGTACTCTTGCAACCACAACTGATCAGATTCAGTAGGTTATCGGGGGCACATGGCTTTGTGGCTGCAGTCGGTACAAGAAGTCCATTGTCTAGCGACCACCCCCAATCCGTCGGAGGAAGTGAAGTGCCCAGCCATTGTTGGACCTGGAGATAACATCTGTAGACATGTTGTTGTGCAGCATCGCTGCTTGGTGGGAGTGAGGCTAGGTCGATGGGTTTATTCAGTTTAGATTTTGCTACATAACGCTTGTAAGTGACATATCTATATTGGTCGAGAGAGGAAACAGTTTTACTCCCGTATAAGATCAGGAGAAGTTGTTCCCCGGCAGCGGCTACTGCACTTGGTGTACTGTCATCCGCCAAAATTGTGTTGACATACTGTTGTGAGTCGCTAGTAACATCGGAGACAATTGTACTGAATACTTTCTTCTTACCAACTCGAAAGAGTGCAAAAGTAGTGTCACAACCACTTATAGAATGTGCTACAAGGAGGTTGCTTCTATGGTCACCCATTTTGGTTGCTACTTCACTAACTGAAACTAGTAAGTTTGGGGTAATGGAATACATCATGTGAATATTACATCCCGGTTGAACTCGAGAGGTAAGAATGACTAACAAGTCTGTGTCTGTTCCCACAACGACAACATTGTTGTCATCTTGAGCGATGTCAAGTGCAGTTTCGGCTATCAGTACATCAGCATCAGACTCGGCCTGCTTGGACTGAATATTGATAGCAGATAGCTCCTGCATTAGAAGATCGATCAGTTGGGTTTTGTTCTTGGCATTTGCAAGGAAATCGGATTGGGGTGTGGTGGCTGGTAACTCAGGTGAGATATTGATATCAATGGAATACCTGTCTTTAGATCTACGGGCTTGTTCCATGCCCTTTGTCGACATTGTACAAGCATAACCATCAAAAACAACCACGACGTTCGCCCCAAAATGTCTCACTAGATAATTGGAATATGATGTACATATGTCCTTATATGATGACTGTTTAGGCCATACAACTGCCCTCAATAAAAATCCACCATCTACAACAAACAGAGAATGTTCTGGGATTTTAGTTTGCTCGGAACCGTATGTTTTGAGGATCTTACCGAGCATGCTTTTCTGTGTCTTCCTCATTCCAGCAGAATCAAACAATGCTGGTGGTTTCGGGGCAAGTTCATATTTGAGATACTCTTCCATCTCTGCTTGTGACTGAATAACACATGTGATGCGGTTGAACAGAATTGTGGGGTCAATCACTACCTTACTTCCACGGACTTTGATGCTATTTGCCATCGATGCGAAAGACTTCACAGTGTCAACACGTCATAGTTTGATGCTGTTGAACGTTTTGCTTACAACATTTGATATGCAACATTCACCAATTTTGCGAACTTGGTCACGGTTCACAGTTTCGTCGGCCACAAGCCCGGTCGCTATAGAGACTAATTGTAGTGGATCTCTATTCTGAAAGGGGGAATGCACTCTGAGCCAGTTCAATAATTTGGTGATATCATTGGCATCAGTCAATTGTGAACTTTGACGGAGATCCCGATGTTGTTCGCCATGACCAGTGTGAACATGAACAAAATTTTCGAGAGCATTACATATCAGAAGGCAAAGAGGTAGTCCATGTACCCATTTCGCAACAGTGCTATTGGTTATTCCCCTGCCATGTGTGAGACCACCAGGGAGCTTGAACATTCTCATTAAACACTGCTCTATAGTCTGATCAGAATATATCCCGTCCCAGAATTTATCTGAGCACCTTATGGTAAAGTAACCTTTCTCAGTGAACAACTTCAAATCAACCTGTTGCATTATTTCTGTTAGCTCATTCATCTGCTGCAAATAGAAATGAGAACTTTTTGCGTATGCAAAATGACCACCTGCGTGAAATACTGGAATCATATTGCGAACACAATATGTGTGGAGTTCCCAGTCGCCTGTGCGCTCTGCTCTCAAGAACAACTGGAGAAGACCTATTTGCTCGTAGTATTGTACCCAAAGCTTTCCTGTGCGTCCTACGGACGCATTCTGGAGCAGTTCGTGTAATTTTGACAGTAGATGGTTGACACTTTCTTGATTGACAGCGTCAGCTGTTGTACAGTCACCTCTGGCAAGTCCACAGAATATTTCATTGACTTCTGTGCAGTCTATGTTATCTAGTGTTCGGCTTTCTTCAAACACAAGTTTTGTAATGGCAATTTGTGTTAGCAAATGGGCACGAACTGCTCTTGAATATGCATGACCACTGATCAAATGATGGATTGACCCACCAGCATAAACAGTCCCCCAAAGTTCATCCAAGCCGCTACCAGCCATGATCGAACCAATTGCCCCTAAATATGACATAATCATATGGAAGCCGCCGCCACATTACATGCCAATGCATCCTGAGTGTAGGCGAACACCACATTATGTGATTTAATCGAACATGGAAATTGAAACAATGATGCTATAATACGGTATTTGAATGAGAAAAGTCGATGCCATTTGAATTTGAGTTTAGGGGGTATGGTTAATATTTCACACGTTTCACCAGTTCATTATGGAATAAATGACTATTGTTATATATCATTATAAAGCCAGTGCTTTTCTGCAATTTTTGATATATAATTTAACTCCCAAAGTAGTCGTAGATTTGATTTAATGGACGTTGTGTACCGTTGTGTGTATGAAAACAATAATTTTTTTTCCGTAATTTTGTACATTTTCGTGAATATTTCACCATTGAGCGTGAGGATTGGTACAAAGTTGGCATTTTCTGTTGGGGATATGTATTCTCAATATAATTCAGCACGATATTTATGATTCTCACCCTACTAAGGCGAATAAGAATGAGAAATATGGAGCTGGGTTGAATTTTTTTTTAAATTTTTTTTTTCATCAAAAAAACGCTATAACTAAAAAAGCTCAACTCGGATTCGCGGGGACTTTTCACACTTTATCCGCAATGTGTGTCCCGGAAACATATAAAAAAAAAAAAAAAAAATCAGCTTTCTTCGATTTTTTTCCTTACTTTCTCATTTTTATGTCTAATGTGCCTGGACTATATGTCATAACCTATGTTTTTGAGACAAAAATTAAAAAAATTAGTTATTCAAGAATTTGTTTTGCAAGTGTCGTCTGCTTTTCATGTTAGGTAAAGGGTTAATAGACACTGAATGATTTGTCAAAATAAATGCAAACCAGTCAAGAAAGGGAGGAATATTGCAAGATAAATTGGTTATTACCACCAAGTAGGTTTCCAAGTCCCAACCTCATCTCTGGATCATATATCATCTCATCCTAACAGACTCATCAATATATGCCCAGAGAGAAAGTCTCAACTTCTAAACACCATCTCGGAAACTCACATGGTAATAATGACCTATATGCATACTGCGGAAATCTACCCCTTTACAATGTATTTACAATTACACATTCTTCCTCAATGACCAAACAGATTTTGAATCAGTGAGAGGAGTTTCAATTGAATCTCGAAGCTTTGTCGGTCCTTATACCAAAAACTTGTCACTTTAAGCTCATCTCCCAATCATACAGCTGATGTACTCCAACTTTGGTCAAAATACACAGAGAACTGTGAGAGATGCAATGACATAGTTTCAGACTACATATACTATATATATAATATATATATATTACATGTTCACTGCATTTGGTCCAAATCCATTGAAAACTTTCAGAAGTCGAGAAGTGAAAACAAAGCTGTGGGTAGATGGAGAAACAGATGAACAGACAGAGACATGGTGATTTCGATATTCATGTATCATCAATCTTCAATAATAGGATGTATACAAAGGTTTTAATGCATGATTTATTTTTCTGGTATGCACTTAAAATAATTTTATCATTATCTGTCGGAGAGTTCAGACAAGTAATCCCTTATGAACTGTGAGAAAGAAATTGTGAACAAAGTAAGATATCGATTTAATATAACCATATGTGATTAAAAAACAGGCTGATTATTTATTTATTGGTGTTTAAGGTCACATACTTATGCACAATGGCTAATCGTGACCGTGACAGTTTTACGGGTGGAGGAAGCCGGAGTACCCGGAGAGAACCACCGAGCAACGACGAGCAGCTGTCAGCTCTCCAACATCGTAACTCTGAACTCTGCACCGCAGCACAGGCAGGGTTAGATTGGTTGAAGACATGCGCACCATCGACGTGCAGTACGCCTCAGTACACAGCGTCATCGTGCCCCCATGTAGGCAATCGGGGTGAAGTGTCTTGCCCAAGGACACAACGCGGTTGCCGCATGTGGGATTCGAACCGAGGACCTCTCGGCTTGCAGCCTGCACCTCTACCAACTGAGCCACCGCGCCCCAAACAGGCTGATGAAATCATCAGATGTGTACCCATATGCGCAACTAGTAGAAAGCTGTATGATGGAGGGCCACCCTGGATGCCGACATTATGTACACCATACATGGTATGGGTACATATAGAAATGATTGGAGGAGAACCTAATTTGATGGATAAAGGGTTAATATCTCCGGACCAAATTATTAGATTTACATCAAAAACTATACAACACAGCACATCAGTAACCTGAACACAAATATAAAGTAACTTGACAATCCAAGCAATATTTTTCAAGTTATCGAATGCCAAAGGGATTGGAGGAATTTTCAATTAAAGTAAATAAAGTAACCTGATAATCAAATTAATATTTATTGAGTTATCGCATGCCGAAGAAATGGATTGGAGGAGTTCTCAGTTTGAAAGATAAAGGGTTAATATCACAGGATCAAATTATCAGATTTACACCAAAAATTATACAGCTCGGCACATCAGTAACCTGAATACATATATGAAGTAACATGACAAACGGACTGATATTTTTTGAGTTATCTCATGCCAAAGGGATTGGAGGAATTTTCAATTTGAAGGATAAAGGGTTAATATCTCAAGATCAAATTATCATATTTACACCAAAAACTATACAGCTCGGCAGATCAGTAACCTGAACACAAATATAAAGTAACTTGACAATCCAAGCAATATTTTTCAAGTTATCGAATGCCAAAGGGATTGGAGGAATTTTCAATTTGAAGGATAAAGGGTTAATATCTCAGGATCAAAATAACAGATTTACACCAAAAACTATACAGCTTGGCACATCAGTAACCTGAACACAAATATAAAGTAACTTGACAATCCAAGCAATATTTTTCAAGTTATAGAATGCCAAAGGGATTGGAGGAATTTTCAATTTGACGGATAAAGGGTTAATATCTCAGGATCAAAATAACAGATTTACACCAAAAACTATACAGCTTGGTACATCAGTAACCTGAACACAAATATAAAGTAACTTGACAATTGAAGAAATATTTTTCAAGTTATCGAATGCCAAAGGGATTGGAGGAATTTTCAATTTGAAGGATAAACGGTTAACATCTCAGGATTAAATTATCAGATTTATACCAAAAACTATAAAGCTCGGCACATCAGTAACCTGAACACAAATATAAAGCAACTTGACAATCCAAGCAATATTTTTCAAGTTATCAAATGCCAAAGGGATTGGAGGAATTATCAATTTGAAGGATAAAGGGTTAATATCTCAGGATCAAAATAACAGATTTACACGAAAAACTATACAGCTCGGAACATCAGTAACTTGAAGATATATATAAAGTAACATGACAATTGGATTGATATTTTTTGAGCTATCTCATGCCAAAGGGATTGGAAGAATTCTCAATTTGAGGATAAAGAGTTAATATCTCAGGATCAAATTATCAGATTTACACCAAAAACTATACAGCGCGGCACATCAGTAACCTGAACACAAATATAAAGTAACTTGACAATCCAAGCAATATTTTTCAAGTTATCGAATGCCAAAGAAATGGATACGGATGCTGGACGGACAGACGGATGGATGGATGGATGGATGGATGGATGGATGGACGGACGGACAGACAGACAGACAGGCGGACAAAGGATGGATGAACGACGAATGGCCACTCCTGATGCCGGCATTATGTGTACCATACATAGTATGGGTGCACATAAAAATTAAGCAGGTCTTACAAAACCTGGATGTACTACAAACATAACATGAGAGGATATTCTCACTACTGATATTTATATTTTCTGAGAAAAATGGTACACGATCTGAAGGCTGCAGGTGCTTGTTCTTCTGAGAAGAATATGTACTGACTTGGAACATAAGTTGAAGGCTTCAGGTGCTTCTTGTTTTTCTTTTCTCATGATTGAACAAGAAGAATGTTACTAAGGTAACACATGCACTCCCCCCCCCCCTGAGACCTTCACCTTGCAGATGCAGCGGAAACTATTATATGCGACACACCTTCTGACTGTCCTTAACATTTGTAAAAAGTTTAACAATTGTACTCTGATTCGTTTCTGAGTTATGGCTGAGACACGAATATTGACCGATTTGTAGTGTGACCTTGAAATGTGACCTTGACCTTGAAGGTACGAACCCAGCTATGATGTGTGACACATCCTCCCATGGTCCTTTATAATTGTGTGAAGTTTGATGACTGTGGCCCTAACATTTTTCGAGTTATTGGCTCGGACACACACACACACACACACACACACACACACACACACACACACACACACACACACAGTCTTGTCTACCCTACATACCGAGGTACCCCATTGTTTGTCCTTTGTGTGGACTAACGGTTTCAACCTCATTTTGCCGGTACAGTTCTGGGAAAACAACCGAGGTAAATAAACGCCCGGATGAACAAATTTTGGATCTTTTAGAGCTGAGCTTAAAAGGTAATGACTTTCAATTCAATGGAGAATATTTTCTACAAATAATGGGTTGTCCTATGGGCAAAAGATTCAGTCCTAATTTTGCAAGCATTTATGTAGCGGAATGGGAGGAAAATGCCTTAAGCAAATGTGCAAAGCATCCTCTCGTATATCTCAGGTATTTAGATGACATTTTTATTATTTGGGAACATTCAAAAGAAGATTTTGATGAATTTTTAGAAATTTTGAACAATCACGATCCAAATATTAAATTGAAAGCTACTATCAGTGAAAATTCTGTTGATTTTCTCGATGTGACCGTGTATAAAGGCAAGCAATTTCAGGCGTCCGGTCATTTAGATTATAAAGTGTATTTTAAACCAACTGATTCACATCAATTGTTGCACACAAAATCATTTCATCCTCAACATACATTTAAAGGTATCATCAAATCACAACTCATTCGTTTCCACCGCAATTCAAGTGATAAGGTAAATTTCAATGAGGCTTGTTCTACTCTATTTGGCGCCCTCAGATCGAGAGGGTACTCGCTGCGCCTTTTGCGTAGCCTGAAATCCCAAACCCTGAAAAAGCTCGAAAGTCCAGCTGAAACTACCGATTTCGAACCACTGAAGATTGAACACAACAGACCGTTGCAGAATGGTAGTGGCGTGGTAATTAATTGCAAAAAGCCTCGTTGTAGACTGCATACTTTTATGCCTGATCAGAAAGAGGAATTTTCCTCCGAACAAACGAAAGATCATTATCAGATCCGTAACCCCCTTCATTGTGATTCACCAAACATTATTTACCTTATCACTTGTAAGCGATGTCGGAAACAGTATGTTGGTCAAAGTCAAAATCCTTTTCGAGAACGTGCTACTAGACACAAACAGGATATAAAACATAATGCTGATGCCCCAGTAGCACAACATTTTAACCTTCCTGGCCATTCTTTGGACGATTTCGAAATCCATCCTATTGAACAACCACCAATTAAAGACACATTAGAAGAAACTGATGAATTTAGAAAAAAACGTGAAGCTTTTTGGATCAATACGCTTCAAACCCTCTGGCCATTTGGTATGAACATATCAGAGGGCGAATGCGAAAGGAGGTCCATCATTCCTTTCACTTTAACGTACAACAGAATGAATATCGAAATAGCAAAAATGTTAAAAGATGAATTCAATTTTACCAATGCTAAATTAAATGAACCTTTGAATCTTCGACCTGTCATCGCCTATAAGAAAAACAAAAGCTTGCGTAACATCCTTGTAAGGACTAAATTAGAGCCCATCAATGAATAACATCAATTTTTGCCAGTCAGTTTAACCAGTTCCTAAGCTCATCACTTAGTTTAATTCAATTTTATGTAATTTTTTGTCATGTTTGAAACCCATCAGGGTTCAGTAAATGAAAACAATTTTTCGGCGGCATATTAAAAGAAAAAAACGTTTCAGTAGGAAATGTCTGTGCCAGTGCGATTTTTTAACCTCAAACACACACAGGCGAGTGCCAGAGTTCATATATGTCCCAAAACAAAATAGGTTCCAATTTCAATCATGTGTATGTATTTCTTAAATAAAATTATCATTTATTTATATATTTATTTATTATATTTATTATTTTTATTTATTTATTTATTTATTTTTCTATTTTTTATTTTTTATTTATTTATTTATTTATTTCATTATTATTATTATTATTATTTTTATTTTTAATTTTAATTTTTCATACCTTTCACACAATGTAGAGGTTCAGAAGGTAAAACACACAATTTCTACGTGGTGTAAAATATTTTCCGTCATAAACCTCCGTCGGGGGATATTCATTCCAACTTGTAACATTCGTGAGGCATCTTGATCTTTGGCGTTATTTTTTCATTTATTTCTTTAGTCTCAATATATTTTATCAAACCATTTTTTCATATTATTTTCACATACTTCTGAAGCCAGTAAAGCAAACCGCTCCCGATTGGTTTTACTTAAACCAAAGCCAACCAATAGGGCTTCATGGGGTCAGTAAAGCAAACGACTCACTGACTGATTAAAATTCAATGGAAGCCAATCAATAGGGTTTCATCTAATTTGTTTGGACGACACAAACTGAGTTGTGAAAAACAAACTTGGGACATCTCAGATTGAAAAGAATTAATTAGATGAGTGACATTTGTCAGCTTGTTACCGAGTTTAATTATGTACTGAGCTGTGAAAAACACCCCCAGCCCACATATGGATATATACCATGCATGCCCTCCCAAAGTTAGATTCATTTTCCTCAAAGTCTCTTTGAAAAAGCCAAACCAAGCGAAACGCGTCGAGACAGACGGATTATTTTCTAGCTTTGCTGAAGACTGCAACCAATCCAGGTATCTTCTTTAATAGGTAATATTTAATTTTCCAATTTTATTTATTTCATCACTTTTATATTTTATTTATACTTAATTCAGCTACTTTCTTTAAAAATGGCAAGAAAAGGGCAGATGCATCAGAGGCAGAGAGTTGCCCAGTCGGAACTGGCCAGGAACTATCATTCCAGGCTTATTCTAGGCTGGTCAAGGCTTTGTTTCAGGTGCTTCAATGTTTGCACCACATTGGGCTATTAGAGCACCATTTGGCAAATCGGGATTTCCCGAAACAGCTGGAGAAGAAAGTAGATGAGTTAGGTGGCTTTCTAAAGCCAGCTCTTCCCACCCCACACATTTTTTCTGTTTTTCGACAGATTAGTGTGGGATGTGCCAATCAAACGTTAAATGCTTTAGTTGAGCATTATAAGATAAATTTAAACCAGTTGAAGTCTAAGATAACTTTGGCTATGCGACCACCTCCTGGACTCGAAAAAATAGACTTCAACAGCGCTTCGGCACGTGCCTTGATCTGGGCTAAAAAGAACTTTAAAAATAAGTTGACAGATAAGACGATTTCGGCCTATGAGTCTTACATTTCGGAACTTCGCCCAGCGTCTGGAGTAAGGAACAATACGGGAGGGAGCAAGCAAACTCCGGCCCGTGTTGTCCCTCTACCCCAACGCGAAAAGCAAAATAAGAAAAGATCAAGGCAAAGCACTTCTCCCTCTTCTTTTCCTTCTACTTCTTTCTCTCAGAGTAAGCGCCTCAATTTGCAAACATCTCCGGTCCATATTGTGACTGAAGATGCTCGCAAATTGAGTAACGCTGTCTCGCCTCGTCTTGCTCCTCTACCTCCTACTCCTCCTCAGCCTTTTTTCTCTGGTTCTCCTAGTGCTCTCTCTAGAACTCCTCCTACTCCTTCTGTTTCTTCTCCTGCTTCTGTTTCCTCTCCTGCTTCTGTTTCTTCTGCCCCTTCTCCTGCCTCTAGTGTGGTTCAACCAGGTATATCGTACTCAGAGAAAGTCAAATCACCGAGCCGCAACTCGGGCCGCTCATTTGATTCTAAATTCTCCCAGTTTCGGCATAAAAGCGGAGTTAATTTTGACAAAAGGAATTGGCGCCTCCCCGATGTTTGTAAAAACATCCTTATGATTGGAACTTCAAATTTAGGACGCATTGATCGAAATCCCCATCCGGACATCCAGGTGGAGTGTTACCCCGGCGCCAAATTCAATCATCTGCGCTCTATGTTTAAAGGGCACAGGGGCCAGTCCAGTCCCCAAAAAATATTATTAAATATTGGCGTGAATTCTCGAAACGATAATTCTGATCTCATAGTTAAGCAGTTGCGGAATATGCTTAGCGATATCAGGGTCAAGTTTAGATCAGCAAAAATTTATTTCGCTGAACTAAACTTTTCGCAAAAACTCCCTCAGGCTGAGAGGAGAACCCTGAGCATCATCAACGAAACCATTCGGAAAGTGAAGGACGTTAACGTGATACCAAAAATTGATGACGCGAAGTTTGATGTTGCTCAGGATTTAATCCATTGGACCACGAGAACCGCCAATATTATGTACGATCACTGGCTGAACCACCTAAATTTAAACTAAGTAAAGGCAAAGGTAACAGCCGCCTAACAGATGATGGATTAGGAACTAATGTGGTTAACCTGTCTGGCACCAATGACCTAACAACCCAAGAGAAATCTCTTTTAGATCGCGGTTTAACTTTTGTACCAGCACCAAAGCCTAAAACTGATAAGCAAACAAATTTACCATCATACAACTGTAATTTTCTTAGGCAAATGAAATTAGCCGACCGCTTTAGAAACTCCAGTGGTCGGAAATTTCCTTTTACAGAATCATCTGGTTGGTCACCTCCAGATAGTGAAGTAGATCCCGAAATTATTGAGGCTAGCAAACGAATCATCAAAAAGGTGTTCAGCATGAACATACTCTCCGATAAAGACAATTTAACAGCTGGTGAACGGAGAGCCCTCACGAAACTTCGAAAAAATAAGAAATTAGTGATTAAACCAGCCGACAAAGGTGGGTCGGTAGTTGTTCTATCTCGGGATAATTACATAAAGGAAGCCATGAGACAACTCAGCAATACTAAACATTATAAGAAAATAGATTCACTTATTTGGCCTAGTAATATCGAAAAATTCAATAAGATCTTAAAATTTCTCCTCGACGAAGGTCACATTACCAAAAAACAATTGAAATATTTAACAGCTAAGCTCAGTGCTCAAACAAGACAATTTTATATCCTACCAAAGATCCACAAGGACCGTTCTTCATGGACGGATGACTTAACTCCACCCGGGAGGCCAATTGTATCAGATTGTAATTCGGAATCTTATGCGATCTCGGAATTAATTGATTATCATCTGAAACCTATAGCAAATAGACATCCGAGCTATCTAAAAAATACACAGGATTTCCTGTCAAAAATTTCGAAATTGAAAATATCGAAAAATGCAATTCTGGCTACTTTGGATATCGACAGTATGTATACGAACATTGATATTGATAAAGGTGTTAAATCAGTTAAAAATGCATTTGAAAAATATCCGGATGCGAAACGCCCGGATGAACAAATTTTGGATCTTTTAGAGCTGAGCTTAAAAGGTAATGACTTTCAATTCAATGGAGAATATTTTCTACAAATAATGGGTTGTCCTATGGGCAAAAGATTCAGTCCTAATTTTGCAAGCATTTATGTAGCGGAATGGGAGGAAAATGCCTTAAGCAAATGTGCAAAGCATCCTCTCGTATATCTCAGGTATTTAGATGACATTTTTATTATTTGGGAACATTCAAAAGAAGATTTTGATGAATTTTTAGAAATTTTGAACAATCACGATCCAAATATTAAATTGAAAGCTACTATCAGTGAAAATTCTGTTGATTTTCTCGATGTGACAGTGTATAAAGGCAAGCAATTTCAGGCGTCCGGTCATTTAGATTATAAAGTGTATTTTAAACCAACTGATTCACATCAATTGTTGCACACAAAATCATTTCATCCTCAACATACATTTAAAGGTATCATTAAATCACAACTCATTCGTTTCCACCGCAATTCAAGTGATAAGGTAAATTTCAATGAGGCTTGTTCTACTCTATTTGGCGCCCTCAGATCGAGAGGGTACTCGCTGCGCCTTTTGCGTAGCCTGAAATCCCAAACCCTGAAAAAGCTCGAAAGTCCAGCTGAAACTACCGATTTCGAACCACTGAAGATTGAACACAACAGACCGTTGCAGAATGGTAGTGGCGTGGTAATTAATTGCAAAAAGCCTCGTTGTAGACTGCATACTTTTATGCCTGATCAGAAAGAGGAATTTTCCTCCGAACAAACGAAAAATCATTATCAGATCCGTAACCCCCTTCATTGTGATTCACCAAACATTATTTACCTTATCACTTGTAAGCGATGTCGGAAACAGTATGTTGGTCAAAGTCAAAATCCTTTTCGAGAACGTGCTACTAGACACAAACAGGATATAAAACATAATGCTGATGCCCCAGTAGCACAACATTTTAACCTTCCTGGCCATTCTTTGGACGATTTCGAAATCCATCCTATTGAACAACCACCAATTAAAGACACATTAGAAGAAACTGATGAATTTAGAAAAAAACGTGAAGCTTTTTGGATCAATACGCTTCAAACCCTCTGGCCATTTGGTATGAACATATCAGAGGGCGAATGCGAAAGGAGGTCCATCATTCCTTTCACTTTAACGTACAACAGAATGAATATCGAAATAGCAAAAATGTTAAAAGATGAATTCAATTTTACCAATGCTAAATTAAATGAACCTTTGAATCTTCGACCTGTCATCGCCTATAAGAAAAACAAAAGCTTGCGTAACATCCTTGTAAGGACTAAATTAGAGCCCATCAATGAATAACATCAATTTTTGCCAGTCAGTTTAACCAGTTCCTAAGCTCATCACTTAGTTTAATTCAATTTTATGTAATTTTTTGTCATGTTTGAAACCCATCAGGGTTCAGTAAATGAAAACAATTTTTCGGCGGCATATTAAAAGAAAAAAACGTTTCAGTAGGAAATGTCTGTGCCAGTGCGATTTTTTAACCTCAAACACACACAGGCGAGTGCCAGAGTTCATATATGTCCCAAAACAAAATAGGTTCCAATTTCAATCATGTGTATGTATTTCTTAAATAAAATTATCATTTATTTATATATTTATTTATTATATTTATTATTTTTATTTATTTATTTATTTATTTTTCTATTTTTTATTTTTTATTTATTTATTTATTTATTTCATTATTATTATTATTATTATTTTTATTTTTAATTTTAATTTTTCATACCTTTCACACAATGTAGAGGTTCAGAAGGTAAAACACACAATTTCTACGTGGTGTAAAATATTTTCCGTCATAAACCTCCGTCGGGGGATATTCATTCCAACTTGTAACATTCGTGAGGCATCTTGATCTTTGGCGTTATTTTTTCATTTATTTCTTTAGTCTCAATATATTTTATCAAACCATTTTTTCATATTATTTTCACATACTTCTGAAGCCAGTAAAGCAAACCGCTCCCGATTGGTTTTACTTAAACCAAAGCCAACCAATAGGGCTTCATGGGGTCAGTAAAGCAAACGACTCACTGACTGATTAAAATTCAATGGAAGCCAATCAATAGGGTTTCATCTAATTTGTTTGGACGACACAAACTGAGTTGTGAAAAACAAACTTGGGACATCTCAGATTGAAAAGAATTAATTAGATGAGTGACATTTGTCAGCTTGTTACCGAGTTTAATTATGTACTGAGCTGTGAAAAACACCCCCAGCCCACATATGGATATATACCATGCATGCCCTCCCAAAGTTAGATTCATTTTCCTCAAAGTCTCTTTGAAAAAGCCAAACCAAGCGAAACGCGTCGAGACAGACGGATTATTTTCTAGCTTTGCTGAAGACTGCAACCAATCCAGGTATCTTCTTTAATAGGTAATATTTAATTTTCCAATTTTATTTATTTCATCACTTTTATATTTTATTTATACTTAATTCAGCTACTTTCTTTAAAAATGGCAAGAAAAGGGCAGATGCATCAGAGGCAGAGAGTTGCCCAGTCGGAACTGGCCAGGAACTATCATTCCAGGCTTATTCTAGGCTGGTCAAGGCTTTGTTTCAGGTGCTTCAATGTTTGCACCACATTGGGCTATTAGAGCACCATTTGGCAAATCGGGATTTCCCGAAACAGCTGGAGAAGAAAGTAGATGAGTTAGGTGGCTTTCTAAAGCCAGCTCTTCCCACCCCACACATTTTTTCTGTTTTTCGACAGATTAGTGTGGGATGTGCCAATCAAACGTTAAATGCTTTAGTTGAGCATTATAAGATAAATTTAAACCAGTTGAAGTCTAAGATAACTTTGGCTATGCGACCACCTCCTGGACTCGAAAAAATAGACTTCAACAGCGCTTCGGCACGTGCCTTGATCTGGGCTAAAAAGAACTTTAAAAATAAGTTGACAGATAAGACGATTTCGGCCTATGAGTCTTACATTTCGGAACTTCGCCCAGCGTCTGGAGTAAGGAACAATACGGGAGGGAGCAAGCAAACTCCGGCCCGTGTTGTCCCTCTACCCCAACGCGAAAAGCAAAATAAGAAAAGATCAAGGCAAAGCACTTCTCCCTCTTCTTTTCCTTCTACTTCTTTCTCTCAGAGTAAGCGCCTCAATTTGCAAACATCTCCGGTCCATATTGTGACTGAAGATGCTCGCAAATTGAGTAACGCTGTCTCGCCTCGTCTTGCTCCTCTACCTCCTACTCCTCCTCAGCCTTTTTTCTCTGGTTCTCCTAGTGCTCTCTCTAGAACTCCTCCTACTCCTTCTGTTTCTTCTCCTGCTTCTGTTTCCTCTCCTGCTTCTGTTTCTTCTGCCCCTTCTCCTGCCTCTAGTGTGGTTCAACCAGGTATATCGTACTCAGAGAAAGTCAAATCACCGAGCCGCAACTCGGGCCGCTCATTTGATTCTAAATTCTCCCAGTTTCGGCATAAAAGCGGAGTTAATTTTGACAAAAGGAATTGGCGCCTCCCCGATGTTTGTAAAAACATCCTTATGATTGGAACTTCAAATTTAGGACGCATTGATCGAAATCCCCATCCGGACATCCAGGTGGAGTGTTACCCCGGCGCCAAATTCAATCATCTGCGCTCTATGTTTAAAGGGCACAGGGGCCAGTCCAGTCCCCAAAAAATATTATCAAATATTGGCGTGAATTCTCGAAACGATAATTCTGATCTCATAGTTAAGCAGTTGCGGAATATGCTTAGCGATATCAGGGTCAAGTTTAGATCAGCAAAAATTTATTTCGCTGAACTAAACTTTTCGCAAAAACTCCCTCAGGCTGAGAGGAGAACCCTGAGCATCATCAACGAAACCATTCGGAAAGTGAAGGACGTTAACGTGATACCAAAAATTGATGACGCGAAGTTTGATGTTGCTCAGGATTTAATCCATTGGACCACGAGAACCGCCAATATTATGTACGATCACTGGCTGAACCACCTAAATTTAAACTAAGTAAAGGCAAAGGTAACAGCCGCCTAACAGATGATGGATTAGGAACTAATGTGGTTAACCTGTCTGGCACCAATGACCTAACAACCCAAGAGAAATCTCTTTTAGATCGCGGTTTAACTTTTGTACCAGCACCAAAGCCTAAAACTGATAAGCAAACAAATTTACCATCATACAACTGTAATTTTCTTAGGCAAATGAAATTAGCCGACCGCTTTAGAAACTCCAGTGGTCGGAAATTTCCTTTTACAGAATCATCTGGTTGGTCACCTCCAGATAGTGAAGTAGATCCCGAAATTATTGAGGCTAGCAAACGAATCATCAAAAAGGTGTTCAGCATGAACATACTCTCCGATAAAGACAATTTAACAGCTGGTGAACGGAGAGCCCTCACGAAACTTCGAAAAAATAAGAAATTAGTGATTAAACCAGCCGACAAAGGTGGGTCGGTAGTTGTTCTATCTCGGGATAATTACATAAAGGAAGCCATGAGACAACTCAGCAATACTAAACATTATAAGAAAATAGATTCACTTATTTGGCCTAGTAATATCGAAAAATTCAATAAGATCTTAAAATTTCTCCTCGACGAAGGTCACATTACCAAAAAACAATTGAAATATTTAACAGCTAAGCTCAGTGCTCAAACAAGACAATTTTATATCCTACCAAAGATCCACAAGGACCGTTCTTCATGGACGGATGACTTAACTCCACCCGGGAGGCCAATTGTATCAGATTGTAATTCGGAATCTTATGCGATCTCGGAATTAATTGATTATCATCTGAAACCTATAGCAAATAGACATCCGAGCTATCTAAAAAATACACAGGATTTCCTGTCAAAAATTTCGAAATTGAAAATATCGAAAAATGCAATTCTGGCTACTTTGGATATCGACAGTATGTATACGAACATTGATATTGATAAAGGTGTTAAATCAGTTAAAAATGCATTTGAAAAATATCCGGATGCGAAACGCCCGGATGAACAAATTTTGGATCTTTTAGAGCTGAGCTTAAAAGGTAATGACTTTCAATTCAATGGAGAATATTTTCTACAAATAATGGGTTGTCCTATGGGCAAAAGATTCAGTCCTAATTTTGCAAGCATTTATGTAGCGGAATGGGAGGAAAATGCCTTAAGCAAATGTGCAAAGCATCCTCTCGTATATCTCAGGTATTTAGATGACATTTTTATTATTTGGGAACATTCAAAAGAAGATTTTGATGAATTTTTAGAAATTTTGAACAATCACGATCCAAATATTAAATTGAAAGCTACTATCAGTGAAAATTCTGTTGATTTTCTCGATGTGACAGTGTATAAAGGCAAGCAATTTCAGGCGTCCGGTCATTTAGATTATAAAGTGTATTTTAAACCGACTGATTCACATCAATTGTTGCACACAAAATCATTTCATCCTCAACATACATTTAAAGGTATCATTAAATCACAACTCATTCGTTTCCACCGCAATTCAAGTGATAAGGTAAATTTCAATGAGGCTTGTTCTACTCTATTTGGCGCCCTCAGATCGAGAGGGTACTCGCTGCGCCTTTTGCGTAGCCTGAAATCCCAAACCCTGAAAAAGCTCGAAAGTCCAGCTGAAACTACCGATTTCGAACCACTGAAGATTGAACACAACAGACCGTTGCAGAATGGTAGTGGCGTGGTAATTAATTGCAAAAAGCCTCGTTGTAGACTGCATACTTTTATGCCTGATCAGAAAGAGGAATTTTCCTCCGAACAAACGAAAAATCATTATCAGATCCGTAACCCCCTTCATTGTGATTCACCAAACATTATTTACCTTATCACTTGTAAGCGATGTCGGAAACAGTATGTTGGTCAAAGTCAAAATCCTTTTCGAGAACGTGCTACTAGACACAAACAGGATATAAAACATAATGCTGATGCCCCAGTAGCACAACATTTTAACCTTCCTGGCCATTCTTTGGACGATTTCGAAATCCATCCTATTGAACAACCACCAATTAAAGACACATTAGAAGAAACTGATGAATTTAGAAAAAAACGTGAAGCTTTTTGGATCAATACGCTTCAAACCCTCTGGCCATTTGGTATGAACATATCAGAGGGCGAATGCGAAAGGAGGTCCATCATTCCTTTCACTTTAACGTACAACAGAATGAATATCGAAATAGCAAAAATGTTAAAAGATGAATTCAATTTTACCAATGCTAAATTAAATGAACCTTTGAATCTTCGACCTGTCATCGCCTATAAGAAAAACAAAAGCTTGCGTAACATCCTTGTAAGGACTAAATTAGAGCCCATCAATGAATAACATCAATTTTTGCCAGTCAGTTTAACCAGTTCCTAAGCTCATCACTTAGTTTAATTCAATTTTATGTAATTTTTTGTCATGTTTGAAACCCATCAGGGTTCAGTAAATGAAAACAATTTTTCGGCGGCATATTAAAAGAAAAAAACGTTTCAGTAGGAAATGTCTGTGCCAGTGCGATTTTTTAACCTCAAACACACACACACACACACACACACACACACACACACACACACACACACACACACACAGAGTCTTGTCTTCCCTACATACCAAGGTACCCCATTGTTTGTCCTTTGTGTGGACTAACGGTTTCTACCTCGTTTTGCCGGTACAGTTCTGGGAAAACAACCGAGGTAAAGGGTTTCTTTTGTCTTTTGTACCTCGGTAAGGCAAAACACGCAAACTCTTTTGTCTAGTTACCTCGTCAAGTTGGTAAGACAAACCCACACACACACACACACACACACACACACACACACACACACACACACACACAGAGTCTTGTTTACCCTACATACCGAGGTACCCCATTGTTTGTCCTTTGTGTGGACTAACGGTTTCTACCTCGTTTTGCCGGTACAGTTCTGGGAAAACAACCGAGGTAAAGGGTTTCTTTTGTCTTTTGTACCTCGGTAAGGCGAAACACGCAAACTCTTTTGTCTAGTTACCTCGTCAAGTTGGTAAGACAAACCCCCACACACACACACACACACACACACACACACACACACACACATGGATGGACACACGCACACTTCAATCACTATATGCCACCCGACCTAAGTCGGGGGGCATAAAAATAACTTTTAGGTGGTTTTAGGTGGAAAATATCATTTCATTTATTGGTGTTTAAGCCTCTGAACACTCATTTCAAAATATCAAAACTTCAACAAATTTCAAACTTGTTTTTCAGAGCTCAGTCATTGAGCTCTGAAAAACAAGTTTGAATTTGGATAAATTGCAAAGTGCATTATGGGAAATTTTTTTTGAAGTTTTGATATTTTGAAAACAAGTTTGAATTAGAGCTGAAACGGTTACGGGGTTTTCTTGATCGATTAACTGATTAATCACTTGTCCAAATAGATATCTGAATAACTGCCATACTGTTCATGATTTACAGTATGAACCCTTTACCCAATAAAACAAACAAAACCCACTTGGCCTATATCTACTTTCAAATTTATAATGTTTTAAATTTTTGTCTCAAAAAGGTAGCTTATGACCCCTCACTGGAATGAGCTTGTTGAGCTCATTCCAATGAAGGGTCATAAGCAATGTTTTTGAGACAAAAATTGAAAATATTTTTAGTAAATCATGAATTTATTTTGTAAATATCATCTGCTACCCGCAAAGGGTAAAGGGTTAAGCATGACCATTTCCAGCCACAGATACAGTATAATGATCAATCAAGTAAACAAGTATGTCAGCATGTAACTTGCATGCTTTACTCTGTCTCATATCAAAAGTAACGTTTAATTGATCAATTACTTTTTTGATCAATCAAGATGTTGATCCTTATTTAATCGATTAATTGGTTAGCTGTTTCAGCTCTAGTTTGAATTGGGTAAATTCCAAGTTGCATTATGGAAAGAATTTGAAAAGAATTGCAGCTTGGAAGTATAAAATCAAGTTCTGCTGAACTATGCTGTCAACTTTAGGAAACTTCCACCCCAGACAATTGGTTTTCTGGTCTTATTTTTCCTGTAAAGCACTTCTTCTTTACTACAATAACCAGGCACGACTCCACTTCCTGGGGTTCCAACAGGGGGGTGGGGGGGGGGGGGGTAGGCAACTGATAGCAAATATCACAGGAAAGCTTCAAACCATATGTATGTCTCATGTTCATGTAATCCAGGAAAAAAGGGTGTTTGAATTTTTTTTCCATTTTTAGTCCCTGGGTTTCCCACAGAATTTTTTTGCATGAATAAGTATGTCACCCAATAATTCTGCAAACCAATATTGGTTTGAATCGGGTAATCAATTTTAACTGGAGGTAAAGTTAGAATGTTAACAACTGGAATGGTGTCACCTATAGAGTCAGTCTGCTTCAATGTCAGTGAGTTGAAGCACAATTCTTTGTTTTAACCCTTTACCCAACCTAACAACCAAAACAAGCCAGCATTACTCACCATTCAATTTTTATTATTTTTTCATTTTTTGTCTCAAAGCCATTGCTTATGTCCCCTCAGTGGAACAAGCTCGTTCCAATGAAGGATCATACACTCTATTTTTGACACAAAAAAATTAAAAAACAAGAGGCCCCACAAGGCCTGAAGTGCTCACCTTGAACAAAACCTGATATAAACCGAGGCCTCAATGAATCTACATTAAGCAATCAATCTCCATAGGATCCATTGTCAATCCTTGAGCCCTCAGTAGAAATAGTCCAAGCATAATGCTTTTTCTTCAGTTAATCATAATGTACAAAGTGGAGCTCCCCTATACAACCTACAATACATATACAACCTATGTTGATAAATCTCAGTTGTTCACTTCTCGAGGGTACTTAATAACCATGGCTCCTTATAAAATTAATTTGGAATTATGTTTTCTATTTTTAGCACACATTGAGTCCCATGATGGCTGGGGTTAATTTTTTTAATTTAAATAAAATATCTCTTTCCCACTTATTCTGCATATCAAATTTTGTTAAAATCAGACTGAGTTCTGAGTATAGTGAACTGGAGACGTTGTATACCAAATATGAGAGGATTCTGACTGGTAGAGTCCAAATATGAACCCAGGGACCCAATTTGAACAAACTTGAATCTGACCCCCCCACCCCAGAGATGTTGGAAACCAAATATGAAAGTTTACATTAGCATAGCCGGGGTTCGAACCCATGCCGAGAAAGTTTCCTTCAGCACCAACCGCCTAACGAAACTATACTGAACCACGCACACCACTCGGCCACCGACAGACCCCCAGTGGTTTTGGAGAAGCCCAAAACATATTGTTGACAGACGACTGATGGACGGACGACGGCCGGAGAGCGATTTGATAAGCTCAGCTTGACTATGTCAAGGTGAGCTAAAAAAAAGTTCAAGAATTTTGTTTGCAACTGTTGTCTGCTTTTCGTGTTAGATAAAGGGGATAAAGAGTTAACAGTAAAGCAGAACTTGATTACCACAGTAAACAAGCACTGCTCCACTTCCCTGGCTTCCAACTGGAGTGGAAAATCCATTTCTTCAGCAGCTTATAATAATAATCTACTATTTCCACACAGAAATCAAGTATCTTGAGTTGATCCAGCATTGAATCAGTTAAAAAATAAAACATTTATTTCCAATAACTTGGCAATATTCATTCCCTTAATTATGTCAACTTCAATTATATAGCCATAACAGATGGTTCATGAAATTTTCAATCTATCAAAAATAATAAAACTGATGAACTGCTATCTCTCAGTAATGGCTGTCTCATACAGATTGGATGAAAATTTTTTGTTTATTGTTCATCTCGAAAAAATCTAATAAAACATTGATGTATTTAACTATTTCCCTCCTAAGACTGAGTGCAATTTTCTCTGTCAACTCTTTACTAGACACAACTCAAGGGTGATAATGACAATATAACTCAAAATTTTCATTTTTCCATGTACAGCCTTTGAAAATGGAAATCATTTAGTCAGAGGCTATGGAGAGCAACTTTGAAAGTGTGTTCGTGGGGTTGTGAGGTGGGGGGAACTGAAGTATGAGCTGGGGTTCATATACCTTCCTAAGAAGAAATCTGGGTGATCTAGTACAGGTAGTGAATCAAATCCCTAAAATTGCCCAGACTGCACAGCAGGCCAACAATGTGTATACTTTGACAAGCTATTGGGGTAGACACTAATCCACTGCTGACCCTGACTCAGATAATCACCAACACAATAGTAAGTTCTTAGGGTGCAGGCAAAAACGGCACTCTGCAAAAATGGCACAAACTCTCATTGGCGAAAATGGCACAAACTGGCAAAAATGGCACCAAGTGTGGATGGCAAAAATGGCACCAAACTGGCGAAAATGGCACCAAGTGGGGCTGGCAAAAACAGAACCACACCAAAAGAAAACACTGTGATATAAGATCAAATATTTAATTTTTCTCAGATCGTCGTTTTGATATTTTTTTTTTAGTTTTTCTCACATACATACAATAGTATTGAATATGAATACAATATATTACACATTTGGCCACGAGTTATTCTCATCAATACAATATACAACTACATGTACACATATATACAGAGACGGTGCAAACCTGATGAAAATATGTATGGAGGGATGAACTGAGCAGGCAGGGGCACCAAAAACATAAATAATTCTCCACATTTTAATATATTTTTATTAACAGTCAATCATAGTACACCAATACTGGCTACAGTGATCAATGTAAAGATATTCTAGCATTACCATTTTGTTTTGCAAATGTATCAACCACATCATGTGCATTTTCGAATAATAAATTACCCCTTTCAGATGACAAATATATGACCCCTAAGTCTGACAATCTTTGGTTGACCATTTGAGGGCTAGCTTAACTGCTTTTTGTAAATTTGGCAGTGTTGAGCATGGAATAATTGTCTTTTCAAGTGCCGGTACCAGACATTCTTGTTTGGAATCATTCAAGTCAGTATTAACTGTGTGTATGGCCAGTTTACGAATGGTAGCGACGTAAACAGCGCATGTCACTAAAACGAACAAGTTCTCCCTCTCCTGAATTTTCACAAACAATTTATGCACACGTTAACGGGACATAAACACATGTCTGGTCTTTTGAGGGGAGCGATAGCTCCCGCCCTCCATGGCTCCTGCATAATCAACTTAAGGAGAACCATAATTTCTCTCCTTAAGAGCTGTAATAGCTCTCCTTAAACAGTCAAATCCCATATTAATAAATGACTTAAATATAGAATAGCTCTCATGGCAGAGATTTAGGGGGAGCCGTAGAAGCTCCCCTAGATTTTTTAAAAGTCCAGGCCTGTAAACACATATAAACTTTCAGCTGGGGCGAAAAATTCACCTGCTGATTTAACACTTCTGCACACATCAATCAGAACCAGGTTTAATCGAACAAAGAAAACATTGGGAAACTGCTCCCTCAAATGGGTTTGAACACCAAATAGGTGTTCTGATCCAACACTTGTGCCGTCATAACACTGTGCAACAAAATTAACACTCCTTAATCCAAGTGATTTTATTTCTCTTACAATTCGTTGGGTATGAACTTTGGTGTTTAGTTTGCCTCAAATTGTCTGCCCCAAACAAGAAATTGGAGAAATTTCTCTTTTACGACATGAATATATAATGTGAGATCAAATGGTTTCATATGCCGAAGGTACTCTGGGACGGTTTAAGGCAAGCCCTTTTCGACTCTTCGATGATTTGAAATAATTAGTTGAAGCTTTTTTCACAGATGCCGACCATGACAGGAAGCAGCAGAGGAGGAAAGGCCAAGAGAGGAGGCTTTGGTGCCCTTATTGGTGATCGGGTTGAGGTGTTAACCTCCCTCAGATGAGGATCAGTGTGAGAGGGGGACCTCTCGACAAAGGTGCTACCTCTCCCCGAGGCTGATGTGGTGTCTTTATCAGGCAGGTATAATCTGCCACTTGTTAAATATTATTCCTGAGGCCTTCATTGGCATGTATAGTCTGCCTTTGGCAATTGTCTGAGAGGTTGAACTGGCTGCAGGAAGGCTTCTTTCAGAGGAGTAAACAGAGACATGTACAAAACCAACGGGCCCTTTTCGGAGTCTACCCAAAGAAAGACCCAAACTTCTGGGCCAGGCCTGCATGTTAACCTATTTGGCAGGGGCCTGAATGCACTCTAGTAGCATTTATAAAAAAAAGGGCAAGAAGAGGGACGCAGGACCAACACACACCTCCCCGAGGTGGGTGACCACCTCTGGAGAAGGAGTGAAGGATGATTAGAATCCATAACAGTTACTAAGAAACCATAGCAGTTATAATAATTCCGTAACGGTTATTGGAGAAAAAAGAGAGAAATTAGTTGATTGGCATAACATAATAAACTCGACCGACAATAATTAACTTAATGCAGTACACCCGAACTTTAAAATCTCCATATATATTTTTAATAAATTGTAATTTTTTTTTCTAGAATACTTTAGGGGTGGGGGAATGTTTGGACTACCCCCCCCCCCCCCCCCCCCCAGGTTCTGACTTCTCCGCCAGCAGTAAAGAAGGGGGCTGTATCGTGAATCCAGGAGGCATTTACAAAAAGGGCAAGACAAGGGACTCGGGACCAATGCTTGCCTATCCAGGGGTTGATAATCATCTCTGGGGATGGAGTGAAGGATGATCAGAGTCCATAACGGTTATAAAATGTCCTTAGTGGTTATAATTTGAATAGTTGAATTTAAGGTCTTGGTAGACCTCGGGGTGTTTATTGATGAAGCTATCTATAGTGTGTTTGACATTGACATCATACCCCGGGACTCCATGTGGGCGGTGAGTTTTCCTGAGGAGGTCTGCATCCGGACGTTTGTGTTTTCTGTTTTTGTTTCATTGGCTCTCAGTGGTCGTGGTGGTTGGCGCCTTTTTCCCTTCCTCTGGTGTGGACCAGAGCGAGCGGGCCAGCGAAAGGTGCTACCACTCCCAGAGGTGGGTTTCATCCGATACTTGATGGTGAGCTGAACGCATCCACTCTCAACATTGGACATCCTCTGGGTATCCTTAATTTTCTTCGGCAGGAAATCCCTGGCTAATTAAAGAACCTATAAAATACACCCGCAAGCTTAAATACTCAGATTCAAAACAAAACACAGAAAATGGCACAATAAAATGAATTAAATAATGGTGCCATTTTGCCATCTGAACTGGTGCCGTTTTTGCCAACCCATGGTGCTGTTTTTGCCAGGTGCCATTTTCGCTATAACCCAGTTCTTGGGTATTAAGGATGCCAAGTAGAATAACAAGGAATTAGGTTCATTTTGTTTACTATTTCCAAATATTTTTTTGAGCACTGTTGACCAGAAATGTAAGGGGGCTGAAGCCCTTTACCCCAGCTCCAGCTACCACCCATGCATGCATTTGCACAAATATCAAAATGCCATGGCTATGTCCCCATTCCATGAAAATGAAGCAGTTTATCCTACATGGATATTTTCACATATATGTCAGGATTTCTGCACTTCAATAAATAGTGAAATCCAGGGGTTTCCAAGAAATATAGTGACAAAATCTGGTTACCCATCAGGCTGGCTTCTATCTTAATCTGTTGCCTAGGTGCCAAAATACACCCTTACCCAATCCCTCAGGCATCAGTCTAATTCTGTAAGGAGTCCAGCATTGTTATTACTGTTCAACAGATGATCGGAACCAGTCACCACAATCGGTCGATTGTGGGGAATCGGATGACAATGGCTACGGCTCCTGGAACATCGGTTCATTCTTGTTGTATTTGATTTTTCTGGTGTTGTGATCACTTTAAAATACGGTACTAATTGTCATATAATAAACAAATTACTACAACAGTCAATTGATCTGGCCGATCTCATGTTGTCAACTCGACGGAATACAACAACACAGATCAACTGACTGTTGTAGTAATCTGTAATTATTCATAACTGTTTAATAAACAAAGAAGTCTAATGGTACCGTACTTTTGAAGTCATAAATGATTCTGTCAAATCAAGTCATTAGTTTTAAAATTCCTCTTGATGACTTTAAATATGAGATACTTGCTTTAAAAATAGTAGGGTGTGCTAATGGAATTGTTGACAATTTATATGTCAAATCCAAGGGGAGCATGGTGGCTCAGTGGTAGACTGTTGGACTAGCATAGAGCTAGAGGTCCGGAGTTTGATCCCCGTCTGGGACAACCCACATTGTCTCCTTGGGCAAGGCACTTCATAACAGTTGCCTACATGGGGGCACGATGATGCCATGTACTAAGGCATTCGATGGTGCACATGTCTTCAACTCCTGTAACCATGCTTGAGCGGAGCTTGAACAGAGTTAGAATGTTGAGGAGCTGACAGTTGCCCGTTGATGCTCGGTGGTTCTATCCAGGAACTCCGGCTTCCTCCACCCGTAAAACTGTCACGTTTAGCCATTATGCATAAGTATGCAACCTTAAACACCAATAACTATAGATAAATAAATGTCAAATCCAAGATCGCCACTGGTGGTCATTGTTTCCAACAAAATTCAGAAAAGTTTAATAGCCCCCATCTAGACATCACACTAAAGCTCCATATGAATTTGAAAAAGATCAGGTGAGTAGTTGGGTGTCCTAATAAATTATTTACAGTTTATATGTCAAATAAAGACGGGCGGCTGGCAGCCATATTTTTCCAATGCAATTCAGAAAAGTTCAATAGCTCCTATCTAGACATCATACCAAAGCCACATATGAAATTTGAAAAAGATCAGGTGAGAGATGTGGCCTATATGGTGTGCTCATAGAATTGTTGACAATTTATATGTCAAATTCAAGACGGCTGCTGACAGTCATATTTTTCGATGAAATTCGGAAAAATTCAATAGCTCCCTTCTAGACATCACTCCAAAAGATCGGGTGAGAGATGTGCCCTGTAGGGTATGCTCATGGAATTGCTGACAATTTATATGTCAATCCTAAGATGGCCGCTGGTGGCCATGTTTTTGAAAGAAATTTGGAAAAATTCAATAGCTCCCATCTGGACACTGCCCCAGATGAGATCCCTTTTTGGACACCACCTCGAATCTGATACAAGTCACAGGACATGCACATTATCATGATAATCTGTATATATTGCTTAATTTGGGCACAGTGAACAGTTATGGACAACGCTCGTGGCAGGCCGACCATGGTCCGGACCATCAGGAGGAAATTTTCAAAATTCCAACATGAAAAATGCAAAATCCTGGCTTCTAGCAGCATAATTTAGCATTTGGTAATGCTCAAGAGTTTGACACAATTTAGCACCACAGAATGCATTTTAATGATCTGCCTATGAGATGGTCATATTCTTATACTTCAAATACCATAGGTTCTAACATTGCATGTAAACTGGCAAGTATAATACTTGCCAGTTTACATGCAATGTTAGAACTAATGGTATTTTGTGTAATTATATCTGTTAATTTTCTTTTTAACTTTACATAAATTATTAACAAAACCTCACCGAGAATGAATTATTTATAGAGACAACAAATTATATAATTGAGAAATTTTACATGTTTGATATCTCATAAATGATCAGGCCTTCATGTGAGCGATTTTTCCTTCATGAAATCAGAGATGGGTGTAATTTACACCAAATTGCACATGCAATTTGAAACAATTGATATTCAATGTATTATTTGTTAATAATGTTATTTGATGCATTCTGTACTAATTATTAATAAAATTTTAATGTAATCTTCTATAATCAGTTGTTTTCTGTCTAATATGGGACCAGGGTATCAGGATTGATAATTTGAAAAATGCAGGAGGGCAATTCATCGCCCTCCTTGAAATGAGTCCAGGAGGGCAATGTCTCCCAAAGGTAGGAAATAATACTATTCATTACCTGGTACTGCTAGTAACCTTCTAGATAGGAATATTATTATTTCTTCCCATTTCTGTAGCATTACCTAAATAGTACCAGGGTATTTTTTGTTTTCAAAATTTAGATTCGCGGTCTTCTCCCCCTCCAGGAACATTAATTAGCATAATTTAGCAATTAGTATAAATTTGATTCACACTTTTAGACCAAGGTTAATTAATTTTCAGTTTTATGTTATCCAACCCATTTCATTTTATTTTTGTCCGAAATACCCTGCTGTGCTGCCTGTGCACATTTCTTCCTCACTGGCAGTCTGGCACTTAAATTCATGGCTGATGCTGCCCTCACAATTCAGAAATTTCCACTTCTGTAACAGTTTAGTGTAGCACATTTCATGTGTTTAACACTGACTATAGCATTATAATGCAGTTCAACATGTATTCTTTTTTATGGGTTCTCATCAATGACACACTAATAAAACAGTAAGTTTGCTTACCTCGATTTACTTATTCCCTCGAATCAATCTGTGTCACTGCACTTTTCCATCCCAAAATTGAGAAATAAACGCATAAAAACATATTTTTTTATTTTTCTTCGGAAATTTTCGAAGTCCCAAACAAAATTTTTTCAAACCAAAATTTTTTTTTTTCTTCTTAAAATTGACCAAAACGCACAAAAAACCATCCATACCATGTTTCAATGGAATTGACCCATAAACATCTGAGAAAATCTCTGGACAAAATTCACACATTTTAAGATGAAAAGGGGCATAACTCTGGCAAAAAAAGTCTGATCAAAACTATAATCACATGTGTGCAGGTTCCCATGGTAGTAAACATCCATACCAAGTTTCAAAGGAAACGATCGACAAACATCAGAGAAAATCTCCAGACAAAATTCTAGGCCTCTTATTTCAAGTTGAAAAGGGGGATAATTATTCTGGAAAAAATAATCTGACCAGAACTATAATCGCAGGTGCACAGGTTCCCATGGTGGTGAACATTCATAACAAGTTTCGAGCAGATTGGTCCATAAACATCTGAGAAAATCTTCGGACAAAATTATGCCTATGGACAATTGTGGGGTTGATGCTGTCACAGTATACCGTCCTATCGGGTTGGGACGTAAAATGGCTGTCCTCTGTGCGGAGAGAGACACACTCTGTGCAGGCTAAAGATCCCTTCATAGTATTCGAGAAGAGCTGGGCCACGAAGTTGCCGCTATGAAGGTCATCCCACACACCTAAGCCATTATGCCAAGGAGAGGCGTTAATATAGTTGCATAACTTGTTTGCCAATCCTTGTAAAACAAATAAGATTAAATAAAATGCCTATGGACGGACAGACGGATGGGTAGACTGATGGATGGACAAGGTGTTTTCAGTATACCCCCCCCCCCCACCCCCAACCACAACTCATTGCATGGTGTAAAAATTGGTTAATTGCTCATCTTTACTCTGATTGTGATTTTAACAACTATTATAATGCTCATATTTCTACAATGGTCCTTTATACCAAGTCATTTTTAAATTATAATCAAATCAATACAAAAAGGAATAAGGAAATAACAGTTTTCAGAAATTTATTTCCCCCAAAAGTACAATTCCTTTCACTATCTATCTTATAAAATGGTAAAAAAGAATATTTTTCCACTTTATTCCACACTACAACAACTCATTTAAATCAGTTCGCCATCTTTGAATAATGTTTTAGAAAAGTTACACAAACACTCTTGCCTCTGTGAAATGTTTGCAATTTTTTTGTGCCAACTTTGCCCAAAACTGTCAGAGAATACAACTACATGTATTACTTTTGTATTAAGAAAATGTGCATCTTTCAAAACAGAACACTTCCAACTACTATCTGCGTCCCAAACAAATACAGGCGAGCCCACTTATTTAGATATCTGTTAACTGAATAACCATTTACCATAACTTCAGTACGATTTACCTTAACCTCAGTTCAAATAAGACCTGTTAACCCTTTACCTAACAAATTGCCCACATGCACCACACAATATATAAATTGAGCAGTTGAAGAAATAGTATTTTTCAACAAGAGGCCCCATGAGACCTGAGGCACTTGACCATAGCTGTATAAAGAAGGATTTAATTAGCATCTACAATTAACACTACAGAGGAATGAAGTTATTTAATTATTTATATTTCTGTTGTCCATGCCAGATGATTTTTTTTCAAGTATTGAGATGCTATCACAGAAATAATTTTCAGTAATGCAAAACTAGGGAGTCCCAATATCAACCCAGGGACTTAACTTGAACAAACTTGAAGGATGTTGTACACCAAATATCAAAAGATCTGGAGAAGAAGATTTTGAGAATGTTACCAGTTTTGAACTAAATTTGGCCTCCACCCCCCTGGTGGATCTGAAGAAGATTTTCAAAGGTCATTCCTCATATTGCACTAAGTTAACATTCAGGCTCCCTTAAAGAGCCCATTTATTAACTGATGGACTTGAGTTGAAGAAACTGAATCCAACCCCTTGTAAGGCTTCTGTATGCCATATATTACATGATTCTGACCAGTGTTTCTGGAGAAGAAGAGTTTTAAAGATTATTCCTCATATGGAACTAAGTTAAAATTTGGGGTCCAATAAGGAGCCCAAATATTAACCCAAAGACTTGATTTGAACAGACTTAGATCTGACTTCCCTGGGGATGCTGTATACTAAATATCAAAAGATTCTAACTGGTGGATCTGAAGAAGATTTTCATAGATTATTCCTTATATTGCACCAAGTTAAAATTCAGGCTCCCTTAGAGAGCCCAATTATCAACCGATGGACTTGAGTTGAACAAATTGAATCCAACCCCTGCAAAGATTCTGAATGCTATATATTAAATGATCTGGCCAGTGTTTCTGAAGAACAAGAGTTTTAAAGATTATTCCTCATATTGGAACAAGTTAAAATTCAGGCACCAACAGGGAGCCCAAATATTAATCCAGGGATTTGGTTTGAACATAATAAGACCTCCCTATGGATGCTGTATACTGAATATCAAAAAATTCTGACTGGTGGATATGAAGAAGATTTTTAAAGATTATCCCCCATATTCCACTAAGTTAAAATTCGGGCTCCTATAGGAAGGCCAAATATTAACCGTGGGACTTGATTATTTGAACAATCTAAAATCTGACCCTCATAACAATGATTTATACATTAAAAGATTCTGACTGGTGGTTGTGAAGAAGAAGATTTTTACAGATTATTTTCCATATTGCCCTAACTTAAGAATTTGGTCTCCTGTATTGAACCCAAACATGAACCAAGATACTTCAATTTAACAAACTTGTATCTGCTCGCCTCCCCACATGAATAGGGTGAAATTCTGATCAGTGGTTCTGGAGAACATTTTTTTTTTTTAATTTTTAAAATGTGCGGACTCAGCATTTTTTCAATGCCCCTCCCCCCCCCCCCCCCCCCCCCCACAAAGCACCCTGAAATAACCGATGCAATTTTTTTTACCATTCCATTCTACTGGTCCAAGGATGCTTCAAATCAAATAACACTTCTTTTGTTTCGCATGGTTTGGTAAATATGGGAAATATTTCTATTTTTAGCTTCTGGGGTTCCAACAGAGACACAGGAAATTTTTCTTGCATGAATAAAGTACTTATGACTCAATAATACCACATACCAAATTTAGTTCAAATTGGACCATCAGTTCAGAAAATAGAAATTTTGGGTGAGGCCAAAATTCTTGCCCCTCCCATAACAAAGGCAAATATTGCTCCACGAACTTCGTTTG